>JADLZK010009012.1:0-350190 GCA_015847255.1 Hyparrhenia diplandra | reverse complement strand
ATATTATTCGTCTTATTTTGACTACTATAATTAATCCGACACTTGCGACAAGGAACCCGAAGTGTTCACGTCCCACCGCCACACGAGTCCCAAGTAAAGTATTGTTGGAAAAAGGTTTTGGTCAAAACTTTTTTGGGATATAAAAACTTCGTCGTTCTGTCCATCCTTGGTGCGAGGCCGCGCAGTGTCATCTGCACACACTCACTACTCCTTTTTCCAACACGGGTGCAGCCAGAATCGTAATCATGACAAAGAGCACGAACACGTATGCGATGGGGTGTACTTGTACATCGGGGTCACGTATGGAGTCATTTCACATGCACGCTTCGATCGATCGAGAGAGAGAGAATGAGGTGGTGTTCGATGCCAAATTTGTTTCAACACAAGACCAAAAATTTGGCTCTTTACGGAACAAATTAAGTGAATTGTTGAGCCACAATGCACAAACTAGCAATACTGGCGGTTCGATACAGATTCTTGGAGAGCGAGCATTCCAAATTTGAACAATTTCATGATAATATAACAACATTACGGAGAAATCTTGGGCTCCAACGATCTATGCCGCCGTCTGCGCCCGAGGAAGAGGTTCATTACGTTCTTTGAGGTGCTGAGTGAAGATGCTTGGATCGGCCACATCTCGGGGGGCCATCATGATGCGGATGATGATTCAATTCAACAATCTTTGTGCCGGCTGGATCGGGTGCGGCTTTCGACCACCCCGACACCTTTACTTGGCGTCTAACCACGGATCGAATTACTCATTTGCCTCGGCCTATGGCGCTATGTTTCTAGGCTCCTCGCCGGTCTTGGGAGCTACACAAATCTAGAAGACGGCTACCCCACCACGTGTGCGCTTCTTCTTCTGGCTAATCATGCATGGCAAGTGTTGGACTGCAGACAGGCGGCATCGACATGGCCTACGAGAGTCGAACACCCGTGTTGTTCTGCGTGATCGGGAGGCTGAGACGATGGATCATCTCATCCTTGGTTGTGCTTACTCTCGAGAAGTTTGGCACTTTTGTGCGCACAAAGTGCATCTTCTCTAGTTTGTGCAAGTGCGGCCGGATGACATCTTGGGGTGGTGGGTGGCGTTAGGAAGCGGGTTCGAAGATGTTGAGGGAAAGTTTTGATTCCTTCTCTTCCTCATCGCTGGATGCTATGGAAGGAGCGGAATGCCGGGACCTTCAATTCGGTGTCCACTACGTACGGACTTGGTCAAAGCCATCTTTGTTGAGGCCGCGGCTTGGTCTTGACCGGCATGAAGCGCTTGGGTCCTTCCCGGTAGAATTTGAGTACCATTTCATGTGTTTGAGCACAACTTGTTTGCAATGTAGCACCTTTGGAAGATCTAGTAGTATGTAGGTCTCTTTGCGTGGTAATCATGGTGTTACCAATGCGTACTTTGTTGTTGGAACTTTGTTAAAACTCCCTTCTTAATGAAATACGCGCTACGGCGTGTTCTCAAAAAAAAACAACATTACAGAGAACAGGGTTGTTTTGCTAGCGCTGATTTTGGGTGATTTAATAGTATTCCGTGAGACATAACAAAATTTGAAACAAGATGAAGCAAAAGCAAGCGAACATTGTCAAAGAGAGGAAGCAAGACCTAAGCTACGAAGACATATATGGACGTCCCTCGGGTCGGACTTGAGTAGGGCAACAACACCCTCGAGGAGCTTGGCGGGATAATAATCTCAGCGCAAGTCTTAAGCGCTAGCCATGGCCATGACCGGGGGCTCGAGACCTACACGGGAGATTATAGTCCTACGACCGTGAGCCCCACTCATCAAAGTCCACTGAAAGGGTCTCGGCAAAACTTGATCTCTCGAAGCGCGACCCGGAAAAATGCTCAACTCGGCGAGGAGAGGGGAACGGCCCCGCCGGCGACCTCCAGCACGAAGCCAAACTTTAAAATAGAAACTATGTGTAAGAGCCAAATTATTGAGCAATATAGGAGTCACATAAATTTGTAAGACAACAGACCTGTTCCTAGAGTTCACGCTGGATCCGGTGCTGGATGCTAATTCAGTGTCACTCAAGAATTGTCTCTAAGGGAGACATGCATTCCAAACGACACTTAACTCCGAGGAGGACTTGGCAAAACAATACAAAGAAAATGTGCTTTTCTTGCCACATTTTCTTCGACCTCCTCCCCATACTTTTATAATCTCCCGCGTAGGTCTTTGTGGTTGTACAAGCTATAGCATGAATCACACAAATATACAAGACAAAACAAAACCTTTTAGAGCCACTAAAAAACTTCAAAAAGAAGTGCATTTTAGAGATCTCAGCGGTGTTTACCTAAGAAGATGTGCTTCTTTTGTGACATTTTCTTCGGCCTCCTTCCCAACCCTAGCTAAAACAAGAGATCAGAGCGGCCGGGACTTCAGAGACCACATGAAGTCGAGATCTGAACGGCCGGGACTCGATCCAGATCTGCAACCACAAAAAAAGAAAAAACTTTTGTATTTGCTGTTTCAAAAAGCACATGAAACACCATATCTAGCTGCATGGATGTGATAAAGAGCACCACCTGCCCGGGATGGAGACGAAGGTGAAGGCGAGGCAGACCCCTGAGTTTGGAAAGTTAGGAGTAGGACGGAGAAGAGGTGAGAAGAGTAGTACTAACTAGTACAGTAGGTGTAGTATGGGAGAAGGAAGAGACGAGAGACTGCGAGAGAAAACTGCCCATAGCACTATAAGGAATCCAAGGTGGCAACTGTAGAGTGTTGGATGCAGACACCATGGTCCCATGGTTAATGTAAAAGGGCGACTGTAACTTGTGTGCTATTTCAAAATTTCAAACATTGTTTGGACTTTGGAGTAATAGGACTATGGGAGAATTAGAATTTGGCCCCGAAAAAGCTTTGTCTTAGGAATCGGCATCATTTTTTTGAATTTGGGAATCTGGCCTCAAAACAAAAATTTGTTAGGAATCCGGCCTTTTGTCACTTTTGGAAAATATGCATGGTTACGACTAACAAAACATCCAAGTTTTCATCACGCATGTGATCGATAGATCGATCAATCCCAATTTAAAACGTGCTCATACTGCCCACACAACACCACAAAAGAAACTTTCACACTCCTTGCGGATCCTACACTCCTCGCTGCAAACATCCTCCACGTCTAAAATGAATCAATCTTTCCATCCGTGAATGCCGGCGCACCAGTTTCGCCTCGCCCTCTGCACCGATGCCCGTCATGGCGAGGCACCGGTGCCGTCTTCGGAGGACGGTATTCTCTACTCGAGTTTGGCGGTATATGTGCCATCATCAAGTCGCTCTTCAAGAAATCCCATGCATGTCGGCAGGGCCGTTCAGCAGAGTTCCAGTTCCTGTACGCGTATGTCCGGCCAGCTGTTGCCGGGTGGTCGCCTTCGATCTCACGCAACACTTGCCGGGCATAGTCATCGTTCGCAGCACCGGTGTTGGCCATGTAGAGCACCAAGAGCAAGAACATACTTGGAGGTTTCATGCCCCGACACGCGCGGCGCTGACCGCAAAGATCGGAGCCACGGCGAGTGAGGTGCGGCGGCCGCCGACGAAGACGGCATACATACCGACCTTCAATCACGGCTCCGGGTTGCCGACGGCAGCAAGCCTGGTGATAAGATTCTCGCGATACTTGCGCGAGTAGTACGACCACCAGTCCAACGCCTACCGGTACAACACCCGGTCCAGCGGGGTGCTCCATCCCACCAGGGGGTCGCCGCACGCTGCTTCATCTGTGAATAGGTGGCCCATAGATTGTGGAGCTGGAGGTCGTGCATGAGATTCACTGATGTCAAACCAAAAAGTTTTCAACTAGAGAGTTTCATAACTTAGCAAGACCTACAATTCTTATTTTGGTTGTTTCCTGACATAGTGCTAGTGACATTGTTCATGAATCTTAGAAAATCTCTCTTCTACTTTCATAAACTCTATGACACATGTTTGTTCGATCGAGATCACCATCTAGAGGCCGAAGAACCTCTGACACTCGTTGCGGATCCTACACTCCTCGCTACAGAGCACGCACCGCCACGCCGTTTGCAACGAGATGCGACGACGGTCGCACCATCCTGGCTTTCTGCACTGATGCCCATCATGGCGAGGCACCGTTTGGGCTATAGGACGGGTTGTACGCCACTCATCGGGTATCTGCGTCGCCAAGTCGCCCACCCTAAATTACATGCCTGCTGGCGGGGTCGAGAACAGTAGATGTTCTTCCACGTCCCAGCCGTCGCCGTGTGGTCGCCTTCGATCTCCCGCAACACTCGCCGGGCATAGTCGCCGTTCATGGCACCGGTGTTGGCCCCCCTAGAGCACAAGAGCAAGAACATATTTGGCGGTTTCATGTCCTCGACGCTGGGCGGCGCCGCTGCAACATCTCGAGCCGCGGCGTGACGGTGCAGGCGACCTTCGACGAAGATGGCATACATGCGGCCCCGGCACGCCTCGAGTTGCCGACGCGGCGAGCTTGGTGACAAGACTCGCGATCCTCGGCGATACCCATCGTGCCGGCGGTACGAAAACATCCGCCCCGGCGGGATGCTCCGTCCCACTGGGGGTCGCACGCCGCTTTCATATCTCGAGCAATTGGCCCGCAGACACGGAGTGCCTCTATGGGATCCGCTAAGACCATGGCGACACGACCGCAATCTCTCGCAAGCATGTCACGCGGAAGGTTTTCCATGGCGCGACGCAGGGGGTCTTTCTTTTTGGTGGAAGCTCGAACGCGCTCTAGCTATTTTTGTGTGGCGAAGAGTGGTCGATGTCACCGGCGGGCGGGCGGTGAAGATCGGCGGTTGGGCGCCGAGGTGAGCGGCAATAATGCGGGCGCGTAGCCGGTGCGGAGATGGACATAACCCGCGCGGAACGCACCGAGGAAAACGGCGGGCGTCCTATCCCCCGCGGCGAAATCTGTAAGATATAAATAATTTCTCAAACTTGCATGTGTATCCTTTGTGTATCCTACACACCTCTCGAGTCTCGCCCAGAGGGATGCTCTGTCCCACCATGGCGTCGCCGCACGCCTTTGCCATCTGCTTAGAGGTGCGGCGCAGAATGGTGAGGTCATCCATTGGATCCTCTGCGTCCTTGGCACGCGGATGGCAACCAATGCAAGCAGCCAAGCACCTCCGGTGGAAGCCGCTGCATGGTGCACGGCGAGGACGACGTGGCGCCGTCGGCGGTGGTCGTACGTGGAAGGCGACGCGTGAAGCTAGCGGCGACGACGAGTCTAGGTGGAAGTTGGATGTCCATGGATGTCCAATGGATATCCTCTAGTTCAAAAAAATGAACTAGGAAGAGATGGTCCCCCACCAAAATTTGAATTTCTAGGTCATTTGTCAAAATCCATGGATGTCCAAATTAGATGAGTCTTCCACCTATGGACGAGATAGATGTAGCGGGCGTTGAAGTGAGTTCGCCCCCAAATTGCGCAGTCAGAGAGGTAGCGGGCGACGTCGTAGACTCGTAGAGCACAGGCAGTCGAACAGACCTTTATTACTCACGCGTTTTTAATATCGCGTGTGCATTTGTCGCGAATCCACGCGATCGACAAACGTCTTTTACTCACGCATTTTTGAACGAGGGGGTCTATAACATATGGCATATTAATCACGGTGAGTGGATCCACTCGAACTCCGTTGTCATGGATTTGTTCAAACTTTTCACAGGGTGCAAAATCTTGACACCAACAATTGCAATTATGATTTTTTTTTTAAATCACGAAAAAACGCGGGCCGCTTGATTGCTATGGCACCAACTATGGCGGCGCTATGGCGGCGACTAATCGGAGTAGCGTTAGGCTGATTGCTACCGCTATTTGTTTTTGGTGACACGAAAAAAATAAAAATCTATGACAAGTTGATAATATAAATATATAATATATAATCCATGATTTTTCATCATATAATCTATGAGTTTCCAACATAATAATAGCCAAGTGCCAACAGAATTGATGATAACATGTGATAAGATACACATAAATAAAAGTTCATTTTTGACTTCTAAAATCTCTGTTTGACCATTCATCTTATTTAAATTTCTTATGCAAATAATAAAATAAACTAATCTGATCATTATGAAAGTAAACGATAAAATAAGTCATAACTAAATAACTAAAATTTCTTAAAACTTTTTTGAATAAGACGAACGGTCAAACCAAGATTATAGAAGTCAAAAAACGTACTTTTATTTGTGGGACGGAAGCCATAAAGCAATAAAAGCTAGATTTTTTTGTCATTTTTTTTAATGATGAAGTAACGGGCGCGCAAGCTATTTTGGCTTGGTAGGAATAGCGGAAAATAGCGGCGCTATGGCGCTATTCGCGTTTATAGCGCGCAATAGCGCGATATATATGACCCCGACGGGGGCGGCCCCACCACGCGCCTTCTCGGTGCGGTGAAGTGGCGCTATTTCCTCCCTTTTCCTTGTGCCCGCCCAACTTTCCATGATTTTTACGCGCCGAGCTTTTGCGAAACTCAAAAGCCCTCAACCGCCTCCTCACAAAGGCGATCCATTTCATATCTCATCCGCCTATACTCACGCAGACGATCCATTTCATTCCTCATCCGCCCCCTCACGCGAGGCGATTCTAGGGTTTCCGGCCGCCTCATCGGCCCGCCGTCACCGTCGACGCATCCGCGCCATTCTAGCCGACGCCGCCTTCGCCCGCGACCTCCTCCTCCGATGGCATCTTCCTCCACCCGGCGATTCTAGGGTTTGATATGTAGCCCATCAATCTTATCATTACCTATTACATAAACCCATTCTTGAACTACATTTTGTTGATTCCACTATTCCTAACTACTTTTGGGGGGGGGTGATTTGTTCCCCTGAGAGCCTGTTCGCTTGTTTAATATTATTCTGTGAGAGAATAAGCAGAAACAAGCTGAAGCAAACACAAGCGAACAGGCTTGACTAGTCCACATAGGGACATAGGCGCCTATTACGGAATTGAACTATATAATTTTATCCTGATATTTTTTTTTGACCGAGACTTTGCTACTATAACTATAAAAAACTACAAATACTTCTGCTTAATTTTTTTTTATACATGAATATACGTGCTCAAGAACAATGACGCTCTGTAGAGTACTTCAACTATCTTGTCTTACAGGGAATGTCCATATTAAAACAATCTGTTACTAAAGTACTTTCTGAACTACATTTTTTTGTTTTACGCCTCGGTGGTTTGTGTAGTCCTCATAGACTGCCTATTACAAAATTGAATCGTATAATATTAGGCCTGCTAATTTTCGAGGCGGCTGAAATTTTCAAATCTGTTCGAGACGACAAAGCTACTTCAGTGATTTCCATCCAACAACGGGCATCAACGCATCATCGGGCGGAAAGAGATAGAAACACGCAGTGTGTTGCTGAATTTTTCGTAAGCCCTATAAGTGAGGAAAGGTGATAATTTTGTCCTCGGATGGATCTTGAACAATACACCCCTTTGCTACTATAATATTATTATCTGTGTGTTTTTGTCATAGGACACCGCAACTCTCTCTTTGCTTGTTTTCTTTCTAGATGAATATGCGTGCTCAACAAACACAAGCGCTCTGTAGAGTACAACTATATACCTTGTCTTAAAAAAATGATCCTATTAAACAAAGCGTTGCTAAACTACAGTTTGTTTATATTCCTCTATTTCTAAACTACATTTTTTTTTGTTCTCTGCCTCTTTGGTTTGTTTAGTCCTCATAGACGCCTATTACGTAATTGAATTGTACAATTTTATCCTCGGATGGATATGTCGAGTTGTAGATCTTGAACGACACCGAGTGCTACTATAATGTTGTTATCGTGTGTTTTTACGTCATAGGACACTGCAAATACTGCTGTTTGCCAAGTCTACGAGATGTTTGTCAAGTTAAATCAAACCCCATCTCCAACGGTTTGGCATTTTTAACATGGCAAAACCCAAATTAGTGGCTGCATGCGGCATGCATGGGAGAGAAGCGGGCGGCGCAGCGGAGAGGAGTTTTGCCAAGTTCGATTCACTTGGCAAATATGTGCGGCTTGGACCCTCAAATGCCAAGTCTCACCTATTTGCCAACCCAAATGCCAAACCATTGGAGAGGACAATTCATAGATTTTGGCATAAATATGGAATGCCAAGCCCAAATGCCAAACCGCTAGAGTTGCTCTAATACTATCTTGTCTTAAAAAAATTGCCTATTACATGAACGGTTACTGAACTACAGTCGCTTGTAGATCTTGAACGACACCCGACCGCTACTATAATGTAGTTATTTGTGTGTTTTTTTGTCGTCATAGGAAGCGCAAATACTTCTTTGCTTAATTTTCCTTCCTTATACATGAATATACGTGCTCAAGAAGACAAGAACAATATGGCCCTCTCGTAGAGTACTTCAACTATCTTGTCTTACAGGGAATGCCCTTATTAAAACAATTATTACTAAAGTACAATTTGATTATATATTCCTCTATTCTTGAACTACATTTTTTTTTTTTTTCTACCTCGGTGGTTTGTGTAGTCCTCATAGGCGCCTATTACAGAATTGAACTGTATAATATTAGGCCCCGCTAATTTTTAGGTGACTAAAATTTTCAAATCTGTTCGAGCGACAAAGCTACTTCAGCGATTTCCATCCAACAAATAGGCATCAACGCATCATCGGTAGGAAAGAGATAGAGAGCACGCAGATGTCGCCTGAATTTTCTATAAGCCTATAAGTGAGGAAAGGTGATAATTTTGTCCTCGGATGGATATATAGAGTTGTAGATCTTGAACAATACACTGACTGCTACAATAATGTTATTATCTGTGTGTTTTTGTCATATGACACTTTGCAACTATCTTTGTTTGTTTTCTTTATAGATGAATATGTGTCTTGAACAAACACAAGCTGCTCAGAGTACAACTATATACCTTGTCTTACAAAAATGATCCTAAACCAACTGTTGCTAAACTACAGTTTGTTTATATTCCTCTATTTCTAAACTACATTTTTTTTGTTCTCTGCCTCTTTGGTTTGTTTAGTCCTCATAGACTGCCTATTACATAATTGAACTATACAATTTTATCCTCGGATGGATATGTCGAGTTGTAGATACTAAACGACACCCGAGTGCTACTATAATGTTGTTATCATCTGTGTTTTTCTATCATAGGACACCGCAAATACTCTTTGCTTATTTTCTTTATACACGAATATATATGCTCAAGAACAATGGCTGCTCAGAGAGTAGTTCAACTATCTTGTTCTGAGGAAAGTCCTTATTAAAACAACTATTACTAAAGTACTTTCCCGAACTATATTTTTTTTTTTTTTTCGCCTCGGTGGTTTGTGTAGTCCTCATAGACGCCTATTATTACAGAATTGAATCGTATAATATTAGGCCCCGCTATTTTTTTAGGTTACTTGAAATTTTCAAATCTGTTCGAGGCGACGAAGCTACTTGGTGATTTCTCGTGATTTCCATCCAACAAAAAGGCATCAACGCATCATCGGCGGAAGAGACAGAGAGAGCACACGATTAATCGCCTGAATTTTTTCGATCGCCTATAAGTGAGGAAAGGTGATAATTTTGTCCTCGGATGGATATATGGTGTTGTAGATACTAGATACTGAACAGTACACCTGACTCTACTATCTTGGCTTACAAAAATGTGCCTATTAAATGAACTGCTACTCAACTAAAGTTTGTTTACATTCCTCTATTCCTAAACTATATTTTTTTTTGTTCTCTGCCTCAGCGGTTTGTTTTGTCCTCATAAACTGCCTATTCCAGTTGAATCGTATACTTTTATCCTTACATTGATATTTTGAGTTGTGGATACTTAACGTGAACCTGACTGCTACTATGATGTTGTTACCCTTGTGCTTTTGTCGTAGGAAACTGCAACTACTGTTTCATATTTTCTTTATAGATGAATATGCATGCTCAAGAACAATGACTGCTCTGTAGAGTACTACTACTACTTTGTCTTACAAAAAATGTGCCTATTAAATGAACTGTTACTAAACTACAGTTTGTTTATATTCCTCTATTCCTGAACTACATTTTTTGATCGAACAGCAGGCAACAACACATCATCAGGCGGGAAGAGACAGAGCACGCAGTGTAGCCTGAATTTTTCAGTCACCTATTAAATGAGGTGCCTTGGGATAGTTGATTATGCGACACTCTCCAAAGGTTGGGCGAAGGAGGGCCAGTGAATTGGCCGTCCAAGGAATCCAGAATCCTTGGGACAAATATCCATAGAACCTTGCTCGGGATTTTTGCGTGCATTGAGCATACTGGCGTGTCAGGTGACAAGGCTAAAATTGTTTGGACCTGTGAAGAGGCTCGGTCTTTATCTGAGATAGTTTTAGAGAAGAAGGCAGCCCGTCCTTCCGATGTCATTGGTGTAAGGGAAAGATATGTGCTCACGGGGGGCCACAGGCACCCCGGAAAACCGGAGCGGGGCGTCTGGCTGCGTGGTATGTCTACATGGGTTGATTGGAAGAGAGATGATGGTTCCACGGGGGTGGCTTACGGGAGATGTTACTACGGAGGGGCGTAGGCATATGGTCATCCGGCTTTTGTTGCGAGAGAAGGGAAGGGGAAAAGGCAGCGGCAATTCGTAAGAGAGACACACACGGCTTTGGAAGAAGAACAAGGCAAGGCGTGTTTTGGTTGGTGGGAAGACTTGTTGGTCCGACGTGTGGAGAACGTTTAGTCGCAGAGAGAGGGAGGCGACGAGACAAGCGGTTCGCACAAAGCTTCATCTTTGTAATAGATTAACTCATGGCTAAGGTGGAGGCGATGGAATCACGATATCAATTTTCGGTGCCTACCAACATCTCTAGTCCTATAGGTGATCTGCGGAAAGCAGCGACACCTTAGCCATTCTTTGCGGCCGGACCGGATGGTGCGGTTGAGATGGAATTGGAGGCCAAAGCGGTTAGAGCGAGCACAGAGTTGCAATAGATGAGCTCGGGGACTTGAGTGGCTTGTGCCCTTCCGGTTCATCTTGCCCAACCCTAACTACCGGCATGGATCTCCAATGCTATCACCCGAAGAGCTTCAAAAGGCGGGGCCTTCTTGTGCTGCTCTTCATGAGTGGTACATCAAACAAGCGACCACAAACGGGCAAAATGTGGCGTTTCTTGCGGTGCCAGCGAAAGAGGTTTTTTGGCGTGACACGGGCGAAGAGGCTGCGATCAATGTGGGTTTCGGCGATTTGTTTGACCTCATGGCCTTTGGATGTATTGGATGTGTCCATCCTTCGCCGCATGACACTATGAGTACAATTTCTTCTATTCCGCACTCACTTGGGATGCCTCTTCATCTATTTGCTTGCTAAATTTGCTTTGCATGCCTCTATTCCTAGATGCCGCTTTCGGGGAAGCTAGGGCCATGTCTTTGTCGGTTGGCTTTCTTGATCCCGAACCATTGACCTTGAAGAAGGGCTGAGCGGTGGGCCTGGCAGCATGGGCATTACATATCTAGAATGGGGCCTAAGGAAACATCTTGACAAGGATTTTGTCATGTTTGCGCATAACCCTGGTGGACACTGGATTGCTGTTGTCATTGCTATCAAGTGGAGGAGGGTTTATTTCGTTGACTCTGCGCCCAGCTTGAATTCAGATACGCTTCCATTGAAATCTGCAATAAAACAGTGAGTGTTTCCTAACCTACAACTGACCCAGGCTTTTTTTTCTTAATTATGTTACTAAAAAATAAAAAAAAGAATGTGACATTTTGCATTTTACTCATGTGTAGGCTTATCGAGGCGTGTTTTCAATCCCACGGCTAAGGAGGTGACGAGGACACAAAAGTTTTTCGTTAACCCCAAATATATGAAAGTAAGTCGTGCTTCACTTGAAGTTGTGCGCTTGCATTTCCATTCAGTGAATAACCACTTGTGTTGTTGAGATATTAGGCAATTTCAGTTAATTTCATAAAAGTAAACCATGACGAACCGAAAGGCTAGATTAAGCATGTGTACAGTGTGTACTAGCATAACACAAAAGCATATCAAGATCATAGCATGATTCAACATCATATAGCATAACATGATCATAACAACTAGTGCAAACATGTGTATCATACTAGCATGACTTAGCATCATATAACAAAGCATAGTTGTATCCAAAGCAGTAAGTTCTGCCTCTACGGTTGATTTAGTCAAAATAGTCTGTTTACAAGACCTCCATGACACCTTTTGCTCTTCACCTTTTACTACAAACCCATCAGGCTGATCCATGTAAATCTCCTCATCCAACTCTCCATTAAGAAAAGCTGTCTTCACGTCCATTTGATGAATGATCAGACCATATGAGGCAGCCAAGGATAGTAGTGTTCGAATAGTGGTCATTCATCAAATGGACGTGAAGAAAGAAACCCTCCTTTTGAGTATAACCCTTAGCCACAAGCCAAGCCTTGTACTTGTCAATAGCACCATCAGGTCTAAGCTTCTTCTTGAATATCCACTTACATCCAATTGGTTTACAACCATGATCTGACCTTAGATGTTTAATCTTTCTTTCTAGTTAATTTTCAACTTCAGCCTTAAAGATTTTAAAGTAGTCTAATGCTAATGCCTCATCTTTAGTTTTCAGCAAGTAAATATAGCAAAATCTAGAAGCATCATCAATTAATGTCATGAAATATCTCTTTCCACACACCATTCATCTCACATAGATCAGAATGTATGAGTTCTAGAGGTGCCAAGTGACTTTCCTCCATTGCCTTGTGAGGCTTTCGAGGTTGCTTAGATTGCACACAATTATGACACTTAGAACCTTTGGTAATGGTGAAATCTAGAATTAGCCGCAAGCTAGATAGATGTGACACCAAAATTCACACGACATAAACGAGAAAGCCAAACACTCAAATTTTCATTAATTCTGCCACAAATCTGATTCACTGACTTATTACAAAAATCTGCCAAACTTAGGTGAAACAAACCTCTGCAACCATAGCCTTCACCAATAATTTGTCCATGCTTAGACATAACTACTTTATTGGACTCCAACACTCCCTTAAACCCAACTCTTAAAAGGAAGGGAAACACTAACAAGGTTCTTACGAATGGTAGGGATATGCTGCACGTTCTTTAGTTGCACTATCTTCCCTAAAATAAACTTCAGATCTACCATGCCAACACCACGAACACAAGCATGTGACTCATTCCCCATTAGGATGGATGAACCTTGGAACTCATGATAAGAAGGAAATAAAGAGATGTCAGCACACACAGAAATATTAGCACCTATATCAACCCACCAACTTGGTGATTGAAACACTGATAGTACGGTAGGAACATTACTATCTTGTAGTCATGTAGTCATGAAAGCTCTCCATAATGTACAACTTAGAATATATATCTGATGGTTGCATTCAGTTGATAGTGTTGCCCCCTGGAATCTTCTCTCCAGAGATATTTCCCTCAGGCAAGCCAACAAGAATCCAAAACATTTTATCCTGTAGCCAGAGCATGGCCTTAACTCGCCGCCTCTTAAAATTTGCACTAGAAATTTTTTCTAGCCTCAACACGTCAGTGAAAAAAGCCATAGTTAAATCAAGAAAAAAAGGCTATAATAAGGTTTTTGGATTGTTGAGATATTAGGCAATTTCAGTTGATTTCATAAAAATAAATCATGACGAACTAAGCAGCTAGATTAAACATGTGAAGCATACTAGCATAACACAAAAGCATATCAAGATCATAGCATGATTCAACATGATCATAACAACTACTGTAAACATGTGTATCATACTAGCATGACTTAGCATCATATAACAAAGCATATCATGATCTAAAAGCATATAGCGAAGCATGACATGATCTAGTAGTATATAAGAAAGCATGATCATGGCAACCGATGTAAACATAGCGTTCAAACACGGGCAGTTGAACATGATGAACAATAAGATTAGAACATAGATGTAATACCTACCGATGTAGAAGTACACGGTGGTGTTGATGCGGGGCGACGATCGCGTAAGCTTAGTCGATGAGTGTTCCTTGTTGATGATCCAGCGCGCAAAGCCTTATGACGACGGGATGACACACCGATGAAGAGAAATCGCCATGGAAGATTTGGGAGCGATCCACGCGAAGAGCGCCTCCCAAAAACCTTATTCGACCAGACGGGATGGAGAGACTATGCGGTGCGAGTAGCAAAAAAGGAAAATATTATTTTTACTACTTTAGGATTTTCTAATTGGAAGGGCTGGCCTGGTGCAAGTGGTCTACCGCCTGTAACTGGAAGGTCCCGGGTTCAAGCAACAGGCTCCGCATATTGCACATGGTGCGGGTAAGGCTTGGTGCTAAAATACCCTTCCCCGGACCTCGCGGTCGCGGGGAGCCTATGGCGCTGGGTATGCCCTTTAGGATTTTCTAATTGAAACTCCCAATTATAGTTGTGGTGTTGTGTCTAATCCCAACAGGCATCAACCAGCAATATGATAGTAATTGATATCGCACCTCGCACCTTTACTCATCGGCTGAAACAATAAAGCCCATTAGGGAACACAGATATTGGGCCTTTGAGATTTATCATAATTTCTTCATATGAATGTTAGGGGAACTATTCATATATATATTCTAACTTGTGTTTCATATGTTTGCGATGCACATTTGCAAAACCGATAAGTGATAACAAGACATGTTGGTTAATTTTTCTTTCTTTCTAGTTAATTTTCAACTTCAGCCTTAAAGATTTTAAAGTAGTCTAATAATGCCTCATCTTTAGTTTTAGCAAGTAAATATAGCAAAATCTAGAAGCATCATCAATTAATGTCATGAAATATCTCTTTCCACACACCATTCATCTCACATAGATCAGAATGTATGAGTTCTAGAGGTGCCAAGAGCCTCTCCTCCACTGCCTTGTGAGGCTTTCGAGGTTGCTTAGATTGCACATAATTATGACACTTAGAACCTTTGGTAATGGTGAAATCTAGAATTAACTGCAAGCTCACCAAAATTCACATCTAGAATTTTCTGCAAGCTAGATAGATGTGACACCAAAATTCACATGACACAAACGAGAATGCCAAACACTCGAATTATCATTAATTGTGTCACAAATCTGATTCACTGACTTATTACAAAAACTAGCAGGTAACCCCGCGCAAAGCGCGGGCAGTAATATGACAATTTACACGATATGCAATAGAATTGGGTGGAATAGAAAAGGGTAATATGACAATTTACACGATATGCAATAGAATTGGGTGGAATAGAAAAGGCAATATCAGCATTTAAATGAGGGCACTTTTAGCAAATTGGATGTACAAAGGTGTATATGGAGGTATGAGAAGAGATGCGTTCCTGCAGACTGAGATTAATAGGTCGTCCTCTGAAACCTGTATGGAATGCCACTGAAACGATATGGATTCTACATGAAGTTCCTGTATAGTTGTAGCAACTTCTTTGGTCAAACCAAGCCTATCAGTTATACAGCTGCAGATGTCGTATCCTTAACTGAAGATATCTCGTGAAGTGCTTTCCTAACTGTAAAAAGGATTCAAAGGGGATAATAAATCAGATAACTCTTCAGTGTTGTAGGTAGTCATCTATTGGTTGACTACATCTCTCCATTATCAAAGCCTGGGTAATATCCAATCTGCAAAGCAAAGGGAGAAATGGCAAACATTATCCTATGGATACAAACCATGTGGTTTTATAAATAAATTCATAGATGTAGTTAACACAAGCCATTACATATTCTAAGATCATACCACTGTTGTTGGTAATGATGATCCTACGATGGTTTTTGTAAGAGACCAAAAAAATGTGATCCTCGGCTTTATGAAGAAATGTACTTGCTATCACAGATTATCAAACCTGGATGGCAAAACCAATGAACAGATAGGGAACGTTGATGGGAAAATGCAGATTAGCAGACCATTTTTGTTACTAGCCTCTCAAAGTATTGTGGTCAGTCACAGAAAAGAAATTTATTATAATTGCAGAGGCAATTAGCCTAGTTGAATCCATGAGGCATGAATACGTAGGAAGGACATCCTCTGAACTGGTGAACCTGGACACTACAAAAGAGAGTGAGGGGAATAAAATCGATTTATACTTGCGTCTTACCATTATCCAAGCAGTTTCTTCTTTGATGGATCATCACAAAATTTAGCAGGCTGCAGCGAAGTAGGGGAGCAATCTAGCAGCTGCAGCGAAGTACAACACCAAAGAGACATACCATCGAACACATAGGAGGCAATCGTGGAGCAGACATGGTATACCTTGGTCCTGGGTATTGGCCTCCATTGTTGGGCCTCTCGACGGGGACTGTGTTGTGGTGGACGGAGAAGATGGCACACCTAACACCGTGGGCGCGATTTGTGGCGACGGCGAGGGAAGCGAGTAAGCGTCGTGACAGCTGTGGCGCGACGCTCCCAATACATCGGGCGTGTCCGTGGAGCCTGTGAGAGCAGGGTGGAGGCGGAAGCGAGGAGGGATGGACTGCTGGAGGGCGAGCCGTCGGGACGGGAAGATGGAGCGGCGGCGGGCGGGGGTGGACCTTCGCAGGAGGAGGCGGAGCAGAGGCGGCGGCGGCGTTTCTGGAAGCTGCGTAGTGGTTCGCGAGGGAGAGGAGGATGGGGGGGCGTGGATGGCTGCGATTGGCCTTGAGCTGGATCGGACGGTGGGGAGAGAGTACTGTTACAACTACAGTGAAATGAGTCTTAGACGGACATCGCGGGCGTCTATGAAAATTATGGGAATAGTATAGATCTGCCAAACTTAGGCGAAACAAACTTTCGCAACCATAGCCTTTCTCACCAATAAATTGTCCATGCTTAGACATAACTACTTTCTTGGACTCCAACACTACCTTAAACCCATCTCTTAAAAGAAGGTAAACTTCAGATCTACTGTATGTTTGTAGATATTTTTTTTTGAGAATATATGTTTGCAGATATTGGGAACATAGATATAGGGCCTTTGAGATTTATCAGAATTTCTTCATATGATTGCAATGCACATTTGCAAACCGATAACAAGACATGTGAGTTCTACATGGTGCACCACCGATGGTCGCTGCGATGAAACAAGTTCATTTGGATCGCACGAGGTAACTCGAAGTGCGCTCCATCTTGTGCCTACCTTTGTTTGGCAATATAGACCATGTGTACACAAACACTTACGCCTACCTTTCTTTGTATTAGGATTTTGACTTGATGGGAGATTCCATCAATTTGGAGGATATTAGAGAGAAGATGGCCAAGTTTCTTATGGAACATGTCATCAGCCCCAAAGGCGAGCATTTCGTTTAAGTAAACCGTGAGTTGATTCTGTTTCCCTTGCTTTGCATGACGATCGGTGGATACATGCATGTGAACGTATCTTTGTTTCCCTTGTTGCATGGCGATCAAAGCTGGATACATGCATGTGAACTATGTTATTTTTGTTGTGAACAATCGCGTGGCATGCCCTCAAGAACCGGGTACATCCGTGTGAACAATCGAGATACACCTGAATTTGCAATGCTTTTGCCGTCGCGCCATTTGTTTGTGATCGGACCTGTGCATCCAGTATTATTTGTGTTTGCCGGTGTCTACCATTTTCAATTTACGTCGCGATAGCTGAAACGATGCATTATCTATGTACGGACCACGGTGCCCGATGATGCGCACTGTAGGTTTCATACTAAATGTCTATCGCATAACCGGAAGAAACGTCTAAAAACACCGAACAAGCGTCCGAAAAATACGTAACGTTCTGATCGTGCGAAATCAAAACGGTCATCTCTAAAAGCGACTAAATCCTACGACGCGTGGGTACAAAAGAACGTCTGTAATAGCCGGAAAGGAACGCGAGATGAGCTTACTAAAAACGCGTCGTTTGTAGCTCGTGTGTTTACTTCCTCGACATGTCTTTGCGAACAACCGTGCGTAACATGGAACACATTGCGGACGATCGTTTTAAACATGCGACCGTAGTTACGTACGACGAGTTACGGTCGAGCGACCTACGGAAGCGTCTGAAAGTGCATTAAGTTTCACAGATGGTAGTACAAAACATACATCTGTGAACTGGAGTGTAGTTACAATCGAGCAATCTAACTGCGTCTGTAGCTCTGTAGGTGACACAGACACGTGTTCCACAGGCGTCTGTAAGTACAAAGATATCACAGTCGGCTGCGTTCCACACGGGTCTGTATTTGAATAATGGTTTACAGACCCTTATAGTGATCGGGTGTCTGTGAATGGATAACAGTTAGAGGCGCGCGATGCATACAAGCGTCTGTCGTGTGCAATAGTGGCACAGAGGCCTTCTTATGCACGATATGCATGCGGTCGAAAACCGTTCTGATCGCATATCTTTGGGTTCGTGTGTCGCTACTTTTGGGCGCGATATGCGATCGGTTCGCGATGCGAAGGTCGTGGCGTTTCCAAAAGGTACGATCGCTTCTTCGGTAATAATGTCTGTAGATACAGTACCCCACAGTCGCGCAAAATGCTATGACACAGACGTTCCATGGCGCGTGTGTAACAAGGGTTTACTACAGACGGAAAGTTTGAGACGCACTAAAACCTGTCTGTATTAAAGCCTGTTGCAGACGCTCGCTACTAAAGGTCTATAAAGACAGACATTTAGAGACCCTAATGGGCAGACGCGCGCGCGCACGACTGTAGAAGCCCTCAACGCGCGACTGTAGAGGCCTTTTTTTACATAGTGTATCTGGAGGCCGATTGCCCCGACTGCGCTAAGGATATTGAACTTGTGCAGAAGGTGTTGGCCGATTAGGATGCAAAGATGGTTAGGAGGGTGGAATCTCTTGAGGTCCAGCTGCAGTCGACATAGCTTGCTCAGAAAGAGCTGCAGGAGGAACTGAAGAAGACAAATAAACTCCTTGAAAAGTATGGCATCAATGCCTGCTTAGCTGAAATTTGTTTCAAGGAGAAGGACAAGCTCATCTCAGATTTGAAGGAGGAGCTGGAGGAAGTGAAGAAGAAGCTGAACTAGGGGCCAGCAACACTGCTTGATGCCCAACCTATCTATAGATATATGTATATAGGAGTTATAAATGTAATTGAGAACAATTAGCACTAAAGTTTGGTCTGGTGGCATCTGGAACACATAGGGATGCCACATGTAAATATTTTGGTACTCTGGTCTGCCCTAGGTTGTGATCCCAGGAGCTTAAGTAATATATTTTAGATTTGTTTACCTTGATTTTAGATTTTTTTTTACCATGATTTTGGTCTTTTAACATTTTTTTCTGAGTAAATCAACAAATAATCACAATAATAGATAAACTTTGTCTAAAAATTGCACACAACACCATAGTTTGGTTCCATAAACACCCCAAAAAAGTTTGAGATGGTAGCTCATTGTGTTGATACACATCCTAGTAAAGCATTGATGTCTCACATGTTCTCAATGTTAGTGAGACATGTATATATAGTCGAATGTTTGGAATGTGTAGTTCCACCATGAAGTCATTAGAATAATATCACTGCCATGATCACACAATAAAAAGTCCAAAAAAAAAAAAAAGATAAATAAAATAGAATTAGCAAAAGAAGAAAAAAATAGTAAATCAAAAAATTTGCCTCACACGGGTTTTGAACCTGAGAGCTAAGGGAGAAACTGAGGGAGTGGTACCATTGCGCTAGTGAGAAGTTTTTGATGAGTTTTGAGATCTAGTTTCTTTAAAACATATTTTGAAGCCCCTCCCATCTCCTTCCATACATATAGAATCCTAATCGTCACTAATCCCACCCCATCCCCAAACCCGCCGCATTTTATTCCATCCAACTTCGTCGCCAGTTCCACCACCGCCACGCTTGCAACACCACCTCAGCCCCTTATGCCGCCCAATCACCGGTGCTAGCAAGATGCCTAAGGAGGAGACCAAGAACCCTGACTAGTCCGTCCGGGCTAGCCAGCAGAAGCGCGACCCGAGGACCGGCAGGTGGACCAGCGAGCCCAGCGGCGTGGTGGTTGTCCGGGACTCCAACGCCTTGGCGTTTGCGGGCTCCGGTTCACGGCATGTGAAGAGGGCCTCGTCGGCAAGGGCTCACGGCGCAGACGGCTACGACATTCCTGACGTGCCGCCGGGCTTTGAGTTGGTCGGTCCCCAGCGCCTCGCCGTCGGCGCCTCCACCTCGAGGGCGCTGCGTTCAACTCGGAAGGGAGCCGCTGCCTCCTCATCCTCCTGCCAGCAGGCAGGTCGCATCCTCTCATAGCTCACTTTAGATACATATCCAGATTAGAGTGGGGTTTTCTCAGTTCATTTGTGGGTTTTTTTTCGGATTATGCAATCTAGATTGAAAATGTAGCATCCACAGCATGAAGTGTCACATGTTTCTAGTTTTGAATCCCCTCACGATGCATTGTGGGGTTTTTCTCCAGATTAGAGTGGGGTTTTCTCAGTTCATTTGGTTTTTTTTCTGATTATGCAATCTAGATTGAAAATGTAGCATCCACAGCACGAAGTGTCACATGTTTCCAGCTTTAGATCCCCTCATGACGCATTGTGAGGTTTTTCTACAAATTAGAGTGGGGTTTTTCTCAGTTCATTTGGTTTTTGTTTTTTTAGATTTTGCAATGTAGATTGAAAATGTAGCATCCATATATAAAAGAAGTTTGTGTGCTATGCATTCCGGCCATTGGATTGTACTATTTTGTTGGCACTTGACCCATTCAAATTTGACTAGTCATCACCGACACATTATGTTTAATCTGGATAGTATTGGCACTTAAGGTTTTAGAAATTAATCCTATGAATCAAATTTTAAATGTTTGAGCTCAAGCTTGGATGCTCCAATTTTTTTGACTATTAGACATTGACTAGCTGTACAACTTTTGGTTTGTAACTATTTTGTCAAATGCAAATGTGTGTAATTGTACAGGTCTTGGCCCATTGATGTTAACTGTTACTATGCAAATGAAGATCTCATATGTATCTGTGATATGATGAACTCTGTGTAACAGCTTCTATTAAAACAAATTTTCGTTCAGATTAATAATTTATGTTCCTCTGATCATATTGCAGCCTTGCTTCTCCTATTGCAAGTATGTCAACAATGAGGTCAAGAAGCTCAAGGGAGAGCTTATGGAAATGGTGGAGCCCCTGAAGGAGAATGTTGAGAAGGATTTCCTCAAGATCTATTTGCTGGAGTGCAATGTTAATACGAACATTCAAATCATCGAGAGATTGAGGAAGAAGGTGAAGCAACTACAACAGACTGTGTTCCAGAATTGAGAAGGATGGCCCTGGAGGAGAAGCAACTGAGACCATCAGCCATGCATATATTAGTCTCTGCTGTATAGTTATTAGTGCCCTAGGAGGCAAGAAGACATTAAGCTTGATCTGGTGGCACGTGGTTGCCCTGAATGTGAACAAGATATTAAGCTTCATCTGGTGGCATGGAGATGCCTTTGAATATATCTTATTAGCTTATTAAATTATCGGTGTTGTTCATCTATTTGTGTTTGAATTTTCAAATCGAAACCCGTGTGCCAAATCCAAGTCGGCTAAGCCGGCATCCTAAAATGTTCATCTAGATGGTTGTGCATGTAAGATACATATGTAGTAGCTCAAAAGGATTCAAACCTATCCTTTTTTTTAGGCTTGGTTTGATATCTTTGTTTTAACTAACATAGCTCTTGATTACTTTGTGTGTGAGCATGGCATATTTTGGCTCCCAAAACACAACAAAAAAAGTTTGAGATGATTTTGAGAAAGTGGTACTACACATCTCACAGAATTGACTCAAATTTTTTTGTCAACATGCTACACCAAAAGGAGGTGTCCATGCAAATTTTTAGATTTTTTACCTTGATTTTAGTATTTTAACATTTCTTGTTGAGTAAATCAACAAATTATTATAGAAATAGGTAAACGTGGTCAAAAATTGCAAAAATGCACTACAACACCATAGTTTGGTTCCATAGAGACCCCAAAAAAGTTTGAGATGATTATGAGAAAGTGGTACTACACATCTCAAACTAGCATGAATATCTCTCACTAGTGACTAGAACATGTGAGAGAGATGTGGGCCATTATGAGGATGTGCAACAACACTTTCTCGAGAATCGACTCATTTTTTTTGTCAACATGCTGCACCAAAAGGAGGTGTCCATGCAACATTTTTAGATTTTTTATCTTGATTTTGGTATTTTAACATTTTTTCTTGAGTAAATCAACAAATAATCACAATAAAGGTAAACTTGGCCTAAAAATTACACAACTGCACACAACACCACACTTTGGTTCCATAGACACCCTAAACAAGTTTGAGATGATTTTAAGAAAGTGGTACTACACATCTCAAACTAGCATGAGTATCTTTCACTAAGTGATACAGATATGTGTGTGAGATGTGCAGCAACACTTTGTCAGAATCGTCTCAATTTTTTTTGTCAACACGCTACACTAAAATGAGGTGTCCATACAAATTTTTAGATTTTTTACCTTGATTTTGGTATTTTCAACATTTTTTCTTGACTAAATCAACAAATAATCACAATAATAGGTACACTTGGTTTAAAAATTGCACAAATGCGCACAACATCATAGGTTGGCTCCATAGACACCCCAAAAAAGTTTGAGATGATTTTGAGAAAGTGGCACTACACATCTCAAACTAGCATGAGCATCTCTCACCTAGTGACTAGAACATGTGAGAGAGATGTGGGCCATTGTGAGGATGTGCAACAACACTTTCTTAGAATTGACTCAAATTTTTTTGTCAACATGCTACACCAAAAGGAGGTGTCCATGCAAATTTTTAGATTTTTTACCTTAATTTTGGTATTTTAACATTTTTTCTTGAGCAAATCAAAAATAATCACAATAATAGGTACACTTGGTCTAAAAATTACACAAATGCACACAACATCATAGGTTGGCTCCATAGACACCCCCAAAAAGTTTGAGATGATTCTTAGAAAGTGGTACTACACATCTCAAACTAGCATGAGCATCTCTCACCTAGTGACTAGAACATGTGAGAGAGATGTGGGCCATTGTGAGGATGTGCAACAACACTTTCTTAGAATCGACTCAAATTTTTTTGTCAACATGGTACACCAAAAAGAGGTGTCCATGCAAATTTTTAGATTTTTTTACCTTGATTTTGTTATTTTAACATTTTTTCTTGAGTAAATCAACAAATAATCACAATAGTATTTGAATTATATACATGTTCGGAAAAAAAAAAACAAGTGTGGCCCTAACGACAGTGGGACACACAAAAACTCATGGAAAAAAAGATTGGCGCATGACCTTCCCAAACTTAGGCACCAAAACAAATAAAAAAATCAAAACTTCCCAAATTTGAAAGTGGCACCATTTTTACCTCCCGCAATTTTTTGAGCAAGCGCGCCCAGCTATCGCGCACCCATCAGGCCGACGTTTTAGCTTCTATTTATAATGACAGTCTTCATATCCCCTCCCTAATCCCCTCGCAAAACCAATCTAGAATTCAGTTAGCTAGGGTTCAAGCGCCGCGGCCCACCACCAGCATCCTCCTTCTCACCTTCCACCACTCCGTCGAGAGGATGCCGACGTCGAGCGAGGCAGCAAGGAGGACCCAATCGGCGACGATAACGCTGCATAGACCTGCATCAGCGTCGGTCATGATACCTGCTATGCCTAGGGCGTCGGCATCGCTCTTTGGGTCACCTTTGTCCCAAATAGCATCACAGAGGTTGGGCACCGAAGATGCAGGCGACGACAGCCAAGATCCACCAGAAACTTTTCGACCTTCGTCTTAGGAAGAGACCGACAACAGGTACGCTATTATATTACCAGGTCGGATGATTCTCTGCTAGTGATACATTTTTCTATTTTGATGAAATCTGCTAGTTCTATGTCTACCCTATATTACATGCTTTTGTGCTCGCGTTTTTTAATTGAAATGTTATCGCCGTATATGCAGAACGGGAGAAATTTGGATAGCATATGTTGTTTGCTTGGGGAGTGAGGAGGGACAAGATGTAGTTAGGGGATTTAGAGTTGAGAAGAGTCTAATCACGCTTAGTAACTTAACAACATTGAAATCAAAACTACGGTATGGGTCTAGGGACTACATGTACTTCAAGAAGAGAAGTGTTGATGATCCTAGGGCAGCAACACTATGTGAAATCGAATACGATGTTGATGCATTAGACATGGTAGATAATAACCAGGATGAGAGGGTTATTACTATAGTTTTGTATAAGAATCCACCAGCGGATGCATGTATTGCCATTAAAAAAACTAGAGGTTCCTCTGATAGTGATGAAGACGAAGAAATGCCAGATTTTGAATTGGATGCATACAAACGATGGCTACATTATATGCATACAAGGGAGCAAGCCATGGGTGAGTTATGATAAATCCCTAGTATGTATATATAAAGATGGATTTTGCAATGCACTCATGACTCTTATAATCGTTCTTTTTCAGAGTTTCAAGATATATACAGGGAGGACACCATCAAGACATACATAGAATGGTTGCGGGTTGAAGGAAAACTTGATGACATCAGTTATATCCCCCCTAGTTGTCATACAAATTACCATTCTTTTGCGGACTTCAAATTATGCTAGCTCATCATGTGACAAAATTGTCTGTAGATTCGTATAAGGATGTTAGCCCACCGATAAATTCTAGTCAAGAGAGCAACCTAACACCACCGGATCGGCACATTCTCATGCTCGGCGTTGGAACCAGATCAAGGTAATAGTAATTTGTGTTCATTTTGAATTAATTTTGTGTTTTGTTTATGTCTAACCCTATATGCATTACGTCGTTTAATAACTATTATAACATTTTGTTTCAATGGAATAGGCTCAGAAAATGGGAAGAAAAGAGGACGTGGTACCATGAAATGCTTGAAGGGACTCTACAAGAGAATCAGGACAGGCAATCCAAAACTGACCGTTCAATTCTCCATACTTGGAAGAGCTGTAGGTGAGAACTCCCGCATTTTCACTTCTGAAATAGTATTTTCTACAAGGAAAAGGGCGTGACTCATTGGAGTGAGAACATGGAAAGATATCCATCCTGATGTAAAAGAGTCAATAGCATCTGATATATTGGTAAGTATCTTTGCTTGTGTATGAATTTCATCATATATAATCTAACATGACAACTGACCTAGTTTATAATTATATAATAGGCTAAGCTTGAGGATAATTTGGATTCAAGGAGAACGATATGGGGCATAGCTAAAGAGTATTACACGGGGATGGCGTTCCACTTTAAGTGCTACAGCCAAGGCATACAACAGCTACCATGAGAGAATGATGTAGAAGCTAGAAGAATTAGATTATGTCGAATGACACTATCTGTTGAAGTATTTTAGGACTGCAAGTCTGCAACATTCAAGGTCTGTTCCACATTGTTAGTATTCTTAACAATAGCAATTTCTGAAAAATGGCTATGTCTTAATCTTTAAGATTATTCTTCAAATCTATGCATTCTCGTAGGAAACGAAAGAGAAAGAACTTTGCAAATCGGTCCCTTAAAAAGACCACACATTTGCCATAGCTCCAATCGGCGTTATAGCGGTACTATTCAATGAACTTTTTTTTCTCCTAACTATAAATGTCTACTGCTTTTGATATGCTTGACATTTTTTCAACTATTTTTGGTCCACAAAGAGTTCATTTGTAGCAATTCCTAGACATATTCGTAACATGGAGAAATTATCTATCAAATTTTTAGATTTTCTTTATTCTATTGTTATAAACCGTTTCTTTCTTTTTTTCATAATACATTGTATTACTTTTTAAGGGGTGATCTTAATCTTATTTTGGTGAATGACTTTTCGTCCTTACGTTCTATGTCTAATTGTGCAGTATCGTTTCATAGATTGTTACTACCGCTATGAATGTTTTACGTTTGAGTTGTCAAAGTGTTTATAGTTGAGTTCATTATATGTTGTCATTCTGATAATTTTATGATGAGCAATGAAACTTTGGTTAGCCAAATTCTTTGTTTGCCCCTTTTGATAATTTTAGTTTACTCGTTGCTAAAACAAATGTCATTCATTCTATCCGGGAAAGAGTGACAATTCAAATGGAGCGAACAAGATGGATCGTCATGATGGGATTGCTGATCAAGTGATGGGAGTGCTGATCCTTTCCTATCAAACTATGATTTATTGCGTATCGTGTGTCGATGTAGTGGTTCGTTCAAGCAATGCAGTGTGTTGGAAACTTGTTCGTTTCTAAGTACTATACCTATCAAGTTGATGTAGTACGTGGTTTGTTCAAAGAATGTAGTACGTGTGATGGAATTTTATACTGAATGGTTAATTCAGTATATATAAGTATGATATGTATATATTATTGCACAATTATTATTGATCCTATAATATATGAGCGTGGCAGAATAGACCTGTGGTAGTAGCTACAAAATTATGGAAGCAACAACATTTGTGGGAAATGATATATTTTATCCTATCACAACCCATTTTTTTGATGCCACAAAGGACGAAGCAATAGAGGTGGTCACATGTAACAACCATTCAAATTGTGTGGTTTTGGTAGTAATATAATGGCCAACCTATAACAACCAATCCTAGTTGGTGGCAATCGTGGTGGTTATTTTCTAGCACCAAGAAGAACTTCGGTGGCAATATTGGTCGTCAAGTATAGCATCCAAACACATTTCGTAGTAATAGACGTGAACACATATAGCACCCACAAAAGTTTGGTGGCAATATTGGTCATCAAGTATAGCATCCAAACGCAATTCGTAGTAATAAATGGTAACACATATAGCACCCAAAAAAACTTTGGTGGCAATATTGGTCATCAAGTATAGCATCCAAATAAATTTCGTAGTAATAAACGGGAACACATATAGCACCCAAAAAAACTTTGGTGGCAATATTGGTCAACAAGTATAGCATCGAAACACAATTCGTAGTAATAGAACGGAACACATATAGCACCCAAAAAAACTTTGGTGCCAATATTGGTCAACAAGTATAGCATCGAAACACAGTTCGTAGTAACAGAAAGGAACACATATAGCACCCAAAAGCCTTTGGTGGCAATATGGATCGTCAAGGATAGCATCCAAACACATTTCGTAGTTATAGACGGGATCACATATAGCACCCAAAGAAATTTTGTGGCAAAAGAGTGTAGCAACCACAACTAGAGCGTAGCAATACAATGCTTTGCAATGCCTCTTTTTAGATTTGCAATGCTCGGTGTTAGATGCCATTGAAACCTCTAGCATCACCTAAAATGTTGCAATAGGATACAATAGCACCAACTAGAGCATGGCAATCTAGTCTTGTTTCAACACCTCATTGTGTTGCAATACAAAAAAAATTGCAACACCCAAATGGCAATGGTGGTTGAAGGTTAATACCACAGACTTTTGCGCATCTCCAAAATACCAAATTTTTTGGATGCAATTTCAGCTATTGCACCCAAAAAGGGCATATTACAACACAATTTGTGTGTTGCTATTGATCGAAAACTACGTAGTGTGACTAGATTGATATGTGCTTTGGCCCTAGATTTATATTGATTATGATTGTCTCTATGCATGAATTGTTTATTTTTATCATTGATGGTCATTTTCACGTGCTTATTGGCCAAAATCTATCAATCTAGATCGTTACATGTTATGGGTTCTGATTCATCTAAGTATGGTTAGGGTGGACGGTTAACAGATAACCATTGGATTACCTGTAACCATTGGATTACCTGGTTCGTTTAGCCATGTAAGGTCTAGTCATGCTTAGATGCCTTTGTTCCTTCTTCATGGACACTGATTCAGTTGTTTTAGCCGACATGGTTACACTTTCATAAGTAATACATGCATGTAGATCTATCCA
The DNA here is from genome assembly GCA_015847255.1 of Hyparrhenia diplandra. Lineage (NCBI taxonomy): Eukaryota > Viridiplantae > Streptophyta > Magnoliopsida > Poales > Poaceae > Hyparrhenia > Hyparrhenia diplandra. Next base: position 322,426 of record JADLZK010009012.1, on the reverse strand, counting down.
GCTTGGATGCGCTAAGGGTTTGCGATAGCCAGGCGTTCGGCAGTCGGTTGGGTAGATCTGAGGATTCCCAATGTCTGGGCATCGAACAACACATGCACGCGTTCCATTTTTCATGCTTTTCAGATAATTAACGATCAATGTATGTGTATAGATCTATCTAGACATCATACGAACTAGCTTTATGTATTGAGTTTACTGAAGCCCGCTGGCCGTTAGACCAGGTGAACTTGGATTTGGCATGTTTAGCGAAAAGGGCAAGTTGAGACCGCCAGCCTTTTGGACCAGTCTCAATGAATCTCTGCTTATTTGTGTTTAGATTAGAGATATATACATGTGTTATCTGTTATATCTGGGACGAGATTGCTCAGATATTCCTCATATATGTTCATATTTACGGAATCGTTTCGTCTATAATGTTAAGATAAGTTGTGATAACTGGTTAAATAGACACATTTGATCGATAGTAGCGAGAGATTTTGCCATGCATGCTTATTTATACATATCCTACAGCTTTGCGAGTCGGTTGTTTTGATGCTTGTGCTTTATACATATGTATGCATTCTGCCGGTTTCATGAGTTTTATTGGTGTATGTATGATTTCGGCTCTCTAAGTCGCCTTTGCGGAACTATCTGGCCACACCCGGCATGTTCTGCTCGCAATTACTGATAAGATCTCTTCTCCTTGTCAATTGCAGGGTCAAATTGAATGGCACGTCCGGAGTTTGCAAGCTGAATCCTTCTAGCCTGCCTAGTGTGTTGGCGTGACCACTTTTTGCGTCAACACCATGATGACTAAACACTCAAGAACAATGATCAACGTTTGAAAGTATCAAATGTAATAGTTGAATGTTAGATCAGTTTTTCATACTATAATGCATCGTTTATACAAAGAAAATATCATAGGAGTGATGAATATAATATTTGTGCCATGTTCATTGCATGGATGCTTTAGTATTAAGGGAAGACAGGAAACTAAAGCATGAATGGTCAATATCATGAACAGGCCATGCTAGCATGGATGCACTTCCACACGAAGAAGACAAAACAGAATCAGACTGAATGCAGGCATGAAATTTTGCCATCACACTTCTTTCTTTCTCATGTATTACTACTATGTGGTGAACATGACCCTGAATTGCCATAGTTCTTTGTACCATATATCATCCATAGATCATGAAGGCTCTAATCTGGTCATATAAAATTGTTATTTGCGGTGTCAATCAAATACATGGCCAGGCTTTCATATTTTTTCCATGCTAGAATTAATGTGTCACTTCTTGATAGAGTGGTTTTTCGGCCTCCTACCAATAAACACCGTTAGTGCAATATGTTTAACCGATAGCATCGATATTTTTCCACAAAAGTAATCCAAAAGGACATGTTGTAGCACGAGAGAGGCAAGCATGCATGAAATAGTGACCAATGCAGCAACCGTGCATGCATGGACTATCTAAACCACTATGGCAGCATAGGACAGGAACAAATTGCATGCCAAACCTATTCTTGATATTGACCCTTCATGCTGATATATGCATAACATGAGGCAATGTACGTAGTAGGTAGCAACAAGCATGCAGAAGCTAGCCAGACTAAAGCCACCACACTTGTTGCCAAATTTGATGATCTCCTTTGATCTTTCTATCAAGCATCTTGCTAAAAATAACGGCCAAAAACACTATTCTGTAAGACTGTTTGATGCAGCTATTTGCTCTGCGTGTATAGAGATATGTGACTCTTGTGGGGTTATTTTTTTGGGATGGAGGGTCATATACAGGCATGCGGCCTGCCTACTCTGCCTATTTATAGAAGAATGGATTCCTCTCCACTCACTTCTATAGCTTGATATGCATAATTAGGGAAATTAGAGCTCATTTGATAATGTATGTTAGGATCCATGCTCTTTAGAGAAGAAGACAAATAGAAAACCATGCATAAGCTATGTACACAACCAGATTCCTCTTCTTTGGTGAGTGTCAAAACACTCACCAAAGGGCCAAAAACACTCACCAAAGGCATTTGGCGAGTGGACACTTGCCAAAGGACATTCAGCAAAGCGGGTCACGACAAAGAGGTCTTTGGTGAGTGCCATTTTATCGGCTCCCGCCAAAGGTTATTGCCGAATGCCATTCTTTGGTGAGTGTCAGACGGAGGGCACTCACCATTGTCGAGTTCTTTGGTGAGTGTCAGATGGAGGGCACTCGCCAAAGTTGAGTTCTTTGGTGAGTGCCGAACGGTGTGGCACTCACCAAAGGCAGCATCTTTGCTGAGTGACAAAGTGTTTGGCACTCACCAAAGTGGAACACTTTGCCGAGTGTCATCTATTCAGCACTCACCACAGGGTTAGGCTTTTGGCGAGTGTCATGTTTTCAGCACTCACCAAAGGGTCAGGCTTTGCCGAGTGCTGTGACAATTGCACTCACCAAAGGGTCAGGCCTTTGGTGAGTGTTGTGGTCATTGCACTCGGCAAAGAGCCAGCAATGCCGAGTGCAGGTTCTGTTTTTTTTTTTCTACATTATTTTGTCCATACACATATATATCACATAAATACATCCAATAGACATCAAAAATCACATATATATCACATTTGCACATCCATCATCACATGGCACATAAATCCACATATATACCACATAAATCCACATATTATCCATATCCATTGTCACACAAAAGTCACATGAGTCCAGAACTAGGTTCACAAGTCACATATTATTCATCCATCATATCCAAGTCCACAACTACGAGTCCAAGTCCATCTATCCATCATCCTGACCTACATCACCAAGTCATTTAGATCGGTGCTCACCAGCTGCCGGGTCCTTACTGCGGCGATGGTCTTTGCTGTGGCGATGGAGGAGTCATGTGCACCGGAGTCGCTCTTGTACCCCGTGGATCATTCGACGCCACCGATTGCACCTGCGCATAAGAGATGACATTGCATTTGTGATATAAGATTTAAAGATTCAAAATACTAAACTTACCGAAGTATGGTTTGGATCAATCAATGGCTGCTGAGTCGGTGGAGGAATGAAAACGATGTTTGGTGGTGGAGGCGCATTGCTTGCCACGGCTTGAGACTAGACGTACTCCCACAACTGGGCAAGGCTTTCAAGATTGGACCTCTCTCTCTCCCGAGCGGCCGCCGCCTCCTCCTCACGTGCCTTCCTCTCTTGTTCTAGTTGAGCCTACGTACAATATGTAAAGCAAAGATAGGTGATAATCAAAGCAAAGACAAGATATGTAATGATCAATGAACTGAAGATAAAACACAACTCACCACGAATAGAGCCTACTCCTGCTCCATCTGGGCCTACAATTTGTAAAACCGAATCAATGCAAAGCAAAAGGTATGTAATGAACAATGAATGACAAATGCAACACAAATAACCTGGAGTGCAGCCACAATGCCCTGTGTAGTGTTTGACGGTGGGCGTATGGACGGGCTCCGGCTCGAGCTCGTGGCTTGAATCTGGGAGTGACTATGACTTGAGGAGATTGATCCGTTGGCTATAAGGTACCGCCCATGCTGCTTTCCTGCTCCCACCAAAGAGGCTCTTTGCTGAGTGTATTTTGGAAAAACACTCACCAAAGAGTATTTTCAGATTTTTTTTGTTTGATGTTATGTCTTTTCAAAAAGTGTTGCAATACACGTAGAGTTTCCTTCACTTTAGAATGCATATTTGATGGTTTCGGAAATTTGACCATTATTTCATGTATTTTTAGGTCGATCATATGTTTAATTTAAACAAGTGCTTAAAAAATAAATAAATACTAAACGGATCCAAAAATTTACTAAAATTTTCTACGGTACTAACATTATTGTCTATTGTCTATGAAAAAAGTTTCGGAGCCAAACCACAAATCGAATGTCGCCTTCACTCAAAATCCTACCGGATCACTCTCAACGATTATGAAACTTCCCGAGAGATGTTCTGGGTTGTGAGCAACGTATGTGACAACTTGCTTGAAACCTTCTCAAATATTTATCACAGCTTCCACATAAGGTATCGTGACATTTTGTCAAATTTCATAATTTTCGGGAATCATTTTCTTTTTATAGAATTTTAAAACCGCTAGGGCACGCGGTGCAGGTCGAGTTTCCGGAAGAATATGTCCACACTATTGGTTTGTTTATGTTTATGACCATAATATGAGTTGATAATCATGAATATCAATTTTCGAATACATTATTTCAAATATTCAAATGACTTACTGTCACAAACCGGATCGATTTGGCCCGGCTACGACACGTCGACGACGGGTTCCACGGTGACGATGAAGGCAAGGTCGATGGTATTGGTAGCGGTGATGGCCTTAGGGCCGGTAGGGTGGAGGGAGAAGGAAGGGAGGAAGAGGAGGCACAGCACTGGGGCGGCGCGGGCGGCGGCGACAACCGTGTGGGCGGCGGCGGCGCGGCAACACGGCGCGGTTGGCGGCGGTGGCTAGCGGCGCGGGCGATGGCGTCTGCGACACGATGGAGGGGCGCGCGACGGGGGGCTAGCGGCGGCGCGGGCGCCGGGCGGCGGCGGCCGCCCGGGCAAAGACGATGACGTGATGGGTGGTGGCGCTGGGTAATGGCGGCGCACGAGCGAGGGGAGAGGAGAGAGCCTAGGGCGGGAGAGCTGAAGCCGCTGGGTGTTACCCCTTTATTTTTCTTCTTAAGATTCAACCGATTACATCTCCCTTGTATTTATAGTCCTCGGAAGACTTGCATGAGAAGTAGATCTCTCTTTATTTCCTATTCTATTTCTACCTTATCCCTAAATAAGATTACTTAACGAGGAAGCAAACGACGCGATGACGGGCGGTAGTAGCGGGGCGGCGGCGGCCATGGGCGCGCGCGGCCCCCCCCTCCTCGGGCTCTTTGGGCGGGCCCTTTTTAGGGTTGAGGCAACCCCTTTTGGGCCCCCTTTTTTCAGCACATGACATCTCCCCACCGTTCGACGAGGCGGCGCGTCCACGCGTCGCCCAATCCACCCGCTAGTTGCGAAGGCGATGCCGAGTTAGGAAGACGTGTCGATTGGGCCATAGCTTTGCTGGAGTTCGCCAATCTTCATGAAGGTGGCGTCGTCGTTGAAGTTGATGTCGAAACTCAGGTTGCCGAAGTACATGCTCAACTTGTAGCTGAATGGATGGCACACGGATGTCCTGGTTGTCGAGGTGTGGATGCCAATCACGTCGTGCAGCGCCCAATCTGGTGCTCTTGCCTGGAGTTTGTTGGTGCCGGCGATGCCATAAAGTTTGTCGTTGGTCGATGTAGCTGGTTGATGAAGGATGAGAGCCTCCGGGGTAGTGACGAGGCCGACGAGGTAGGAGATTGATGTGGGTGGTGTGTACCTCATGTCGTCGTCGGTGAAGCTCGCAAGTCGAAGCATGCTGAAGACCTCATAGTAGGCAGGAGCGTCGAAGAGACGAGCGAGTTGAATCGCGTCGTCTATTATGCGGGGCGCTTCCCACTATCGTGTGTCCCGTTGCGTGGCGTGAATCCATTGGCAAACTTAGAGGTGCTGATGTAGTCGTACGTTGCTTGTCCCGTGTCGAATGCGTAGATGAAGTTGATCATGTCATCACCCTGTCAAGGTTGCCCATGGTTGCTGGTAGTGTCGCCGTAGCTTGGCAACTTGAAGTGGCAAGGAAGACATCGTGTGTAGGCGTTCCCATCCTCAAGTACCTTGCTTGGCATGCATATGAACCAGAGAAGTACCGCTATTATCAGGTGGACAGCGGCATACCTCGTGTCTCTGGTGGAGCTTATGTTCTGTTGTCGTGCTGCTGCTGGGGGCGCCTTCTGCGCCGGAGCTAGCGCCGGTGTCATCAGTTGTCCAATTGTTGGGAGTGAGGATGTCCTCCATGCACTTGCAAGTGTTGAAGCACGGAACAGATACGCGGCTTGCCTGATTGTGTTCTCCGCCATTGTGGATGTAGGCATGTCCAGCAGGTTTGGTGGATTGATCTTGTCGTTGAAGTTCGGTGAGTGAATGACTGTCTCGTAGGTGGCACCTGGGGGAGCGTCGGTGTTGTCATCGCTAGCGGCGCCCATGGGGGGAACGTCGTGGTTGTTGACGTCGAGGATGTTGGAGTTGATGTCGCCGTTGCTAGCGTTCCTCTTGGCAGCATCATTGGTGATGGTGATGCAGGCCGGAGTGACGTTGTTGCTGTCCATGGTGTGTATGGCGTTGTCGATGTCGAGGACGTTGGGGTTGGAGTTGGTGACGTCGGCCGGACGTCGAGCGTCGTCGTTGAGTTGCTGCTGATGGTAGCCGTGTGGATGCTCCTGGCTTTCCCAGTGTCAAGGAAGACGTTGCTGCTAATTGGGAAGCTTATCTGTGCCATTGATGGAGCCTCGTGACGTTGGCCTAGTTGAGTAGGCTTTTCATCAAGCAGCTGGTGGATGTCTGTGGTAGCCTCCTGATCTGGTCCGATCTGAACTGCTGGCGCGGGGGCGTCCTTGGGGTGGATGTGCCTGGTGCTCGCCGTGGAGGGGACGACGTCGGCGGCGCCCTGGGAAGCACCGTTGTCGTCGGTGGCGCCCGTGGTAGGAGCGTCGTCAAGGAGGTCGTCCAGCGGCATGACCACGAGTTGTGGCGTTGTCACAAGCATGTCGACGAGGTTGACGTCGAGGAAGTAGTTGTTCCCGAAGAGAGCGAGCTCGCCGTTGTGCTTCATGCGGCAGAGGTGGATGGAGAGGATGGCAAAGTGCTCGGACGGAAGGATGGAGTCGTACTTAACTGTGATGTAGTTGGAGATCGCAGGCTTGTCGGTGGCGTCCTCATGTCCAAGCGCGTAGATGGCCTCCATGATCATCTCCGGGTAAGGCGGCAGCGGAACAGCTATCGAATCTTGATGGTGGCAGCGTGGTTGGATCGTCCGGTCTCCGGATACCATCTATCACAAACCGGATCGATTTGGGCCGGCTGCGACACGTCGACGACGGGTTTGACGGTGACGATGAAGGTGAGGGCGGCGGTGTTGGCGTGGCGATGGCCTTAGGGCCAGTGAGGGTGGAGGGAGAAGGAAGGGAGGAAGAGGAGGGGCGGTAGCGGCAACGCGGCGGTTGGCGGCGATGTCCAAATGGCGCTTGGCGATGGCGTGCGGCACGGCGGAGGAGGCAGCGCCGACGGGGCTAGCGGCGGCGGCGGGTAATGGCGGCGCACGAGCGAGGGAGAGGAGAGAGCCTAGGGTAGGAGAGTTGAAGCCGTTGGGTGTTACCCCTTTATTTTTCTTCTTAAGATTCAACCAATTACATCTCACTTGTATTTATAGTCCTCGGAAGACTTGCATGAGAAGTAGATCTCTCTTTATTTCCTAATCTATTTCTACCTTATCCCTAAATAAGATTACTTAACGAGGAAGCAAATGACGCGATGATGGCAGTGTAGCGGCGGGCGGCGGGCGGGGGGCGCGCGCCCCTCCCTCCCGGTGGCTGGGGCCGGCCTTTTAGGGTTGAGGCAACCTCTTTTGGGCCCCCTCTTTTCGGCACATGACACTTACAGTTCAAATTCGACTCGATTAAAAAATTACCAAAAATTAAATTAATTGTCCAAATATAGTAAAAAAATAAAAAAAAAAAACTTGAAACTTCAACATTATATACCAAATCTTGTATGTAACAAGCAAAAAAATGAGATTGAAAAGAGCAAAAAAAACAAAATTGTTTTGCCGAGTGTCAAAGAAAACACTCACCAAAGGTGGCCTTTGGTGAGTGTCTTTGCTGAAAGCACTCGGCAAAGGTGACTTATTTGGCGAGTGTATTATTTTAGCGAGTGCAGAGGAAACGACACTCGGCAAATATTACATCATTGGCGAGTGCAAAAAGTTGACACTCGTCAAATAGTAACGACGTTAGGGATGGCTCACGGCGTGAAATTCTATGGTGAGTGTCTAGTTTTGACGAGTGTATTACTCTCGGCAAAGACGTCTTTGGTGAGTGCCTGGTTTTGGTGAGTGTATTGCACTCGGCAAAGACATCTTTGGTGAGTGCCTGTTCTGTGCCGAGTGTGAACAACAAAACACTCAGCAAAGAGGTCCTTTGGCGAGTGCCGATGAATTGCACTCACCAAAGCCTCAGGCACTCGGCATAGCCTGGGTTTCCGGTAGTGGTAGGTGGATTCATATGGCATAGTATCTTTGATACAGCGGGGCATGGCAAATATGTTGCAGGGGCATAGTAACATAAGGTTCATGAGAGCGACTGATGAATGCTCGGTATAGGATGTTAGCAACAAGGCTCAGATGTGTAGTAGCATAGTTCTAAAGCGCTATCTCAACGCCGTGAGAAGAGAAAGCAGAAGAGTAAAATAGAAACGCGATGATCTGGACCATTGAAACCATATCAGACGTGTATAAGAAACCTGGCTATCATGGCCAAGCTCAACGGCGCGGCCTCATACTTTGTATATTCCTAGGCATTCGAAATGTAAAGGAAGTTTTAGTGCTGTGGCGCATGGTGCGTTTGGATGATGATTATGCAAAAACAATAAGCATTTTGGTAGAAAACTAATAATAGAAGGTCCTAAATTAGCCATCCTGAATATTCGCTGCGCATAAAGCACTTGAACTTGTTTGCGTCCGTAATAACCAACAAAAAGAAAGAAAGAAAAAAAAAAGCCCGGTCTAGTGCCCTTTAGAGGCTGGCCAAAAAAAGGAAACATGAATGGTCATGGCTAGATTAGATGGCACCCTAATGCTTTCCAAAAAGTGTGTGGCTTCCGTTAGGCTCCAACCACACCCTTTCCCCTTGCTCCATTCCTGTAGCATGCATGCATGCTTTCCTCTTTGGTTTGCTTTGTGATCAGTTTCTCCATTGCTCTTGTAGACCTTTAGTTTTGTTTTCTCTGTTTTGTCCTCATATTTTGGACAACTCCCACCGATTCCTACTTTCTTATTCTTTATTACAGTGAAATTCTCGATGGAATTGCCCATGTAGGGTAAGAGTTTCCCACTTGAATGGGGGGAAGAGGAAGGTGCGGATCCTTGTTGCCAGTTTCTCTTTCCCATATCTCTCAATTTCTTTGTTGCTGTTCCTGCTGAAAAGTTTGTATCTAACTATCTATCTATTTTTAATTATATATATAAAGAAGGCTGGAAGATACAACAAATGTTGATTATTGGTTCCTGAAAAGAAGAGTCAATAGGGGCCAAAAACAAGTTGAAGCCCATTTATTAGGCCAGAAATTGAAGAAGGGGGGGCATTGTCAATTTATATACACAGTTACATACATACATCTGAGGTATGGGGAAGACACCAAAGAAGAAGAAACTAAGTGAATCGGGGTCGAGGAACAGCCTAAGCGGCAGCCCACGGACCAGCAGGTGCAACTCAAGGAGCAGCCAATGCAGCGGAGAACCGACGAGCCCCCATCCAGCTGCAGCGCTAGTCGTCGACGAGGACGATGCCGTGTTCATTGGGCTGGCCTCCGAATTGAAGGAGGAAGGCACGAGGCTGTTCCAAACAAGGGACTATGAGGGGGCAGCGTTCAAGTTTGACAAGGCGATCAAGCTGTTGCCACAGGGGCATAACGATATGGCCTTCCTGCACTGCAACATTGCAGCATGCTACATGCACATGAATCCTGAGGAGTATCATCGTGCCATCGACGAGTGTAACTCGGCGCTGGAAGCGTCACCGACGTACACGAAGGCATTGCTCAAGAGGGCCCGGTGTTTCGAAGCGCTAGACAGGCTGGATCTAGCTTGCAGGGATGTGGAGAAGGTTCTGAGCCTGGAGCCCAACAATGTGACGGCATCAGAACTGTACGAGAGTATTAAGGAGGTGATGGAGATGGAGGAGCAGGTCTCGTCGCTGGAGAAACGGCAGCAGGTTGACGAGCCTGCTGCCGCGATCAATATCGCAAAGGAGAGGATACAGAGGAGGGTGTCGCGGAAGTTTAGAAATTCCATAGTTGAGGAGGAGGTGTGGGAGATGATGATTCATGAGAATAATGAGGAGGAGGCGGAGGAGGAGGATGCGAATAACGAGGATGGCGAGAAACACATGAGCAGTAAAGAGGACGCCGCCGTTAGCGAGATGATGCAGGAGAAGCGCAGCAGCCTGCAGCAGCAGGACAAGCAGCACCCTGGTAAAGAGACCAAAACACTGAAGCAATCCCAGCTGGGTGGCAGCAGCGTAACAAATAACAACGAAGCAGGAGCAGGGGGAGCGGGGAGGAGGCATGCCCAAGCCCAAGATAGCAGCCATGAAAAGCATCTCGAGGAGATACTGGTGAAAGGCATCCAGCCTGAGAAGAGCAGTGTGGAGAGGCGTAAGAAGCATTTCGAGGTCGGCAGCCATAGCAGGCAAGAGAAGCCGCAGCAGCAGGACAGGTACACCAACGTGCAGGGGAAGTACTCCTTGGAGGACAGCAAGTACGAGATGAGGTATATGCCGCCAGAAAAAGAAAAGCAGATTACCACCATCAAAGCAGCAGGAAATAGGAGAGAAGAAAAGCATACGAAATACTACGCCGCCGCTAGGGAGAATCTGAATCATGAAGCTGCTGCTGCTGCTGCCAGCAGAGAAGTGGTGAGGAAGAAATTTAAGTTCGTCCACGGGGACGACATACGGATCGTTTTAATTCCAGAAAGCTGCAGCCTGCTGCATGTGATGGACATCGCTCGGTACAAGTACAACCCACACCTCAAGTCGTTCCTCCTGAAATTTATGGACAAAGAGGGGGACCTGGTGACCATCACCTCCACCGAAGATTTGAGGTGGGTCGAGGACCTCTACCCGCAAGTCCCGGTGCGGCTGCATATAAAAGAGGTCAGTCCCGAGCGGGAGATCACTAGGGACCTGGTGATGCCCATGTCCTCCTCTTTCGCGGCCGCGGACCGAGAAGTGAACCATTGCAGCAGCACCTCCGACGACTATGAGCAGTGTGGAGGCTCGAGGAAGGAAGACTACGAACAACGGAACGTTAATCCTCCCTGCTGCACCACCGACGACTGGATGATGCAGTTCGCTCGCCTGTTCAAGAACCACGCTGGCTTCGACTCTGATGCATGCGTGGATCTCCGTGACCTCGGCATCCGGCTTTACTACGAGGCGATGGAGGACACCATCACAAGCGAGGAAGCGCAGGAGATCTTTCAAGCAGCAGAGGGCAAGTTTCAGGAGATGGCGGCGCTGGCATTGTTCAACTGGGGCAACGTCCACATGTCCCGTGCACGGAAGCGACTGGTCTTGTCCGAAGAAGCGTCCAGGGAGTCCATACTTGCCCAGGTAAAGGCTGCGTACGAATGGGCCTGCACTGAGTATGTCAAGGCTGGGAAGAAGTTCGAAGATTCCGTGGATGTGAAACCGGACTTCTATGAAGGCCTTATTGCGCTTGGGCAGCAGCAGTTTGAGCAAGCCAAGCTTTCTTGGCGTTACGCTGATACGTGCAAAGTAGACATGGGAACCGAAGTGTTAGAGCTTTTCAACCACGCTGAAGACAACATGGAAAAGGGGATGGAGATGTGGGAAGGGATCGAGTATCTGCGAGTCAAAGGACTGTCCAAGTCAAGGAAGGGGAAGATCGTAGTGGATAAACTGGCTCTCAATGAGCAGGGAAAAGATTTATCACCGGATGAAGCCTTTGAACAGGCCTCAAACATGCGCTCGCAGCTCAACATTTCATGGGGCACCATTCTTTATGAGCGATCGGTAGTAGAATTCAAGTTAGGACTCTCTAGCTGGGAGGAGAGTCTTCAAGAAGCCATTGAAAAATTTAAGACCGGAGGTGCTTCTGTAGCAGACATCAGTGTGATGGTAAAAAATCACTGTGTCAACGGAAACAATCAAGAAGGTAATCCATTTCTTCTTTCTCCTGCACGTGCAGCTTTATCTTCTTCTTAGCTCTACAGGAGCATTTCTCATGCATGTGAATTTTTCTATATTACGTACGCAGGATTAAGCTTCAACATTGATGAGATAGTCCAAGCATGGAATGAAATGTACGATGCTAAAAAGTTAAAAAATGGTAGTTCTTCTTTCCGGCTCGAACCAATATTTCGAAGGAGGCCTTCGAAGCTGCATAATATACTAGAGCACATACACTACACGTGAGCTTGTATCAATCATTGGATAAGAATATTGATACTTTGTCTTCTTGTGCAATAGGTAAATTTACTCTCTACTATCAGAAATAATCTGATGCACTTATTCCTAAATATAACACTGAAGTTTTTATATACTACTGACCACCAATTTACTTGTTTGGCAACCGGATGCTAAGAGTTTTCTATATGTGGCATAAAGACGCCCGGTGCTGCCTGAGTGTGCAGTATTCTAACATTTTGGACAATTAGTTATCATTCAGTGAGATATTGACCACAAATGGATCACTATGGGAATTAAATGATAATCTTTGCATTATTTCTCACCAAAAACATGTGAAGCTATCTAATTAGAGCTTGTTTGGTAGAGCTCCCATAGCAACCTTGGCTAAATCTAACAAAATTTCTAGCAAAAAATGATTCTGTGCTATAACTCCATGGAGTGATTCTTTGTAACGAACTAGGAGGCTCTGAGCTGAAAAAAGTAGTTTCCTTTGATTTACTTATCGCATAGAAATACCATTTATCAATACTTTATCTTGGAAAATCCAAGACAATTATAGAGTCAGGAGGAGCTATTCCAAACAAACCCTTACTTTCATCCCAAAATGCTCCCTCCAGTTCATCTCCAATATGGTAATGTCGCAACTAAGGTCAGCTCATCCACAGCCTAAATCTGCTCCCCCGCCACACCTGTGGTGTGGGGCCGTGGCATCTCGGCAAGTTGAATTAATATCTTCTAGTTGTATTATGTTTTCGAGATCGAGCCGTTCACCCTAATTGTATTGTTCTCTATTAGTCTTTCCATGTTCCCAAAGGATCTCCTAGTCAAAAGAAAATGACAAAAGGATAAGAGTCAGTTTAAGATATATGACCTAAACAGGACATACCCTGTGGAAACTATGGTTTAGACGCAATGGTTTAGCACTCACTTATATGAAGTACCTATATGTATAGATTTGTGTGGACTTATATGTGCTATAGTCTTCGCTAAAATGAGAATGATCTTAACATGGTTTTGCAGACTAATATTTGGATTTGTGCTGCTTTAACATACCCAAGGCGGTGTTTTTCCAACTCGAGCCAAGGAGTTGCTCAGAGTGTGCTGTGTTCTAGAGTTATGCCCTAAGTTTCACCTGTACAAATGCCCTAAGTTTGTGTTGTAGAAAAATAGAAAACCTCAGCTGAATTGTACCTTTGGTAGATGAAACACATGAGTGACAAGTTCGAAGTCATGGATTATCCGGGAGATTTTTTTTTCTGGAAAGATTTCTGTAATTTTTTAATCCATTGTATGTAACCCGTTGTGTCATTGACTTCTGGGTGTTGGGTGCTGACCCACCATGTCGGAACCGCATGAAGTAAAAAAAAAAAAAAAAAAAGCTGCATTTGAGAGAATTATTCCCTCCAAGTTTGCAGGTCACCGAATTTAGCACGATAAATATGAAAAGAGATAATAATCCTTTCTCATAGAAAAGGTAGATATTGAGAAACATGGCTGCACAAGGTTCATATGAATTCTGTGATTTGCAAACTGTCAATAATTCCAAGTTTTAAAAGAAAAATAGTGGATTAAATGCATCTTAAAGCCACTCAAGCACGATATATACCAAATATTGGTAGACTGAAATTAAGAATACCTTTGATATATCAAATAGGACATGCAATCTTGGAATAATCCACGATCCAATTATATGGATATTATGATTCTGGTTATCTATAAGATTCCCAAATTCTATATCATATGGAAAGATTATTTGGTAATAGTCTTTAAGTAGACATTTAAAGGACAATTCCATTAATCATTCTAACATTGTATTGTACAAGGCTACACATGAATATGCATAGCTTAATGATATATCCCATACGGAAGTTATGTGGTATTGATTATTGAATCAAAGGTCATTATCTATAAAGGTAATGCAACTTGTGTTGTTTAGATGGAGACAAGCTATAATAATTGCAATATTTTACATTAAGATGGTTCTCACATAGGTCATAGGTCATATGGACATATGAGTTCACCTAAAGGGTCCATAAACATTAGAAGTTATATATATCATGAGTTTTCTCCTTACTTATCCCACTAGGTTTTTAAGGAGTTTTGCCCGGTACATCGATATACTTTGGTTTTTCCTACTAGGTTTTCCAAAGCTTCAAGACAATGACTGATGAACAATAAATGATGTCTGCAAGGATCAAATGGATCAAGGGGCAGTGTTAAGAATTCTTAGTTAGTGATCAATTAGTCATTCTCGTCATTAGCAATTTCTAATGATGGTTACCATCATCCCTGTAGAGGCAACTGTTGGCCAATAGCCTGCCCATTGGGCTTGTATATATATTTGTACATAGTTCATTAATCAATACAAATTATGAAGTTGACAACAATGTGGTAGGAGTGTGCACACGAGTGTGCACCATCATCTTTGTTCTCGTTCTCTGCCTTTCAACATAGAATAATTAGTTTTATATGGGATTTAACTAAAGATTGACTCAGCTCAAATTATGAAGTTGACAACAATGTGTAGGAGTGTGCACACGAGTAGAATGGTCACGTTTTGCACTTGAACTAAGTGATATATTGATGTAATCGTTACCATTCTTGTTGGTGTGGTTATTCCTTCATGTAAAATCTCTGCATTGAGTCCATCCACCCGTTGCGCCACCTTCACTATAAGAGGCGTCCAATGTTTATCTCATTAATAACACACCTACCATACCCACCACCTCTCATTCTCTATTGTTGCTATCACTACTATAGATTCGATAGTGTCGTCATCCCATCATGGTCGGTTGCTATTAAACCAGCAATGATAACTCTTCACTGTCAATTGTTACCTTCAAAATTAGAAAATGATTGGGTCCCCAATAACTAGAAATGAAGGTTCATTTCACTACCATTTTGCCGTAAGTGATTATATGATATCACTGTAGGTTTTTGGCTTGAACCAAAAGTGGTGTTGTGCACAGTACAAAGCCGACGTCCTCCTTCCTTCCCTCTCTCTCATATCCCCAGCACACTAATCTAGGAGAGGCACATTTTCCCCACTCCTACTCCCTCCATTGTTGCAAAAGGCCTTGGATTTTCAAGCGTAGGCATGATCTTCTTGCTTTAAGGTTAGAAATAACAAGCATTGTGTATATAATTAGTTAATATTTAGAAGTGTGGAAATCATAGAAGTATGGGAAAACTCACTACTATAGGAAAAAAAAACTGTGGTGGAAACCGCCACGAAGCAAACGCCACGAACAATTAATCGATTAACCGTGGCATTTGGACCCCAAAACTGTCACAGTTGATCAAAAAAAAAAAAACAAACACCCATCAAACTCTAACGGGCCCATATTTGGGCCGCCACCGACACCGACTAGCACCAGATCCGCCACGCCGCATCCGTCCAAAACCGAATCCACCGCCATCGAGCACCGGAGCTGCGCGACGCGTGCCCGTCCGTCCAACACCGGATCTGCCAAGTCTCAGCACGGATCCGCCACCACCTCCGCCCAACACCGGATTTGCCGCCCCGCGCCTCTTTCGCCATGGTCGCCCCATGGTAGCCGTCGAGGAGAGGGAGAGGAGCAGCGCCGAGCAAGGGGAGGGAGGCCCCGCTGCCGCCACGATTAGCGCCGTCGCACCCCGCGGGACCGCTCAAACCCGAGACGCACCGCTGCCGCGCGCGCACCGCCGCGACCGCGACGCAGGGCCACCACGGATCTGTCGGGCCCCAACGTGCGGCCATGGGACGGGATGGGAAGGGGTGAGAGGAGAGGGGATGGGAAGGGAGGTGAGAGGAGAGGGACGGTTGGCTGTGGCAGTGTTTTTTTAACTTTGGCTGTGGCGGTGTTGGAATGCTGAGGGAGTGAATGTGGAATGCTGAGAAAACGAGGATTAGGGGTGTTACCTGTCTATATATACTTTGGAGGTTGTTATCAGGCTGAGATAGGCCGTATGGATTCAAGATGGGCAGAAACTAACCGTGGTGGTTTTTTAACCAGCACAGTTAATTAAAAAACCACTCCTATTAATCGTGGTGTTTTTTTTTTTTTACAAAATATGCCATGGTAAATAAAACTTAATTGCCTTGTAAAAGTCTTTTTGTAGTAGTGGATGCGTCATCTTAGTTTAGTATATGGAACGCAAAAGTGATTTGGTGATTGCAGGCACCTAATTTTAATTTGCCATCCATATACCAGCATGCATTTTGTTATGAATGAGTCAACAAACACTGGAAAGCCTAACTCATTAGGTGGCCAATTAAATGTACAACAGAAGAGCAGGAGGAGAAAGGGCCCATGTACACTGTAGCATTAATTGATCATTCACTATAACAGTTTGTATCCTTCCTAAGTGTCCCCTTATAAAAGGAGGTCACTTTGTCTCTGTAACAAGCAGTGAAAAGTAATGAAATACTGAGCCCCTCTCCTCTCATACAAGCTGTGTTCCTACTCTACTCAGTTCTTGAGTGTTCTTACTATCCTGTGAATCGACGAGCTGATTTCTAACACGTTATCAGCACGAGTTCTACCGGAGCTAGGGTAAGAAGGTGAGAAATCAGTTCTTACAAACACTGCTTGTTCTTACATTACAACACCACTGTGAACAAGCACACACGAACACATCCAGCCATCCTGAAGATGAGCATGGACAAGTTACCGACATAAGGAACAAAGCCACCGTCCCGATGACGTGCACGCAGCAGCTCTAATGGCCTGAACTTCATGAGCACGGAAGAGCAGGCCTCCACAGGCCGCCGCCGCTCGCCATGACTACCCTCAAGGCAGGTGGATCTGGTCCTCATATCCAGAAACCACAGATGAGTGGGCTCAGTGGATCTGGTCCCTATATCCAGAAACCGCAGTTGAGTGGCACCACCACCGATGGCCAAGAGCAGCTTTGAAGCAGGCCTCATATACACGAATCCATTACCTTCGTCCTGAAGACGAGCAGATCAAGTCCCCTCCGTCCTGAAGGCGAGTGGATTGGACCATGGAAGCCCTAAGCCCCGAAGATCGCCGCCGCTGCCGGCTTGAAGCCCGGACTCCTACGCAGCTCGGCTGGCTTCCGGCGCGGGCCCAGCACGGCCTCCGCTCGACTCGGTGCGCGGACGGCGCACAGACCGGCCCGGGCGAGGCTCCGGCCCCGATGTGGCCTGGCGCAACGCGCAGGCGCTGGCCCCACATGCGCGGTCGGCATGGCTCCTCGCGGCCCTGACGCGCGTGCCGCAGTCCCGACGCGTCGCTGGCCCGCCTGCGGACGGTGCGCGCGCGCGGCCCGGCATGGCCTCCCTCGGCGCGTGGCCCGGCGTGGCCTCCTGCAAGCCCGGCGCTGCCCCACTCGAGCGAGCCCGGCCGGCCACCGCGCCGCCGCCTTGATGCGCGGGGGCAGCGCACGCCCCGTCGCGAGCGGCCCCGGCCTGACCCCCGTCGCCGAGCGCACGGGCGCCCATGGCTCCTGCCCTCGCACGGGCAGAGCCCGGCTGTCCGGCCGCTCCGACGCGCATAGCCCAAGGGGACCGGGCCCCGAGGCGCAGGCGGGCGGTCCACGCGCGGGCGCAGCGCCCCTCCCGACGCGCGGACCAGCGTGGGCGTCGTCGCCCCCTCTCACTCCTGTCTGTTTTCCTGAAGAGAAGAGATAAGGATGAATGGAAGGCAGCAGCGGGTCATAACTTTACTCGAAGTAAAGGCAGGCTGGCCTGACCGCGCATGCATGCCAGAATTGATAGCGACGCATGCTGTCCAGTTAATTAGTGGGGCCGACAGCGACGCATGCAAGCTGCCCGTTCAAACGCATGCAAGCTGCCCGTTCAAAAGCTGTAGATGTGCATGCATGCACTGCTGCCGATCAGCAAATGTGGCCGGAAGCCACACATAGCCACACACACTGTATGGGGATGCAGGTTCAAGGCTGCTGTATATATGTAAATCGAGTCGAGGTTTAATTAGTGGTTGCCTCACCGCGTCGAGGTGAGGGTCAAAATGGGGAAAGGAAGAAAAGAATTTAGGGTTAGGGTTTAACCCTCCATATATATATATATATAAATCGCGGGCAGATCTGAGCCGTTGATCTTGATGGACGGCCAGAAACGATTAGGTCCCTGATGGGCCTATCTGGACAGCCCAGAGACCCCAGAATGGGCCTCTTTGTGGCCTGAAGCCACCATGACAATTTATTTTGCCATTTCATTTTGTTGAGCAATTACTTTGATTTAATTACAACAATTTAAATTCGGTATTTAAATTTCATAAATTTATTTACCGCAATTTACTTTTCAGTATTTAAATTCCTACGAATTTATCTCTTGTAATTTATATTTCACATTTAAATCCACAGAGATTTATTTATTGCGATTTATATTTGTAGCATTACACTTGGGAAATTTTTGCATATGTCCCGAAGACTATGCATCTGTAATCCTGAAGATTACAAGTGGCCGACAAATCACTAATCCTACACAATGGATGTGCAGGCATGTCGGACATTGCAAAGAGGGATTTTGAGAAGCTCGCCGTGGACGGCAGCAACTACCTCACTTGGGCTATTGATGCCGAGAACAAAGCTCGAGGGCATGAAACTCGATCATACCATTACCCCATTTGAGGAGGGTAAAGATGAGCGCACAAAATCGACAAAGCAAATGCGTTGTATGTCATACGACACCATCTTGACCTTGACACTGAAGTCCGAGTACATGACCGAAGGATCCGTTGGTGTTATGGCAATCCCCGAAGGATCGCTTTAGCCAACAACGATCCATTATGCTCCCGAGAGCACAACAAGATCGGATCACTCTCCGCTTTTAGGACTTCAAGTCCATGACAGCGTATAATTACGCTTTGCACAAGATTATGTCCAAATTAAAGATTTGTGGCCAGAAGATCATAGACACGGATATGATTGAGAAAACCCTGTCCACCTTCCACCCTGGGAACATAGTTCCGCAACAACAATACCGGAACTCAAAGTACACCAAGTACTCGAGCTCATAGAGGTGTTGATGTTTGCCGAACAACAGAATGAAGTTCTTATGAATAACCATTCTGCTCGACCCACTGGCTCGATAGTTGTGCCTGAAGCACATGCTAATATTGCTGAGAGTTCTCGCAACCAAAAGAAAGTCCATGGGGAGAGGCAATGGAAGGGGAAGAAGGGAGCCATGTTCAAGGGCAATGGCAAAGGCAAAGGAAAGCCTAAAGCCGAGGTATGCCCAAGAAGGACCAAGGTGGAATTGGTGGGAACGAGCAAACTTGCTTCGGGTGTGGAGCAAAGGGACATTGGTCTCGCAAATGTCGCACCCCCAAACACCGGTTGACCTTTACAAACAAAGCAAGAACAATAGCAAAGGTCAACATGAATCTCACTTCACCACCGAGCCTAAAGCTCACATGCGCGATGACATGATTATCGACGCAAATGGAAATGGTGAAAATTACCTCCTTGATGGTGATATATTTGGGGACACTCAGTAAACCCCAAAGAGGTCAAGTCACCCAATGCAATGCCCACATGTACTAGGTTTAATTTCATCAAGCTTGGCCATGCATGCTCCAGGAGAGCATTTGTAATGTAGTAAATGGTCCAAACTCAAGTGAGATTTCCCAGGAGTTGTGTAGTGTTATCTTTTATAATGAATGCTTTATGCTTTGTGTTAAATTCCTACTCATTATGGTATTTAACGGCATTTGTGGGGACCCATGGCTGAAAAGGAGATATGTCTTGTAGGCGGCGGCACCACTAACACCATACTAAGGGAGACTAGATATTTTCAAACCTTGACTAAGAAAAATGGAAATATCATGACCATTGTCGGAAGCAATGCTCATATTGTAGGCACCGGAAGTGCTACACTTGTTCTCCCTATGGGTACACAAATATTTGTGAAAGATGCATTATCGTACCACGACTCAAAGCGAACGCTTTTGAGCTTCAAGGATATCCGTGCAAATGGTTTCCATGTTGAAAATGAGATTGAGAAAGGTACTTGAATACCTCCTCATCACTAAATTCGACGGTTATCAAAAACAAGTGGTGGAAAGGCTCCCTTCATCGCCATCGGGTTTGTACTACACGTACATAAAACCCACTTGAAGGGTATGTTGCAATGCAAGCCATATTCAAAGACTTCGAGTCATTTCGAATGTGGCATGACCGCTTGGGTCGACTGGGTTGACTATGATGAGAAGAATCATCAACAATTACATTTGGCCATAGTGTTAAAAGCTTCCCTAATCCTGAAGATTTTACATGCACCGCGTGTGCAAAGGGAAAGCTAATCACTAGACCGTCCCCCACGAAGATTAGGGATGAATCACCCGCATTCTGCAAAAGGATTCAAGGTGACATTTGTGGACCTATTCAGCCCCCTGTCGAGGCCCGTTTAGGTACTTTATGGTACTGATTGATGCATCCACTAGGTGGAGCCATGCGGACCTGTTGTCTACTAGAAACCATGATTTCTCCAAACTTATTGCGCAAATAATCAGATTGAGAGCAAGTTTCCCTGATAACCGCATCCAATCCATTCGGATGGACAATGCTTTGAATTCGAGGTCTAAAGCTTTCGATGATTATTGCCTTGCAATGGGTATTAAAGTTGAGCATTCGAGTACCACATGTCCACACACAAAATGGTCTAGCTGAAATCCTTGATCAAAAGGATTAAATGGATTGCAAGGCCATTGTTGCGGAATTGTAAGCTACCAACCAGTTGTTGGGGCCATGCAGTGTTACACGCTACAAAATTAATTCAACTCAGGCCAACTGCATATCATGAGACATCCCCCTCACAGATGGTGCGTGGGAAAGAACCAAGTATTTCCCATCTGCGTATATTTGGCGATCTGTATACGTGCCAATACCACCACTTTAGCGTACATCAATGGGACCCCACCGGAAGTTGGGGATATATGTTGGTTATGAGACTCCGTCCATAATCAAACACTTAGAGCCTATGACCGGGGATCTTCATACGGCTGCTCGATACGATTGTGTCTTCGATGAAGACCATTTCCGGCATTAGGGGAGATAGACATCCAATGGAATGCCGGGAAATTGAATGGAATACAACTGGAATGCAATCTATCGATCCACGCACCAATGAAACCGAACTAGAAGTTCGGAGAATCATACATTTGTAAAATCTTGCGAATGAGTTGCCCGATGCCTTCATCGATCATAAAGGGTGACAAGGTCGCATCTACACCGCGGAAATGCGCGAGAGAGTCCAAGTACCCCAAAAGGGCACTAACTCGATGTCTCTACCAATCCTAGGAAAAGGGGAGACCTCCGGGTGCAAAGGACAAGGTTCCGCGGAGACGTCCGCATAGACAAGGTCCTAAGCCACCGCATCACTTAAAGAGTCGGGTTGAAGAAGCTCTACCGAAGTAGAGAATGCCCCCCGGTGGCAAACCAACCCGAAGTTGGAGAAATCCTGAAGGACATCATCCTGAAAGATGAAAATCCCAATGCACCGTCGCACAACATCGCATTGGAAGGTTGGAACACCCCAACTCAATCGTTGTGGGAAATCACGATGAGTGGGAAGATGATCTTGAGGAGATCGCCACGAATTATGTGGAATCGGAGAATCATACAATAGAAAGACCACGGTTTATCGACATATACTTTGCCTCCAAAATTACTGACTCATTGGATCCGGATCCAGAACCAAAGTCCCTGATGGAGTGCCAAAAGCGCCCTGATTGGGAACAATGGAAAGCAGCAATTGAGGCGAGAAGCTGGCGCCGCTTTGCCATAGGAGGGTTTTTGGACCTGTAGTCCTAACACCTCCAAAGTCATCCCCAGCCAGGATGTAAATGGGTCTTCACTTTCGAAGAGGAATGAACATGGCCAGTGGTAAGATATAAAGCTAGGGCCGGTGGCACAAGGGGTTCACGCAGAGACCCGGCATCGATTTTGATAAAACATACTCTCTGTTATGAGTGGCATAACGTTCCGATATCTCATTTCTATGGCAGCTAATATGAATTTAAAAATGCAGTTAATGGATGTCGTGACCGCATACTTGTATGGGTCACTTGATTCGAAATTTATATGAGAGTTCCCGAAGGACTCAAGGTCCCCTGGACCGAATCAAAAACGCAACATGTTTAGTGTTCGCTGCAGCGATCATTATATGGCTTGAAACAATCCGGAAGGATGTGGTTCAACCGTTTGAGTAACTACCTCTTGAAGAAGGGTTACGCAAAC
Organism: Hyparrhenia diplandra; assembly: GCA_015847255.1. NCBI lineage: Eukaryota > Viridiplantae > Streptophyta > Magnoliopsida > Poales > Poaceae > Hyparrhenia > Hyparrhenia diplandra. The sequence goes on along the minus strand of JADLZK010009012.1, from coordinate 300,183 downwards.
AATGATGATTGTCCTTGTGTGTTCATAAAGAAATCCAAAGATGGATTACGCATCATCTCGGTCTATGTTGATGATTTGAACATCATTGGAACCACAAAGGATATTGAGGAAGCATCGACTTACCTCAAGACGAGTTTGAGATGAAAGACTTGGGTAAAACCAAGTTTTGTTTGGGCTGCTGCGGCTCGAACACCTCCCGAAGGAGTGTTTGTACACCAGGACCACCTACACTAAGAGGGTACTTGAAAGGTTTAATATGGCCGAAGCCATCCCCCGAAAACCCCTATGGTCGTTCGATCATTGGAAATAGATAAAGATCCATTCCGACCTAAGGATGAGGATGAGGAGATATTGGGACCTGAACTTCCATATCTCAGTGCCATAGGAGCACTAATGTACCTTGCAAATTGCACAAGGCCTGATATTGCATTTGCAGTAAACCTGTTGGTAAGGTACAGCGCCGCTCCCACCAAAAGACATTGGGTTGGCATAAAAACTATCCTCAGGTATTTACAAGGTACCCATGACCTTGGGTTATGGTACCCAAAAGGAGGGGATTTCACTATGGTGGGTTATGTTGACGCTGGCTACATGTCTGGCCCTCATAATGCCAAGTCACAAACTGGTTTTGTTTTTCTCTGTGGTGGTGCAGCCATTTTACGGAGGTCTATAAAGCGAGATTTGGTTGCAACATCTACCAACCACTCAGAAATAATCGCATTATATGAAGCCGCACGTGAATGTGTTTGGCTACGGCGAATGATTGATCACATCCAGAAGTCATGTGGTATGGAAACTATCAACACCCCTACCATTATCTATGAAGATAATGCGGCTTGTGTTGCACGTGCATATGGGCTATGTCAAGAGCAATCTCACGAAGCATATTGCTCCTAAATTCTTCTATCTCCATGAGCTCCAAGAGAGTGGAGAAGTGGATATCTTGCAAGCTAGGTCGTGTGACAATCCGCGATTTGTTCATAAAATCTCTGCCTGCCTCTACCTTCCACAAACATGTTCGTGGGATTGGCATGAGACGACTTAGAGAGTTGCAAGGTTCGGGGGAGAATTCCCGGAAAGCATAAGCTCATGAACTTGACCCCGAAGGTCACGGGTCGATCCTGAAGATCTGACCAAAGTATCAACTGTTGTACTCTTTTTCCTTTGATGAGTTTTATCCCACTGGGTTTTCTCATGCAAGGTTTTTAACGAGGCAATAGGTGCAATTCAAGTCGGTGCATGTGATGTACTCTTTTCTCCTACTCTTTTTCCCACTGGGTTTTGAGAGGAGTTTTTAACGAGGCATTGACATAGCACTTAATTGGCCAAGGGGAGTGTTATGAATGAGTCAACAAACACCGGAAAGCCCGACTCATTAGGTGGCCAATTAAATGTACAATGAAAGAGCGGGGAGGAGAAAGGGCCCACGTACACTTTGTAGCATTAATTGATCATTCACTGTAACAGTTTGTATCCTTCCTAAGTGTCCCCTTATAAAAGGAGGTCACTTTGTCTCTGTAACAAGCAGTGAAAAGTAATGAAATAATGAGCCCCTCTCCTCTCATACAAGTTGTGTTCCTACTCTACTCAGTTCTTGAGTGTTCTTACTATCCTGTGAATCGACGAGCTGATTTCTAACACATTTGTCGACCAGTTAATAAAGGTGGCCACTTAACTATTGCTCAACAAATGCGAATTGGCTTGTAGTCCAATGGTAGGACGGTCCAGTGGGACGCTACCCACCAGGGTTTAAATCCTGGTGCTCGCATCTTTTCTTGGGAATTTTCCCAGGATTTTCCGGCGTTATGCTTTAAGTGGTAAGCGACGTTCCCGTCGACGACGAGGCGCCTACGGTGACTTCGAGAATCTCCAGATCTGCCGGTTGCCCAGTCCTTCGGAGGTGCTCATAGGGGTAGATTTGCGTGCGTGTGTTCATAGAAGTGAGTGTGCGTGCGTGTTGTGAGTGTCTGCGTTGTACTGTGTCATTCTCAAAAAAAACTATTGCTCAACAAATGATCTATTTTACAACGGAGCAGTCATATATAAACTGTCCAAACAGATATATTGCATCTGTGCGTCATCTAGCACTTGGTATATGGGTCGGTGGCATGCGCTCGGCAGGAAAGCATATGCACCAACTAAAGTTGCCACGTGTACACCATTTATATATGTTGTGGATAAATAGGTTAATGGTATCAATCCGCTATCTATAGCTTATATATATTTGGTAGCCGTTATCAACGTTGGAATCATGATTTGTGGACTTGCTCCTGCAGGTCTTTTTGGCGGAAGGACGGGCAGCATGCCTTTCTCCTGGAGGCTCTTCACTGTCTCGTAGAGGCACTGCAGCACCGGCACAAAGTCCATCCCCAGATCCTTGAGCCGCTGGTTCGTGAACTTGTATCCCATCACCGGAGGGTTCACGTCGTCCTTGCACCTGCGTGAGCACGTGCTACAGCTAGCGTTAGGAATTGACATCATATGTATCGAGCGTACGTACAAAATGTATGACCTACGACGCACTTTGTGGGTATGGGGTACTCTGGGAAGAGCTTGGCTAGGATGCGGCAGAGGTCGCCGCGGTGGAGGGTGCTCTCGGCGCAGATGTAGCGGCCGTGGGCGTGGGGTGCCTCGTACACCCGAACGTGCGCCTCTACAACGTCCTGGACGTGCACGTATGCCTGCGCGGCGTTGACATACGTCTTGGCCGACCCCGTCAGATACTTCATCACGTGGTCGGTGCTCGCGTTCACTGTCGGCTGCAGCAATGGACCCAGCACCAGCACCGGGTTCACCACGATCAGGTCCAGGCCTCGCTTCCGTGCCACCTCCCATGCGCCCTGCTCGGCCACCGTCTTGGCGTAGCAATACCAGTTCTGCATTCACCATATATCTATCTCATCATCAAGCACGATAGTATTAATTATCTGTGATTCATATATATGTTTTCCATGTCAATTAAATGGTTTTAATTGGCATTCAATATACTAGATAGTATTTAAATGATCTGACCTACACGGTGTGGATATCGCCAGATATATCTCTGGGTAGCAGTAGGTATATTATATAGGCCCCGTTTAGAGCCCCGAATTCGGGGACGAATTTTGCACGGATGTATGTCACATCGTACACTGTAGCACGTTTCGTTTGTTAGTGGTAAATATTATCCTACCATGGCGTAACTAGGCTCAAAAGAATCGTCTCGCAATGTACATCTAAACTGTGTAATTATTTTAATTTTTTACCTATATTTCGTACTCCATACATGTTGCCGGCCGACGGATGTGATGGGGAATCTTCTTTTTGCATAGTGAAATTTAGGAGGAATTTGGGATCTAAACACACCCATAGGCACAAAAGTATTTGGAGCAGTTGGAAATTAGTGGAGGACAAGAAACTACGTACACCTCACGAGCTGTGTAGTTGACATATCAACGTCATTCTTTTCCCTTCTCATCCACACATGCATGTTCGGTGAGGACGATTGACAAGTGCGCGACAACAAAAGCAGCACCATCTACGTCACATCGACTCACTGATAGGTATACTCCTATATGCTACTTATTTTCTTTCGCACTATCATTACTTCCCTTATTCTTTCTGCAGTCATCATCCTCTCGTTATTTATTGGGTATAATATATATATATAATCATAGGAACATTCTTTACTTTTACTCGTAAGCATGCATACTTAAAAGGATTACGAAACTAGCGCTAGTTAACATAGCAATCCTCGCTCGCTTGGAAGCAAAAAGGAAGTGTTCCAAAAGAAAAGAAAGTATAGATAGGTATGTTTGGATGGATGAACCGTCTACCTCGGTGTTCTTGCAATACTCAAGGTCGCTCCAGCAGGTGTCGTCGACAGGCTTGTTGGAATCACGATAGGGGTTCATGTACACCGCGCCGATGGAGGACGTGAACACGACCCGCTTGACGCCGGTGTCTGCCGCCGCCGTCATCACATACCGTGTGCCCCGGATTGCTGGCTCTATCATCATCTCCTGCATGCCCATGCATATTTTGAGTGTTGCATGCATTGGGGCCGGCGGTAATTAATATAGATACTATGCATGTGTTGTGTCCTTAATTAGCTTACAGGGTCATCAGTAACCGGAGAGGCGGCGTGGAAGACGCCGTCGCAGCCGGAGAAGGCCTCGACAAGGCTTTCTGAATCCAGCAGATCGGCGCGGAGGAGGACGAGGCGATCAGCGGCGCCGTCAAGGGCCCTCAGGTGGTCGTTCTTTGGATCGACTGGCCAGGATTTCGTTGACCAAAGGACAATACGCATGCATCGTTAGTTACATTATTTATATGCAAACTAAATAAATCTGTCGAGATATACCAACATATAAAGTTATCAACAGACGCACCAGGGTTCCTGACCGTGCCGCGGACTGTATAACCCTTCTCGAGAAGGCGCTTGACGAGCCAGGAGGCGATGAAGCCTCCAGCTCCGGTGACGCAAACTGTCTGGCCTTGCCCGGAGAGCGCCGGCACTGGCATCGTCTCTGCTGTTGGCATCCTAACTATCTCGATCGGCCCTTCGATCTAGTGTTGAAGGAATAGATAGATTGATAGGTGTTTGTTTCTAGTCTAGACAAGGCTAGAGTTTGGTGGACAGATAGATAGGTAGATGTTTGTTTCTAGTCTGGCATGTACGCTCTATATGGGTAGGCAGCTGAGTACAGTAATGTACTAGGATGTGTGTGCGAGGAGCTGAGGCACACATCTGTTTCTCTATATATAGTGCTGGATGGGGCACCGATAGAGCCAGATGAGTGGTTCAATGGAGCCCACGTGAGCGAGAGGGTCGTGACACTACTCCCCGGAGGAGTTGGTGGGAAATCTTCTTTATTTGCACAAGAATGAATCTGCAAGTTTGGTTAGGACTGATCGATGATAGACATGCAATTATTCAATCAACGTAATGGTATTAATCGATTAATAAATTGTCAAGAAGCTTCTACTACTATCTTTGACAGGCCGGGTGGGAAGGTAGCCGAGATAGTACATGGAGACGGGAAGATCCTGAACCGGTAGAACTAGCTATCTGAGTCGCGCGTTGGCCACCCAACGGCTCCGGACTCCGGAGATCAGCGCAGAGTTGGTAGCGGCTACTGTAGTCGTGGCTTGCATGGACCGACTGATCATGGACGCAAGGTCACAAGGAGTCCAGGACGAACGACTTGTTTGGTTTCAGGCTGGGCCCGGCAGCGTGACGCTTTCGGTTCTGGCATGCGCGTCCATGCCTATTTGCAGCAGTAGTGGTAGTTTGGAGATCACAATTGCCTGCTTGCTTTGCTTGTATAAGTTCCTTTATTTTTTTCCTTCTCATCCACTCGTCGGCAGTCGAGTGTCGGGGTTTTGTCGCCTAGAGACGCCTACACGTTATTCTCCCTTTTATATAAAGGAAAAATGTACACATGTTTTATTGTGGACGCATTCAGAAAATGAAGGAATATATGTTTGTTCGGTGACACTATCCGTGTGGACAGCAGCTCATGAATTATGGCAGCATGTTTAATCTGGTGGAATAGAGAAAATTGTTTCTGTTTAATTTGATATGATTGCATTCATTCAATCAATGTAGTCAAAAAACACTGAAAATGTGACGTCACTACTGGAGGCCGGTCCTCTACCAAGCGCCACAAACGCTCACTAAGAGCAACCGCAATGTGCACCCGGCTAAAGCGGCAGTAAGGTAGGGCCAAGGAGCAGCGGGAATAGGCTTCCTACCACCCTGTACAATGTTCATCCTGGTACTAGCGAGACCAAAAATAAAAATATTAAACCACCCCTCCTTTAGCACGGCTGCATGCAGCACAACTACTTCCCCCGTCAACTTTGAGAGAGAATAGAAATTTTTTATTCCTACTCCCAGGTAGTAGTGCTACACCTGGTAATAACTACTACCAGTTATGCCTACCATGCACACAATGTATCTTACCACTACCACCATCTTACTACCCCCTTAATACCTCCCATTGTGGCTGCCCTAAAGGGCTAATAGCGCTCGGTAGAGGTTGTACCGAGGGGCGCTCGGTAGAAGCCCCTCGGTGAAACTTTATATGGGAAAGCCCTTTTACCGAGAGCTCAAAATTGGCCCCTTGGTACACCCTGTATCAAACTCTACCGAGGGCTCCGTCCCTCTCGCTAAACCCGCCCGACGTCGACGGGCGTTTGCCGCCGTCGGCGCCAACTTCAGCGAGAGCCCCCTTCTCGCCAAAGGAATGTACTTCACCGAGGGCCACCCCACGAATGCTCTCGATGGAGTATTATTTTAAAAAACTTTAAAACATTTTCTACCGAGCACCATGTCGGTGGGGCGCTCGGTAGATTTTGATTTTAAAAACAGGAAAACCATCTCTACCGAGCGCCACATCGGACAACCGTACGGTAGAGCTATGGTCGTTTCACCGAGGGTCGTGGCCGCGCTTCGGTGAAGTATTCATCTACCGAGGGTCTAGTGTTACCGAGGGTTGGACCCTCGGTGAACTTATCATCTACCGAGAGCCTGTTGCTACCGAGAGTTTAGCTTTCGGTGGAGGGAGCACTACCGAGTGCTAGATTCCTTCGAGTGGCTCTCGGTACACGGGGATGCTACCGAGCGCTGGATGTCGGGCTCTTGGTACACCTTATAGCGCTCGGTAGCGGCCCTATGTGCGGTAGTGCGTAGTTGCTGGCTCTGCCCCACTTCTTCCAAATTTTAAGTGAAGCTGTGCTAAATATAAATCCGACTATAATAACTACTTCTCCCATCAACGTTTGACTTTTTCGATATCAAGTTTGATCACTTTCGTTTTATTCAAAAAATTATGGAAAATATTATTTTTTTTTATGGTTTGCATTATTAATAAAAGTTTTTATAACGGGTGTTTAGTTGGTGAAATATTTTGGGTTTGGCTACTGTAGCACTTTTCGTTTGTATTTGCTAATTATTGTCCCACTATGGACTAACTAGGTTAAAAAGATTTATCACGCACTGTCCAACTAAACTGTGCAATTAGTTATTCTTTTTACCTACATTTAATGCTTCATGCATGTGTAATGTGATGTGTACTGTAGCACTTTTTTGGTTCGGTTTTTTGAACTAAACAAGACCATAGTTGATTTAAATTTGACTATATTATAAATTTTTTAAATAAGACGAGTGATAAAACTTAGAGTATACAATTTGGATGAAGAAAGTATCTAACAGAAAAAAATCTAAAACGCCTTATACAACACAACATTAATTATTCTGTGTTTGATATCTGCAGACGGCTAGTCCTAGGACTGATGCTAGCCGACCATGCGGGCTTCTAGAAAAGCAGATGGTATCGGATGTGTTTACAATTAACCTCCACGCGTGCAACACTTTCTGGGCGATGTGAACGTGACAATTTAGGAACTAGATGCTTCGACTTTACTACCGGTTTTCCTTGCATCCTGGACGTCATTTTGAAAAGACACCATCTCTCTCAATTATTCACATATGACATATAGTATAGTACCCAATTTATTTGACACGGTCACCACTTCTCCCGTTCTATGCTGACTATGGCATGATTGGAAGGGTAGAAAAACACGAACACTACAAGGGGGAAAAAAAGGCGAGGCCCAAGATCACTTGCGTCGTATCAAAGCGTCCCAAATGATGGCTCTCGTTTTGTTACTTCCCTCCGCCCGGAAAAATCAGCAAGTAAAAAAAGTTACTACCGCCAAAAGATTTCTAGAGACAGCTCGAATAGATTTTTTTAGTATAAAACAAAAATAGATTTGTTGAGCTGGCAGAATTCTGCTTCTACTTACCCAGCCACCCAAAGAAACCCTTATCCAACGGCCCAATTTGCTCCGTGATTCGTGCATCGCAACCCACTCCTACACACTTTCAAAAAAAAAAAACATATACATGCATAGAGTTGTCTTGCCAAAAAAAAAAAAAAGCATTGATGCACAAATCTCAAAGCAAAATGAACGCAGAGAGAACACGGAGAGATAAGATGTGGGCGCATACTTAGTTGTGGTTTAGATGTCCTGTAAAAGATAGCACATCGCCTTGTTCAGCGGTTTAAGAAAACCAACTACCGGCCCGTAACCAGCCCAACCAAAATCGGCGTCACGGTTTACAATGCAGTCCAGGTTGCAACCCGTGTACCCAATAAAGGCATGGGGAGTCTCCCTGCCCAATCACGGTTAGAAACCGTCTGAACCCATCGAAACCGTGAGAAAGAAAGAGTGATGTTTGGGCGCGGGTGGCGACCGCGAAGCTCGAGTACAGCGGCGGCATGCGGCACCGGCGAGCGGATCCGGCGGGCGCGGCACAAACGGGCGCGGATCCAAGAACTTGAGCACGACGGCGACATGCGGTATCGGCGAGTGTGAGTTCGACCGCGGATCCGGTGAACACGACACCGATGGACGCGCCTTGGCCGCGGCGGCGGAGCTCAAGCGCCGTCTTGGGCCGGTGCGGCATCAAGAATCGTGGTGGAGGTAGACATCTCGCAATCGACACATCATCGAGCACTACCATCGTCGGCACACCAATCTACCCGGTATATATGGCCATGCAACCCGTGGCCCGTCAACACGCATCCGTGTGGCCCGAGATTTTGGCCCGGCCCGAGGCAACGGCATGGCCCCGGTGACGACGTGCCTGTGTCGGCTTAGCCCGATGCACTAGGGCGTGCTTGGGCGGCCAGCCTGCCCGTGGCACGGCACATGCATGGCCCTTTGAATAGGTGGCCTGGTGGCGGCCGACACACGTGCCAAATATTATTCCCAAGGCCTATTTAAAAGCTCATCCCAAGACCTAACCCTAAAACATTCCCATTCACTCCCCACCCCAACCGCTCCCATGATCCCCCATCCCCCCACGCCGCAATCGCGACTTCGCCCGATTCTTGCCGCGCCGCCGCCCGCTCCCTCCCCGGCTGCCCCACGCCGCTGCACCCTCCTCAATGTTGCGGCCCCCCGACATCGATGGTGGTGTCCTCCTCCACGATGACCGAGCACCTCCCTTCCCTCCTGGCCGCTCTGCGTCACGCCGTCGCCCACCGCCTCCGCTCTCTCGCGCGCCGCCCGTAGTGAGCCATGGGCCGGCACGGCCGTGACATTTGTCATGCCCAACGAGCGGCCCAGCGGCGGTAAAACAGCCCACGGGCCGTGCCCTCGCGCGAAGGCCAGCCATGCTCATGTCATGCCCAACGAGCGGCCCGGCCACGGTAAAGCGGCCCACGGGCCGTGCCTTGTGCCGAAAGGCGGACACGAGCATGGCGGTGTGCCGTGCTAGCCGTTGGACATCTATAGCTATCAAACACAGGACACAAACAGGGGTGCATGATGATATTTGGTTCTTGTTGATTTAGAAATTTGCTTTATGTTTGCCAGTTGTGTTCATGAACTTTAGAAATTTGACAACTGATTCAATGGAACACATGTAAACTGTAAAATTAGTTGTCACAATTGATCTATCTATTTTTGGTTATGTATTTAATTTACCTTTTGTATGAATAATGTTATAGAAACTTTTTTAGTGCGGTATCTTATATTATAGGACTACTACTAGTTTTTTTTTTTTTTTTTTTCATGAGACTGCCCTAAGACGCTATACAACTAAGATAGAAACCAAACTTTATTTACAGAAGAATTTCGTTCTTAAGAGCATGTTCTCATCCCACGGGAAGGGCCAGCTCAAAAGTCGAGAAATTCCGAAGTTTGAATTCTTCAAAAATACGTTTCTCATCCCACGCGAAATACCAGATCAAAAGTAGGGCGTCACATCCCACGAGAACCAGCTGAAGTGGCGGTATGAACCTGTTGAAATCAATTGTGTTCTTCTCCGGTACTCCCAGTAATTCTATCGCGATTTTGGCCTCTTAATTTGAGGCATAGCTTCTACCATATTTTTGTTTTAAAAAATATTTTTGGCACCGTAGCAATGCACCAAACACAGAACATAGATCTAGTATAATAATATTTATAATTTTAAACTATAATTTATTTTTCTTTCTATCATCTACGTGCAAAGAGAAAACAATAACCAAGAAGAGTGACACAAAGAAAAAAAAAAGAAAAAGGATTTGTTTCTAGTGTCATTTTCAACTGAAATCAAGAGTTGTTTCTTTATTCTTGAGCGATGGAGAAATCTTATTCAGTTGGATCTACCACGACGTAGTCTTTCGCAAAGCGAAATGCCGCTCCTCGACACAAGCAGAGCAACAGCGCTGAACACAAACAAACAGAACAACTAGCTATACGGAGTATGCTATTACATCCTGTCACAGCTATCACGGACAGAGCTACTTGGCTTCACGCGAGCCCTCAGGATGCTTCTCCGGGTTACGGCCGGCGGCGGGGTCCCCGTGGCCGACGGAGACCTTGGCCACCTCGGTGGCGGGCGTGCCAGGCCTGGCCTTCTGGTAAAACACAAGGTAGCCGATGACGCCGACGATTCCGAACCCAACCAGCGCCATGGTGCCGGGACCGTACGGCAGCCGGCCGCGCTGGTGAAGCACCTCTCCGGGGCCCCGGCCCGGGGGGCGCATGGACGCCTCCACCCCTGCCGCACGCACCTCCTCCGGGCTCATCTTGTGCGTGTCGGCGTTGCGGCGCCACTCCTCCGTGCCGCTCTTGGCCATCGCGTTTGCGTGCTCGATCTCCCTCCCGCTCCGTTCCACTCCAACTCCGTGCTGCGAGGTTAGTGCTGAGATGCGGCGAGAACTTAATTTGTAAGGCGCAAAGCGAGGTGGCGACGTGGCGCCAAGAATGGAACACGTAGCGAAACACGTGTTGGACGTTCAAGCGCGACACCATGACCTGCTCTGCTCAGATAGTGCTGGTATTTTCTACAGGATTCAAAATGATTGGTCCGTAGAACTGTCCTGAGATTGGGATAGACGCCTGACTTGCACATCTTCTCATAGACTTTCATGCCACATTTGCAACACAAGCTCTTCTTCTTTCTCAGGCTGCTAAGCACAGATATCATGCATTTAACAATGTGTCCTAGCGAACTGAATATGTTCAGCTGGTGACTGTAGGTAACAATGGCATCAAAGAAAAACCATCAAGCAGGTGTGGGATTTTTTTTTTATTGTTTGGTCCATGTTCTATTACACATATTTCTGCTAACTATACACTTGTTGCAGGCATCATCATCAGTCCTCAATTCACAGACATACAAGATATGGACATAGACCACCATCAGACCGAGTAACTGTATTCTTGCTGTCTCAGTCACATATCCTATTTCCCTACCTCTAATAATATGTTTCGAACTCTAATAATATGTTTCAAATAATTACAGTGCTTGGGATACCATAGAGAAACAGACTGGATCACAAGTAAACCTTTTTCTTCTGACAAAAAAAAAATAACACAAACAATTGTTGAATATAATATGCACACTTTTCAGAGTCTTTTTTATAGAATACTGACGATGATGAAAAGATGCATGAGAAACGTGTGAGGAAGAAGCTAAAAATTAATGAATGATCACAAGTAAGCTACCCGTAATATTTCTACCTGTATGATTCTTCATAACTGGATACGAGTTTCAGAGTTTGGCTTTAGTAAAGTTTAACAGAGAAAATATGTACACAGTAGTAGATAATCAAGTGATGTTATCTTACTATCATGTGCATATGTATGGAGTATCCTACTATCACAATTGTCGGTGCTATACTTTAGACAACTATAATGGCTTTTACAACTGTAACTGATTCATCCAGGATGTTTTGAACTACAATCATCGACATTGGTGATTCAAATGTTCTTTTCCTTTTCAACCAATGAGAGAAATTTTAAGATTCTCTTTATATAGATCACACTGTGCAAAAGAAGTGCTTTAAATCCCACTAGGTTGCTTGACAACCTTAAATTTCTTCACTTAGTGAACCATAAAATATTTTAGTATCTCAGTTCAGTTTATAATTAACCCATGTGTATACCGAGGTTACCCTTTAGCTATATAACAACATACCCTTTGTATACTGCGTTGCTTTCTGTGCTAAAAAGGCACTGACATTTTCATTGAATCACCGATTTACGTATTTGTTAAACTTTTTTTCCAGAACTTCGTTGACCTTTCCATATCTGAAAGTTATATTGCTACTGATTCTAAAACAAGTGAGGCATGCATTCCAAAGCTAAGGTCTGGACTTGTAGTTAGATTGGCCTATGATGGTCCCTATTGTTTGATGGATTGATCTATTTTGATTCCATGTCTAAATTATACATGTCTCAATAATTTATTAGTTCACTTACAATATATATTTATATGCTTCCAAATTTTTCTTCTTTATGGCAGGGCCAGGCAAACTAACACTAAGTAAAGCAAATAGAATGATATTTTGGTATACAGGGCACAACAACATGGATGGGTGCTTTTGCTTAGGGTTATGAATACAACTTTTGTTACCTGATACTCATACTGTAACTTTTGGTCGAAAACACAACTTTCAACGGCTAAAGGTTTTTGGGCAACATGGAACAATATAAGAGATCTACCTTTTGAGAACAAACATTATATTCTGTTTTTGTAAGGACGTACCATATTAGTTTATGTAATGCCAACTTATTTGTTAGTTCTTTTGTTAGGGACTAAACCTTAGCTGCTAAATTACCATATTGCTTCTTAAATATCACCAATCTGCAATGATACTTGTTTGTATCTCAGTATATCTCAATTTTACCTCCTGGGTCCATCAATGCTACCAATAGCGTACCGACTGGCCATACGCGGCAACGCCGCGAGCATTTCTAGTAACAAACAGAAGACGCACACGTATAAATAACAAAGAATAGAAGACGCACACGTATCGGTATGATGCATCGACGTGCAGACCCACGCCATGTTTCAAGGATATATAATATGTACATGATGCAAGAAACAGAACTGCCCTTTACTAAAAAAAAAAAAAGAAACAGAACTGCTGTTTTCTGACTAAAATTTTAGAGGTACATTGCACATGGAAGATGAAAGTCCTGATTTCGCATTTGGTCTGCAATCCGTAGTGCACAATATATAGATTAAAAGGGTGGATTGATAAACAAGTGTCTGCGTTACATCACAATACTCCTAGCAAACCAAATCAATGTCACTTGACTTCTCTCATCTTTAGTATCAACAAACAAAAGAAGAGGACAAAATAGACTATCACTCGAGCACAAAAACCAGTCAACTTTCAGTTAATACCATTCACACAAAACTATCACACAACAGCACAAGAAAGACTTTACAAGGCGCCTTCCTTTGACAGATTCCTTTATGAAGACGAACACCAACTATTGACATGTCACCGTCAGTGAAGGCTGAAACATTAAGCATTGTGCTCAGTATTTGCATGAAAGAATGCGCATTCACTCTGCTCACTCACCCACTAACTACTTTTTTTTTCTCTAAGTTTCACTTTATACGCACAGGGAATTTACATCCATAGACAACAGTCACCCAATCAACACATACTTGTCGATCCCGTGGCCCAGTAAAAACAAGCACGAAGGAGATCTCATGGAGTATTAACTGCATTGTTACCTTGTGCAGGTTGTTAGCTGTGTAGGTTTGCAAACCGTGTCAGTTCATGGTGAGACAAAAACAAATCCGTTTCACGTCACTTATGAGGTTTATGTGGAAGAAGTTGAGGTCTGGGCCTAATCCTCGTGATTGTTTCATCACTGTTTCGGATCATCTCAGACAACTTCCACGGCTTCTGCCACTTCCACTTGAACTGCAGCAACCACTGGTGATGGCTCCTTTTCCACCTCCAGAGCTTTCCTGATTGCCCAGCTATTGAAATTTTCCTCCCCACAGACAACTGTGCAATAGGAACCATCTGCATTCAAAAATTGTCAATGAAGGTATTAAAAAGAAACAGATGGCAATGATGATGAGATACAATATGATACCTTAAGTTGCTCTTTTTTTATCGCAGCAATCCCTTTGCTGGGGCTATTTACAATTCCTGCAGAATACTTAAGCTGCTTCTGTGCAGGAACAGCGACAGGGGACAATGGTGTGTTGGGGTCATCAGCGGAGTGCTTTGTCGTGCCATTTCCACTTTTCTGTAAGCAGTGAAATTAGTAACTTGAATGTCATATGTTCATTGTTGATTTTTATTATACTGTTAAGGTCAAAGTGAATCAGTTTATCTATCAGTTTTCTCGTCTACTACTAAGACAAGCAATGATTTTCTTGCGCTTTGTACATATTCATTGCACTTCAACATTGGTTGAAATCATGCACAATGCTGGGAGAAATCATACCGGAGGTGTAGTGGCCATTGGAGCTATCTGTTCTCTTTGCTTCAGTTGCTTTTCCATTTCTCTTCTGCGTGATTCACTGTGTCGAAGAATGCCCACAAGCTCTGTCATTTGTTCCTTCATTTCCTTGATCTCCACTTCCTTCTCCCTTACTTGGCATCTGAAAAAATATTTTAACATTTTAGAGGATTAGCACTGATTTTTTGAAGGCAAAAGTATGACAAGAACTTGCTTTGCAAAACAGCCATGGGCTTCTTCGCGTGGTTGAGTTTTTTCCCCCAATAGGTGCCGAACCAAAACAAAGAGAACAGGTAACCATTCTACTTTAAGGCCTTGTATGGACGTATTCGGTTTGACATCAAACCACATGTGTTGGGGTGGCTTGGGATGTAATTTAATTAAAGTTCCACTTCAATCCACCCCAACACATGTGGATTGATGTCAAATTGAATACATTCAAACAAGGCCTAAAGTGGTATCAGCTTCTAAGAAAAAGCATCAGTGCAATGGATTTTCATCTATTTCTTTTCAAAGGACAATTTTTTAGTTCCAAACTTTAGTAGTTGAGAACTTCGAGAGAGGATAGGTCATTTCATAATATGAAATGAGGAACCAAAACTAAAAATCACAAAAAGATAACCTTGCATCAGCAGCAACATTAAAGATATACTGCAGTAAGCTCTTTGCCTCCCCCCATTGACCGCAATTGATTCCAACGACTACGCCCAGAGAAGGCACGCTCTCTTTCTTCAGCTTCTGAGAGTTGAGAAGCCATTGCAACAAGAGTATTTGAAGAGATTGTCACCATGCTCTCAAGTGATGCTATCCTAGCTTGTCTTGCATTTGGTGACAAGGTATTTGTCCTGAGAAATAAAAATGCAGTAAAAAATGCATTAGTATTTGGATACCCTAATTGTCACTTAAGATAAGAAGCAGACTAAATATGTTCAAAGCGAATAAGAGGACCTGCATTGGACATCTTGCTACATGTAATGGGTATACTGTTTTTTTTTTTCTTATGCGAATTAAATACAAGCAATGGATACTTAGTATCAAACAAAAGAGGAGCTAACAATCACCTAGTGTTTCCATTCTTCCCTCTTTGGGGGCTAGATCCACCAGCTCGGATATCTTCTTGTTTTAAAATGGCAAGCTCCTCACCAAGTGCAGCGCGCCTTCAATAACAAACAAAAAAACATTTCGTGTGAAAAATGCATAAGGCCTAAAGGTCCACATAATGACAGCAAAAATAAGAGTTACATACAGTTGGCTTTGCTTTTCGTATTCATTTCGGACTTCATGCACATGCACCATAACTTCAAGCTCTTGATCAAACCATTTTTGCAGCGATCTCTCACTCATCTGTGTTATATCAAGAATGGCTTTAAGTATAAATTGTATAAATAAACTTAGAATGTTAGGTATGGATAATCTTACGTTAGAGCCTGGAGATGTACCATTGGTGCCAGCTATGTTTAGAAGGAAGGAGAACAATGGAACCATTAGATTGAAACTATATGTATTATACACAAATACATAATGGAATGATAAAGAGAAAGGTACCAGAACTGTCACGGGCGGGAAGATTTCCTAGCTTCTAGTATCTCTTTCAGCCTTTTGGTAGCCATAGCAGCCTCTTCAGTCTTCCTTTGCAAAACCTGCAAATAAAATTTTGTCGACTCTAGCTGTTAGTGTAAATTGAAATGCAAAATAAAAATGTTTAGAAGGGAGCTTTAGAATAGAAGAATTCAAAAAATTGAAAAATGCAAGGAAAGTGTTTAGAAGGAATCTGATATTGGCTAGTGCCTAATATGTAAATAAGTTTTTTTTTGATTCATGTGTTTTCAATTGTAATTTTCGTAGAAGAACATTTCTTTTGTCATCACTTTAGGAAAGAAACTGACCAATTTCTGCCGCTGATTAAGTGCTTGAAGCTTGTGGCGTTCATACTCATTTCTCCGTCCCTCTTTGCGTAACTGTTTATAGAACAAATTGGCAGAATTAATGAATCTTGCTTCTTAAAATGGTCTTACTTCAGCTATGAAAAATTTAAGTAAAAAATCTGACGAATTATACAACTACTGGAGGTTAAAGTGGGTGGTAGGAAATAAATACGACTATCACGAGCATGGATCAGGAAGTGGTCATCAGTTTAACCTCAATCTTGAGTTGATTGATTATACATTTCTGAATTATCATTTTGCGTTTAGTTTTGGTGACTACTATTAGAGTATAAAGCCTCACATATAGTAATTTTAGTGAATACTATATAAGAGGTTATATACAATAATAACTAAAATTGATAGTTCATACCTGAAGAAGTTCCTTCTCACGGGTAGCTTTCCATTGCCTGAACTGTTCTGCTTCCTGTTTAATTTTGTGTTGTAGTTGAACCTGATAACAAACAATTGGATTAATGCAAATGATTTCATGTTATTATCATGTATGAAGAATGAGACAAGTGATAAATCAAAATTATATAAGAGATGAGAAAAGGAAGGGAACCTTTTGTGCTTTTATAAAATGAATTTCTTCTTGCAGTTTCTTAGCAGCTTCATCACTCTTTTGCTTTTCCTTCAAAAGCTGAACTTGGTTCTCTTGCTTTTTCTTTAGGTCTAAAATCTGAAGCCAATGTTTTGTTGAGTAAGAAGTATCAAAGAAGGTAAAAATTTTCAAATGTAATGTGAAATGTTATTCACCTGGGCTTCAAGGGGATTTTAGTTTCTGCAGCTGCGCATCTCGGAGTTTATGTGTTTGGCCATCAGCATTTAGGCTTTCAACTTCAGCCAACAATCTGTCCCTCTCTTGCTGAAATTATTCAGAATTTCCTTTGTAAGATCAAAAGTATTCATATGCATGATACCATTCTATTGTGATCTTCTATAGTACAATAAAATAATTTAACACACCTGTACTGCCCTTTTCTCTTCTTCAAGCTCCATAAGTTTCTTTCCGAAGTGCTGCTTAAGTGCAACAGTATCACATCCGTACATTTTCATCTCAGACTGCAGGCGTTTGATAAATCTAGATAAGTTTCTTGGAAACCACAACAATGAACTTCAGTTTCACAACTAGAAATTGACCAAACATTTGGCCAATAATTTTTAACTATTGTAATACATTGTTGATGCAATTAGATTTCTAATCAAATTTTCTATCCAATAATCATAATCTTATAATGATAACAATATACTATAAAATGAATTAATTGTCAATGTGTAACTTGAGAAACAGTGCATGCCAAACTGCAACTTATAAAATGGTCGTAGCCCAAAGGGAGCAACTTACAAGAATATAAATGGTGCAGTTAATGATGCCTTTCAAAGTCAGAGTTTTGCACATTTACATAATCATTGTAAGCACAACAGTTTAGATGAATACATTAGTGTAATTCCTTTTTTTCACTTCTAGCAAAAATCTGATAAAGGCATGATTTTATTAATTCACAATTATTACATCATGTTGATAAAATAATCATGAACTCAATTCCACCGCTGCACAAAAGCACCGAGCATAAACAAAATAAAGAGAAGTCTAACAGTGTAATGACTAACAATCCTAAGAGTTTGTACTTCTAAGAAATTAACTTTGTACTTTCAGCCTTCAAAGTTTTGCTTTTACTGGTTTGATAGGAACCCTACAGCTGTCAGATGCTGTAAGATCATACACGAGACTGCAACATGTTGGTTGGATGTGTGAATTTACACCCTCACCTCCCTAGTTTGATTCCTCTTCTGCTTGAATTTAGGTGCTTAATTCTTCTTGCTTGCGATACCACATAGTTCTCCTTTTTTTAAAAAAAAAAAATAATACCACCTAGTTCTCCTAGATTGGCCAAGTTCTTTGATTATATACATGACACGATGGCACAATATGTGGTAATGTGGAGGTGACAATAGTCCTCCAGAAACAATGCTAAAAATATATTGCAATAAGAAGCACAAGGACCTTTAATCAAATGTACATTGACTAGAAATTTACAATCATGAATATACTTCTTATTGTTAGATATCCAATACCTCCTTTTGCTCAAGTTGTCGGTTTAATTCATTCAACTCCTTGCCCATGCTATCCTGCAGCATTGTGTGTTCCCATTCTTTAGCCACTTCATCTTCAATAATATCCTTAGGGTTGCCTGCAGCAGGCAGGGAACATCAATGGATATGCAGAAATTAATATAACTCCACAAAGAACATGTAATGGCATCTCCTTTATGTTAAGAGCCATGGTGAAAAAAGGAAGCAATACCTCTGAATACTATGATGAAGAAATCATAGAGGTACCAAGAAATTACCTCTTACTGAGTCAGTCATCGGGACATCAAATGGATCTGTGCTTTGCAAGCTTCTTTTGAGCCCTTCGCTTTTGGTAAAGCCATTTAAAGTTTTCTGGAACAAAGGGAAGAATTTGTTATGGTCTGGCTCAAGCACTATGTGACTTGAGAGAAATTTCGTGGAGAAAAACTAGATGTGCAACTCAAGTGGTTGCTTAAATGTTCGACATATAAAAGAGTGCACAAGGACTCTCTGACATACTTGTATTTCAGGTTCACATGGATCATTTTGACACCGGCTGCGAACATCATATAGTTCCCTGCAAAGGTCTTCATTTGTTTGTTCAAGCCATGAAATCCTCTCTCTGAGACCCTGAAAATTGAAGTCTTGTTATTGTGATTCTTATTGCTATTGAATGTCTTTTAAGTTTGTTGAGGATATTTACCTGAACATCGTCTGATGCGACTCCTCCTCGAGCCGAAACAAGCTCTGCCTGTAAATATTCAATCTGCTGGCGCATTCTTTTCATCTCATCAGCAATAGGATTTCTATTTACCTGAGAATTCAGACATTGAATGAGAACAGAGATCAAGATATATGCTGGATATGAAAACAACTAAGAACATGTTAATTTGGTTTCTGAGGAGACAAGAAGTAACAGACTCACAATTGGTTTATTTTGGATATTACGTGCTCGGTTAGCATATTTCAAAGTGTTTAATGTCTCTTCAGCATTAATATCTGCTGGACTTATGCAAGCTGCAGGAGAAAAAGAAATATGTCAGGTGAGTGCAAGCTGAAACAAGTAGTCCTTTTTGAAGTTAAAACAAATATTCTTGGACTGCTATTTTCAATATCACTTATATTAGCAAATTCTAGGTAGAAGGAAAGAAAAAAATAGAGCAATCTCTGACAAGATAAATTACCTATCATGACAGTCTTGCTATTTCCACCTAAGGAGTCCTGTAATAGACAAAGCAGATGATAGAGGAGTAGTCAGTAATATGAATTCCTTGCACACTACGGATGAAAATACCAATAGCATGTGGTTAGTAATATGAATTCCATGAACATGCTGGGGACGAAAATATCTTTCTATTAGATTGGAAAAAATTAACTGCTGAAAGAGTGAAAAATGAGTTGACCATAGCTATTTTTCTGAACACTACTCTAATGTGCTCAATGAAATCAAGAACTTTTGCATTTACAGGCGACCAAAAATTATACCTGCAAAAGACGAGTGAGTTTGCTGTCCCGATAAGGAACATGAGCACCTTCTTTCCTTTTTTTCTCATCTCCAAGAGCACTTATGACATTGCCAAGGGCAAGAAGTCCTCGGTTAATGTGAACACCTAATATCACAAAGTATAAATAGCCTTTAATTCGGAGCAAAAGTAAATGTACGATAAGAGTTTGGATAAACAAGAAGCAAGCATACCTTCCTTGAAGCGCAGGCCATCTGAACCTGTTCGCTTAGCCCGTTCTGATCCAGCAAGATCTACTAAATGCAGTTTGGCACAGAGATAGTCTTCATTCATCTCTTCAATAGGCATTCCATCTGCAGTCATGATGGGATCTGTTTTGCGCATCTGCTCCAATGTGATTGTGAAGATGGCATGGGAACGACTATTACATGGCGAAACGAGAGTATAAGGTTCATCAAAAACAGCACAATATAGTAATAGAACATCAAGGAATGTTCTTAACACGTTAAACATAAAAGGCAAGAATTTGTCGCTGCACACTATTTCATGCATCAATTATGAATCTGATAGGTTTAATGATTTGCTTATTGCCATTCATTATACTTGGTAAATATTCTCCTCTGTACAAAAGATAGTGAGGTTAAGATGCTGTAGCCCACCTTGACTGGTTGTTCATGTTGGTACTTCCAGTTGCACGACTCAGGGAACCCTGTTCAAGGCATGCACACATTTCCTTTTGAGTGCTGACATGCACTTCAGTCGATCCAGCTAGCGTTATGACTCCATTTGACGCCTCTCGGATCTGCACAGGGGGTTTCCCTGGCACAGACAGTTTTGTGTGCCCATTGCCATTCTCAAGTTTGCCCACAGTAGCAGCAGTAGGGTCAAGCAGATCCCTCACCTCTTCTTTCAGAATCTGCGAAAAACAAATGCACAACAAAGTTCAAGTTCAACATATTCCACATATAAGATCTCAATAGAACTGATTTGACATTTTATTCACATGTAAGAATATGGAACAATTATTATACCTCGATGAAGGATACGCGTAACTGGAACTCCACTTGGCTTTTCAGGTTCTCAATCTTGTCAAACAGCGCAGCCATGGCTCGTGGGATGATACCGATATGCGATCCCTCCTTGCAGGCAGTCCCCATGGTATACGTCTTCCCTGATCCCGTCTGGCGAGGGCAAAATAAAGAAAACACAATATATATTAAAGCTAAGCGTGATGATGATTTGGTGGATTGATTAGGATCCAAATGCCCTCTATATATCCAAACAGGGCTGTAACTGAAATGATGACCATTTGGGGGTTCTGGGAGCATAGTCACAGTCGACCCCATCATCATCGTGCCACAAACAGCTGGAGAAGCAGGTAATTGGTGCTCCGCTCCCAGCACCACACCACATGTTGTGCTGCTGGCTTTTTGCCGTGTGCTAGGCCCCAACTCGGTGGTCCAAGCTTTTCAGCCGCATCGATGGCACATGGGATGCGAGCCAAATGATTGAGGGAGGGGAGGACCGACCGAGGGCATGCGTGGTGGTCGAAGAAAAAGATAGATACAGTAGATAGAAGGATACGAACCTGGCCGTACGCGAGCACGGTCGCGTTGTAGCCCTGGAAGAGGCCGTCGACCAGCGGCGCCACGCACTCGTCGAACATGGCCGCCGACGGCGTGCCTGTGCTGCCGTAAACATGGTCGAAGGTGAAGGAGTGGCTGCCGATCTGGACCTATACACGATCCAAAACAAAATACATGGAGATGGTGGTCAAATCAAATGTCAGCCTGTCTGTCTGTCTAATGATGATGAGCATGAGAAACCCAATTGGTAATTGGTAAAAAGCAACAAAGCCATTGAAGCCCACACATGACACATGCATGTGCTGCTGCTGCGTATCATCATCATCATTGGTATGGGTATGGGTACGGGAGGCAAGGGATGAAAGTTCCTTTTCATCTTCACCACAAAATGCATCGGCCAAAAACGATTCATCGTTAAAAAAACAACAGAGAGATCATCATCATTGGTATTGTGAGGAACCCAAGAAAGAAAGGTAGCCGTAACAAGGCTGCCTGGCTGGCTGGCAGCTGGAAATGGAGACAGCATCTAGAGAACCCAAAACAAGTGTAAAAACCAACAGATCTCATGGTTACTCATCCACTTACAGGGAGATTAGTAAGTATTACACTTTTTTCACTAAAATTACTAAATTTTGGTGAAAAAAGAAAACGGAAGCAATGGCGGAGAGAAGTGGAGAGTCCGATCAACAAAAGTTGGTCAAAAAAAAATAATGACAAATCAGAGTTGTGTGATATAATATTGCTGCGCGATGCTGACAGGACTCCTGCCTAGCTACACAGAGGAAAGCAAGAACATGAGCAAGATTGGGCACGAGTTCGCACCAAAAATGTGCAAGATTTGGCCCTGCCGACACTTTTTTTCTTCTTCTTCCTAAAACTGAATTAATGAAAAGAAAGCGAGAGGAAAGAAGAAAAATTCTGGGCATCTCTGTCAGAGGCTACGGATGGACCTAGTAGAACGGAAGAAGCAACCTAGATTTCTTTCCTCCTCGGTTTATGCACACATAATACTACTAGTAGAGAGGAGAGAGAGATCTTGATTTGTCCAGGAATGGGGGGAAGGTGTCGACATGGTCAGTCTATCTCTGCTCTGCTGTGCTCTTGTTGGCGAAACAGACTGACCGGTGCAAGATAGATTAGAAAAAAAAAAATCCTGAAACTCTGCAAGACTGTGTCAAAATGTCTCTGAAAAATGTACTAGAAAACAGAGGAAAATACCAGAACAACCAGATTTCTAAAAATATTGATTGGCAGGGGTCAATCCAGAGTCTGAATTCGGTCATGCACACAAACAGATAGACAAGGAATACGCTGGGCCGCGCAGGGAAGAGACAGACAGGGTCAGATCGAAAGAGCCCAAACCAGAATTCAGAAATTCATCCCCAGAAACGAAACAAGAAGAATTCGCAGTCCAAAAAGCTACCTGTGGTTTGCCCGGCACGACGGCGACGCAGTCCTTACAGCCCTGCAGCTTCTCGTCGCCGATGAGCGGGCGCACGTGGACCGCCACCTTGACGCAGCAATCCTCGCCATGCTCCATGGTCATCGTGCCCACCGACGACCATACAATTAGCGACCACTGACTTCCTCTTTCTCTCAATGCAAGCGGCACCAAGAACAGAAGAGGGAGGGCAATAAGACAGGGGAGGATAGAAAGAGGAGGAGTGAAGCAAAGGACTAAAGGAGGTGGATGGTGAGTGGCGAGTAACAGCAGCCACTACCACCAGTCCGCCGCCACCGACGGATAGAGAGAGAGATGGATGGATCAATCCTCCTCCTCCTCCGCCTGCCACACCATCATGCTTCCTTTCCTTGGGTTACACTGCAATTCCCCCTGCCTCCCTCTGTTCGTGCAGGGTAGATAGAGATGGAGCAGGAGATGAATTCGATCAGGTGGAGATGTTGGTAGCCTCAGGCGGAAAACTTCACCATCACTTCTGCAACCACCACCTTGCCTCGCCGATCCAAATCCAACCGCAGCCTGGCAGCAATTGAGGTGAGGCTACAAATGCTGCTTGCCCCTCCTGCTCGGATCTTGCTGATTCTCCCTCCCTGCTGTGCTGCTGGTGCTCTTAGTTGGGACGGCGGGCGAGGCGAGGCGAGGCGAGAGGAGGGGGATCCTTTGGCCTGGTGTTTGGTGGTGGTTGGAAATGGAGACGGAGACGCAGACGCAGACGGAGGAGGACAAAGCAAGGAAGGCAAGGTGAGAAGGCAAGGTGAGTGAGATGAGTGTGTAGGTGAAGGAGCGAGAGCTGTGGGGTGCCCCTGCCGGTGCCGCTCACTCGCCTTGCCTTGGCTTGAGTATTTTATTTCGTCTCCTCCTTTTCCGGCGAAGGTGAGCGAGTGCAAGTGCAGCGACCAGCGAGCGAGAGATAATCACTGCCTGCAGCTGCGGTGAAGAAGAGGAGTGGCTGGCTAGAGAGTTCCACTGCTCGTCTGCTGCAACAAGGACGTGGCATCTTCTTGGTTGTTAGTGACCCAAGCAAGCCCCATCCTACTTTGTGTACTCCTACCGTGCACAATTGACCGATCTGACCTAACCACCTCTCTCTCTCTTGACGCAAATTCTATCTGCGAATTTATCTTTTTACCCACCGCTCCCTGTCAAGCAAGACGTGTACGTACTATGTATTACTGCATCTGTAATGATCCTTCTACGTAACAGTCTATTCGGTTTCATATTTTCTCGATCGATTCAGTCGCTTGCATTGCTCGGACATTGTCATCTCAATCAAGAAACAGTAAAATGAAAACAAACAACTGTTACCCCGATTCAGTGCCTGTCAGTCAGTCAGGAGCCAGAACTCAGAATCAGAACTGGCACCTGCTCTCTGCTACTCACTCGGTGAGTTTTGTCACCCGAATTCCGTGCCATCATTTTCGATTATTCGTTTTATTTAAATTTTATGTACAAATATAATTTATTCTTTTTATGACTTATTTTATAAATAAAAGATACTTGAATATTAATTAATTTATTTTATTATTTATATAAATATTTTAAATAAGCCGGATGGTCAAAACATGAAGTTTAAAAGTCAAAAAACGATAAACTTCATGAGATAGAAGAAAGAGTAGTCTGCTGATTGTAAATTGTAACGGACAAGGGCAACGTGTACAGTAACTGGGAAAACAACAGCGCGGCAAGACAACCACCGCACTGCATGTCAAGTCACGCGTACTGGAACGTTACTGGCCCTTTGATAGGTGAAACTTTCTCATCTTTAACTATTTTATGAAAAACATATGTAATATTTATGTCTTCAAATAAATTTATTAGAAAATATATTTAAATTTTTTTTTTTTTAATACTAATTACTCAAAGATAAATATATAATTGTCGTCAACATGAAAATCAATTTTACATGCATTTTACGTATTGTTTGGAAACGTCACCTGTATCTTACTTATTTATGCATCGCAAATGTCAGCACTGATTTGTTAGTTCAACCAGGAAGTGATGGGCACCACCAATATAATCCACCATGGTCCGGTCGACCACCGACTTAAAGGTATTCTATTTCGCCTCAGTCTAAACACGATCTTTTCCCCTTCCAAATACTACTAACATAACGTGGCAAATTATTTTCCCTGACTGAATTATCACAATATGTAGCAGTATCATCCAGGGTGTCAGAGTTGTTTTCACTTCTTTTAGTTGCTCTTTGTAGCTTAATTAGCTTGAATTCAAACATGACACCAGTTTTCCCCAAATGAATTAATAATCTAAAGTTTATTATTATTTAACTAGCTAGATCTTTTGCCCTACTTCTTGAGGGAGCTAAATGCCATTTTGACGATGATTGACAAGCTATGAAGTACACAAGACATTGGTAACAAACATATGCATTAAAAGCAGTAACTTCAGTTGTTAGATCCAACAATCCTTGTTTCATGTAACTTTGGCCCTCAATTGCTAGGAAAGCACTGTCCCCATCTTCTCCTAACTTGGACCTCCGTCCGTAGCTTCACCACTGCCCTATCTCTATCATTCACCAAAACAGAAACCAACATTGGATGCCTCGGCTCGTTCACTAAAGGACATAGTCTAATCTCCTCCTCACAGGAATCATATTTTTAGCATGCTATTTTCTAGATTATTATGATCTATCATTTATCCCCAAAATCCAAAAAAAAAAAAAACTTTTTGCAACAAGTTTTATTCTAAGGGTAAATAAAAAGCATATGATCCAGCCTATTTTTCGAATGAAATCAGGCTTCGAAAACCACATGATTAGGATAAAAACCGAACAAGTCGATAGTAAGACCGTCCCCACTAAAACTTGTGATTTTTCGAAGCACAACTTTGGTACCAAGTTACAGTTTTTGAGGATAGTTTATCACTTGCATGGGGCTAGATAGCTAGAATTAATTAGTTAATTGCAGCCATCCATGTTATGCTTAAATCTAATTTTGTTGTGGTCATCAAGTTCGACAAGTATTGTTTTTTGGGATTGAACTTTGGTCTTAATTGCCTTCCATAATTATATAAATATTTTACATTATCTAAATATTTTAAATTCACATATAAGATAAGAACTGAGGAAAACATATCGTCATATCATTGCCTTGTTTATACTTCCATTTAACATTGCTAAAAGCCAACTTAATTGACCGAGGCTAGCTTAAAGTAGACAAGAAATTTGGGTGCCGAAAAGCATTAACTCGTGCCGTTAGATGGATATAGAGGAAGAATCTTGTTTCATGTAACTTTTTCCCTTGAATTGTCAACAAACGCTGTCCCCGTCTCCTCCTTTCCTGATTTGAACCACCCTCGTAATAAGCTTCACCTCCACTCATCGAGACATAAGCATGAGCATGGCGACGTCACTCGCTCATATGGGGCGTACATATAGTAGCTGAAACAACTCCTAACTGGATCGATCGGAGGCTGATGAGGCGTCAATTCTGCTGCCATTAAGTACCATACCGGGGAGGAGGCGGAGGGGCGGCGTAGGCGTGTGATGGGTTTCCACACAGGCAGCCACACCACATTTGGTCCGGGGAGAGTTACGTTGCTGATGCCAACTCTTCACCTCCCCTAATAGCGACTTATCCGTAGTTTATGCAGGGCAGGTGGCCCTCTCGATCGCACACATCACATTATCTGATTTATCATATTGTTTTATCAAAAGTGCTGGATCCCTTTCACGTCGTCTGAGGTGCAGCTGGTGGTTAGCCAGTCCCATGTGCCTTCAAGAACAATTTACTATTTTTTTTTATTTCACTTTGGATTTCGCCTATGCTTTTTGTGCAGTAAAGTTATATATATTCCATCCAAGGGCAAACTTGTTGGTGAGATTTGGTTGTGAACTGCCTAAAGTTAGCTGTACCAGAATACAGCCTGCAGCTGCAGCATGGGCTAGATGACCGACCGACCGACCTCTGTGCACTTCTTTTTCTTAACCGCTTCTTTTTCTCTGTTGCTTTGCTCTTTCTTATATGATTTTTTAGTAAACCTAGTCATAGACATTACTATATTACCTGGTAATCTCGTATGTGGATGGGAATACTCCACTATGCTACTAGCTTCTGAAATTGTCATTTAAAAGGACAGTGTACAACCAGAAATTTCCTGGATCAAGTATATAACATCATTTTTTATTACTGACGGTATTTGTTAGGCGGCAAAATATAATTTCATTGGTTGTCTGCGTCCAGAATGGAGTGTACTGGCTATGACAGGAAAAAAATTTTACTCGCTCCATTCAAAATTGTAAGCCATTCCATGAATCTTGGAGAGTTAAAGCATCTTCTTAACGAATTTGGTCAATTAACGAATGATACTATTAACGAATGATCCAACAATACTCATTTACCATCCTAAATGTTATTATCTTATCATATAAATTTAGTCAAACTTAAGATGCCTTGACTCTTTAAGATTTTTAGAATGACTTACAATTTGGGATAGAGTATAATTATTTTACATGCTTATTATGCTTTCAAGTATCAAAGAATGATGGACTAGGCCTATCATGGAACAAAATATTTCATTACAGAATACGATATCCTAATTTTGTCACATTCACGAATGATGACCATCATAGCCAAATCCACTAGGAACATAATTATTTGTCAACCTAGAGGAGATTTGAACTACTTACCCATGTGTCGGTGAGACACTGATGACCATTTTAGAATTAGAAAAGTTCTCTTGTCATGACCCAAGAAATAGGGCCCGGGAGGACAGGGCCCGACGGCCCAAGGCGCCCGGCGCCGCCCCCTCCGGGTCAGCGCCGCGCCCACGCCCGCCCCTCCCCTCCCTCCAGGATTCTTCGCAACTAATTCGGAGATAAAGGAGGAAAATATTTAGGATTATCTTTAGGTGTTTTTGGTGTGCAAGGGCTATCTCATCTATAAGGGAGACCCTTATTAGGAAATAAATAAATAGGATATGCTTGTAAAAGGTATTACAGTCTATAAGGAAATCTTTAGAGAGATTGCTTGAGATACAAGTCCCAATAGCCGGGCTATATAAGTAAGGGGTGCATGTCTTTCGGGCAACAAGCAAATAAAGAATTTTATCCCAATTTTTTTGCGCTCCTCTCCTCCCTCCGCCCCCTCCTCCTTGCCCGCCACGCAGCCCCTCGCGCCGCCCTGCGCCGCCCTCGGGCCACAGCACCACCACCCACCACCGCCGGCGCGGCCACGCCCCCCACCACCACCACCACCACCACCACCACCGCCGCCTCCATCCTCCTCCTCTCCCTCCAATCCCCCAATCTACGTGTCGGTTCGCCCCAATCTAGCCGAACCTGACATCTCTCTAGGGAATAAATAATTGCCCCTAAGAAATAATAACTGTAGTGACCTAGTGGGTCTCTAAAAGGCTCTCTACATTGCACTTTATCCAACAACTAAGAAAACAAACCGATGCAAAAAAAAAAAATCAGCCTCCAATATGTCTTTTTCACTCTCCAAATCACCATTCTCACCCTCTACTAATGGAGATGCTACATGGCTCTTTAAATTTAATATATAGTAGTTCTTTTATGAATTTATTTCACATAAGGAAAATAAAGAGAAACCATTAGAGTAGAGAAATGAAACTTAAAAAGTCTATTAGAGACATGAGAGAAATATATAAAGAGAATATTCATGGAAGAGATAAGATTAAAGTTCAGAGAGGCACATGGAATTGCTATTAAATCTGTTATGAGGAAGATATATCAATTTGCTCCACAAGCCCAATAGAAAAACCCATACAGTAGTAGTTCATGTTTGTCTTAATGCGTAAATATAAGGAGAAGTACAGGTGTATAGTTGTTTTTATGCACTACTATTTGCTTGTTTCTACAAGTGACAAGTGATACTAGCTAGCTTCAAGAAAAAAAAAAATCACTCCAGTCAAACACCAGTTTTGCCTAGTTTATAGCCACACACGGCAATAATCTTGATGTCTGATCAGCATCTAGTGCAGACCCTGTCCATCAAGTAGTTCTTTCTATGAGCAAATTAATTGAGGATTTGATCTCCAAATGCAGCAGCACTCCCCTAATCTATCTTGTACCATACATAACAAGAGTTGCTTAAATCTTGGTCCACTGATACAATTTGTTGGGTATAAATATAGTGTGCACGTGTCCACGTGGGTGAGTACGTAGTGTGTGTTGCCTCAGTTCCAAAATTACATGCATTTCAAAATACGAATAGACCATAGTCACGTCACATCGAACTTCTTTGGTCTTTTTTTTTTCAACAATAGAGACACGCATACACACTTTATTTTTATGAATACCTATATAAAAAAAAAAATGAGCCGACATATCTTGATATTGAAGTCATCAAAGACACCTCCCTGCCTAGCTACTACTATCAGATTCTGAAAAACAAACAAACACCCGCGCGCTTGAATCACAAACTCAAAAGAACAGATTCCACAAAAAGAAACCAGATAAGCTACACTTAGTTCTCATAAAGTTTTTCCTGTCTGACTAAGGACTACTTATCATTACTTGATTTGTGTGGCAATAAGCCAAATCCAAATGTAACTGTTTCAAAAAAAAAAAAAAAAAAAAAGGTAAAAAAGAAGAACGTGGTCAATCATTTGATAGGATATGATGACCAGTACAATAATTCTTGAATTCGTTTATTACCACTGTTTATGTATTTACCTTTGATTTTATAATTCTATCGTTTTGAGTATTGATAGGGTCTAAAAACATAACTTTTACTACGATTTTCTATTTACTCTTATGCTGCGTTTGGAAGTACACATTGAGGGTCGGAATTCGAATAGGAATTGTGAGCTGCGAATGCCGGTTGTTTAGTTGTGGTGGAATTCGAATTGCAATTCGAGCACAATGTCAACCGTTATTCATCCCAACCCCGCTCCCCCAGTTTCAATATGGAGCCGTGCCCCTCTGAATTGGGTGGCATTCCCTCTTCTCATCTCCCCTTGCCTCTCTCACCCACCGTCCATCCTGCCAAGCAGCTAGCAAGCTGCACCGCCCCTCTCCTCTCCTACCGGTGAGGTGCCCCTGTTCTCCTTCGTTCCTCCGACGATGAAGCGAGCCGCGCCGCCCCTCCCCCCTCCCTTTGTCGGCGAAGTCGTGTCGCCCTCCCCTCCCTCCGCCGACGAGTCACGCTGCCCTCCCTTGCTCTGGCGGCGGGGGCCGGCAAGCCGCGCTACCCCTCCCTCCTCCCTCCCTCCGCAGCGCGTTGCGCCCACGTTCCCTTCCCTCCATCGACGGGCGGGCGAGCCGCGCCGCCCACCCCTTCCTTGGTTAGGGGTCGCGTCACCCTTCCCTCCCTCCACTGGCGGGTTGGCAAACGCGTGGCCCTCCTCTCTTTCCATGAGCGCAACAGCTCCATGGCTGAGCAATCTCAAAAAAAAAAAAAAAAAAAAAAAAAAGCTCCATGGCTAAGCAAATTCCAATTTGTTCCTTTTGCACATCCAAACATGCTTTGAGTTTATTACTTACGATTCCAAAAAGGGAATACAACAGCCAAACAATTGCATTCGAATTGTGACTCAATACAATACCATGGCTAAATTGGTATTGAACCCAATTCAATGCCAAGCCTCCCAATGTTGACATCCAAACGCAGACTTAGGTATATAATTGTTACCCTATCATCTTGAAACTCATTGTTAATCAGAGTTCATTGAAATTTTAACCAAAAACCTTTTTCCAAAAGATAGAAATTATGAAAACAGAGGGACACATCTTTCTTTTCGAGAATGGGTTTTACAGCCCGTGTTTCACTAAGACGAAATGAGCTCTTCCACTTTACATTACCGCTCTGTTGGAATGCAACCATGCGCCAGGCCAGCTTGCAGCTTCACCCACGCGCCACCTCCTTCCTAGTTGGCGCTGGAATTGATTCACTGTTGCCATTGCCCGTCCTAGACCAAACAACACCTAGGATAGTTTCCTCCTGGAAAATTAAACAAGGATACATCAGTCAACAGTCTTTTCTTTCGTGTGCCAGGTCTTCATAAAAGCTTTTAAATTCTTGTAAGAAAATAGCTTGGTAACTTATTTCAAATGTCTTAGGTTAGTTGGAGAAGCAATAGCCAATAACAATCTACGCCGCTGAATTTTTACTTCCATTTGTTGATCAGCAATTATGCTGAAAAGTTTTGTAAGAATTGGCCTTGTGTTGCTGGAGAGACCGGAACTATTTCTTTTCTCTAAAACAAACTTATTCTTGAACAACTTTTTACATAATACTGACCATAATCTTGCGTTTTGCAAAATGTTTCAGGAAGAGAAGTGTACAAACATCATAGCTTGCTGGAGACAAAAAGAAATTCAACATACCTCAAAGGTGGTACAAATGAGCGTTAAGCCATATGCACAGTTCACTGTGTGTTTGTGCCAGCAGAGTGTGAAAGTTCCATCAATCGCACGATTCTTCTTAAAAATACAAACAGTGATGAGAGTCATATTCTTAAAATGGTGTGCAAATGCTACAATGTGGACTGCTGATTTTCTAGTAAGTGCAATTAGCGACGCACCAATGTTTTAGTTCCATGAGCTGCAGATATCAGGTATTGTTCCTGTAATGAACATTACAAATTATAATTATATAATTGACGTTCATTTAGCTAAAATTCAGCGGCATTCCTCAAAGTTGTTTGGGGGTGTCATCAGTGTCCCAAAAATTCATATTTAGCTCTCTGAAATTGTAATGGGTCTCGTCTAGGTCAAACAAGTGTTTTACTAACCCGTCCCCTAGCCACGCGGGATGGTGAGTTAGAAAAACACCCGTTTAAATCTAGAGGAAACCTATTTCGAGAGACTGCTTAGATGACAACTTCTATTGATATCCAATTTCGAGACCGAAAAAATCAATTTATAGTGACAAGTGTCATAAGATGACCGTATCTTAATTGTTGGTTTCTAGAGGCGGTCGACTTAGATGCCCACCTCAAAAAATGATTTTCTGAGGCGAGTATTTGCCTAGAGGTCACTTGACCATTTTGTGAAGGTTGACTCAACATGTGCCCATTTCTCGTTAATCAGAGACTGTTTTCTAAAAACTTTTCTATTGTGGTCCGCCATTTCTCCAGGCCACATTATGTCAATCTGAGGTTAATGTTTGTAAGAACTCTATCGTAACCACAACTTTAACTCGATGGCACCATGAATAGAAAGCTATGACAGAGGGGAAGAGGATATAACATCAAAGATGAGCACTACTGAGAAAACTTAAGGCTTGTTTGGTATATAACTTCTAAGTTGTTCATGGCGAAAAATATGCTAAAACTAGCAACTCTTGGTCATGCTTCTCTCTATCGCTTCCATCTGTCTTCAAAACCACAATACGGATCAGACCTGCTTCTCTTGACCATGCTTTTTCTCTGTTTGTGCAGCTTCGAAGGGAAGCACTTTTCTTCGCCGTACCAAACGTGGCCTTAGTTTAGGGCCTTAGATTAGGGGGAAAAAGATTTCCAAAGAGAGCATGTAATCCACAACCTGCACGCTCGTCGAAATAGACCAGTCTCTACTGAACAATTTTTACTCATGGTTTCTTTCATATATGATTTTTTTGAAATAAAGAAAAATAATATTGCATATACACATCACCGCTACCCGCTGGAGTGCTGTACACATGGAAATTTCCACACCCTTTCTTTCAAAGGTGGAATAACTAAGGTGGCAAGTAAAGCATAAATAGGTGGGTGCATGTGCATGTGGAGGGTAAAATGCCCAGCCCAGCGCACCGCACCATAGTACCCCATGGCACCTGTAGCAAAGTGAGCAAGAGTGCAGTGCTCTCAGTGCTCCGTGCTCCTTTCTTTAAAGCATGCATGTTTGAGCAGCAAGGGTACGGAGAGAATTGAGAAGCATCTCCTATCCTATCTATCCTATCCTTTGACAGCTGGTCAAGAGAGGTTGAATGGGCAGGAACAGCTCGTACACAGCCCAGCATGCACATGACCACTAAATATGCCATGACCCAACATGACCCTCCCCTCACATGCATCTGATCAACCGAGCAACCAAGATTGTTGCATGTTCTCTGCTCTCCCCACTCTTATTGAAAAAGGGTTTGTTGGATGGATGGGGCGGCAAGGAATGTTAACTTTTCCCCCCTTTATCTAATAATTTCCAGCCGGGATGAAATGAAAAGATGAAAAAAAAAAGGTCAGAGCTTTGCTTCCCAGCAGAAGTCACCTTCCAATCTGATTCGCTTCCATGTGAGCTTCTGTCAAGTAGAGGTATATATCTTATAAAAAAAGATAGTGCTATATAGCCTGGATTTACCGGTGAATTCTAACCATTGAAGTCGAATTTGATCTGGCACTCAAGGGCCGATCTTGACTTGTGCGCATGTGTAACAGGGCAGACTTTATGTGCTTGTTTGCCAGTACGCTGCACGTTTTCCTCTCTCATGAATATGCTTGCAGGTGTTTCAGTACACTTGCTGATCATGCTCATCGGATCCTGAAAACTGGAAAATATAATCTGTGATGTAAAAATATATACGTACATGGCAATCAACAACTAGATTGTGCTAAGTGCTGTAGCTAGACTATCTCTTATCTTCTCAGACAAAATATGCAAATTCGAGAGAAATGCGAGCAACAAAACCATGATGATGATGCCCACCCCAAACACGACACAACAGCGAGGTGTGGTCCTCAACTGACCGGCCTTATTGGTGTACGACATATCGGTGGTCCATTGAAACGAACCCAGTCGCGCATTGCTGAGGCACATAATGTGCAACAAACTATGACGGCAACCAAAGGCCTCGTGACATTCATTGTGCTTTGATTTTCTGCCAGTTTATTTTAAAATCCTTGCTGCTGCTGCTTTAGTTACTCGTGACCCCATTCGTTGACTTGTCATCAGTTGTCAAAGATTAAGGGCCGGTTTAATCAGTTTTTACTTTTTTAATCTCCCCTCACAAAGGGAAGAGTTAATATAAAGCTGAAAAAAATAGCTTATCCCAACTTCATCTCGCATATTATAGTAATTTATGCATTGCTCCATCATGTCAAGCTATTTTGTCAACACTTGTTCCAAAACAGTTCAGCTGCAATGAAAGCTGCTCATGAAACTATTTTGCAAAAAGAAAACACTTAACGATGAAGTTGAAATTGCACCAAAACGGGACCTAAAACCGTCATATCATCAACCGTGTAATTGCTATATTTTCCGTTGTGGTTCCATAAATCTAGCTATGCTCATCAGCGAACATATTATTCTCTATTAGACAACTCATAATGTTTCGTCAAAGCAATGCTATTTAATTTAAAAGGACCGTTGACTACAATTTGTATGAGGGGTGATCACCGAGGATAGTCTTCCTAAATCTAGAGATAAGCATATTTTCTATGGAGGATTCTTCTTTGACCTAGGGCTGTTTGGATCTATTAGTTGCTAATAATTAGTTAGGTAATAGGTCACAACTATCATTAATCTGTTATTAGCTACTCCTCCGTTTTAAATTGTGGTTCACTTTTGACTTTTCTAGATCCATTTCTTTTATTATGTATCTAGACCTAGTGTATAACTAGGAGCATAGCAAAATTAATGTATCTAGAAAAGGCAAAGTGAACTACAATTTAGAACGGAGAGAGTACTTTGGTTCAACTAGTAAAATAGTTGTTAGTTGAGTATTTAGCTAATAGTTAATCGAACTATTAGCTACACCTGTTTGGATCCAAATAACTAATTATTAGCAACTAACTATATTATCTACTTAGATTATTAGAGCCATCATGTTAGGCACGAAAGTTAAAACTATAGATCATGTTAGCCCTTCCATCATCGATAATTATCATTTAACCGAGTATGGATGAGTTATGAAGGGAATGGAGACGGTGGTGAGCTTACTCATAAGTAAAGGGGCATAACAAGAGCACGATGATTAAAAAAAAAAACAACTTAGATATGGATGTAGTGCAACTTACATTTTGTAGAGAACAAGCGTAGAGATGGCTACACAACTTCCTATTGGATTATAAATGGTTTGTTTGGTGGAGCTTGTAACACCCGGTTTTAAGCATGTCATTAGCATCTGCATTTCATGAGCATAATCATCATTTAGTCACATGTATTCATGCACATGAAATGATAGATGTCATTTGAGTGACTAGATGCTTTGAAATTGCTTGTTATGCTTTTGCCTCGTCATTTCATGTATGAAATGTTTGCATAATTAGATGTTTAATATTTATTTATTCTTAGTTATGTTTATAGAAAGTGTTAGAGCATAAGTGATGTTGGTCATATTCTCTAATTGTGTTTGGTTTGAATAGTTTGACTTGATTTGACCTCGTTTGACTTTCAAAGTAATTTGTCTCGTTTTTGTTCAAAAGTCATGGCTAGAGATTTTGCATGTGTGTGCACTCTTCATGACAAGTGTAGATAATTTCATGTAGAACAAAAGATGTCATAGGCCGTTGCACGAAAGTTAGTGGATCATGTTCAAAAAGTCGAAGTTTGTTTGATTTGAATGCAAATTAGGGTTTGTTTGACCGACGACGTAGTTTATCTTTTGATCGATCGTAGTTTCTAATCTAGGATGAATTAGGAAAAAGTTTGTATAGGTGTTTTGCTCAAATTTGCTGAGGAACATTTTGTTCAATTAGAGTTTTGGCTAATTCCACACGAATCTCGATGCACAGGCCAAAGCGGTCGAATTAGGGTTGAATTTGATCTTTAGTGACGCTTTCCCTTCTCCCTGTCTCTGTTGAACCGCCGGCCTCTTGTCTTGACGTGTCGCCGCCCGTGGCAGCGTGTCGCATGCCCCTGCCATCCTGCCGCTCCGTGCCTTGATGAAGGGGGAAAACCAGTCCCCGGCTTCCCACTCCATCGCCAGCCCCTCCTTTCCCCTTCTCTCGCCAAGCCACAGGCGAATAGCGCGGCGCCGCCTCGCCATTGCCGTGCACACCGCGGGCCACCTCGGCCACCGCCGTGTCCCAGCTCCCCAAACGCCACGGGACGCATCACCATCCTCTACTCCCGTCTCCTTGACCCCTCGGGACCGCTCAAAAGCCGAGGTTGGGGCCAATCGGCGGTTTAAGCCATCGCCGAGGAAAAATCGGTCACCACGCCACCGATGACGGGAAGCTCGTCGCCGTCTTGAAGGCCCTTAGCCTTTCACCTAGACCACGTTTCGTGACCCACGTAACGTGTTGCGTTCCTCTCGGGGATCAATCGACGGTCACCGCCGTCTTTGCCGAACACCACCGCACCGTTGCCAGACGCCGGAAGCTCACCGCCGCCCGCGGCCCCCGTGCTTGGACTCACCCGCACCACCTCCGCCTCTCCTAGCGCACGACCAGGTGCGCCTTTGAAGTCCCGGTGGTGAGGCCCTAGCCCCGGTCCCCTCGAGCCCCCGGCTCGCTGAACGCGCCGCGCGAAGCTTGGCGTCGCCGCGCCATGCACTTGATGAAGTTCGCCCGGCCTTATTTTCTTTCAACTAACCCGCGTTTACGCGTCGCCTAGTGCCACAGTACTTTCGTCGCGCACCTCCACCCTGACCCCGCCCTCGCCCTTAAACCCAAACCCGTCGACGACCGCCGACGCACGCCGCCGCCGTCATCGCCGGGTTGAGCTAGAGCCCTAAACAAGCTTGGGAAACTAGGCTAGATCGAGATCTCTGCCACCGTGAGTCCATAGGTATGCTTTGGTTTCGCGGAGGACGAATGCCGCGGAGATCCGTCGTCCGTATTTGCTCCCCCCGCCTGGGTCGCCGACATGCGGCCCAAATTGCCGTCGGCCCTTTTGTTTTTCTTTTATCTTTTTCCGTAAAGTGCGAGGCATGCTTAGAAAATACATATCTCGAGTTCTAGGTGTAGGAAAAATGTGAAACCAATTTTGTTGTGTTTCTTGTCACTATATCTACAGTAGAAAAATATGAGTTGGCATTTTCTGGTTATTTTTATATTTATCTAGATTTATTGCTTTATTGCCATGAAAATAGGAAAATGCATATCTATTTCTTGGTGCATGATAAAATAGTGGTTCCTATATGAAATGTTCATGTTTTTTTGGATGTTGAGTGCAGGAAAAATATCATACATGCTATGTTCTGTTGAAGAAATGTGATTTTTTGATTTATGTGCTATTTATCATGCTTTCTTAGGAAATTCATAGAAAAATAATTACTAGGGTTTTGGGTGTGATAATTGGTATGCTTGGTTTTTTGATAGGTTTTAGTAGCCTGTCATACTCAGAAATCTGTTGTCTGACACTTTTCATAGTACAAAGTATTTTCAGGCCTAGTTTTTCATGCTAGCTTGCCATTTTTTGTGTAGGACAGTATATGCATGAGTTTGCCATGAAATTTTTATGGTAGGCATATTAGACCAGTAGAATGCTCTGGTAATTTTTGTAGATTTTTCTAAGCTGTTTATGCATTTATCATATTTATGTTGCATAGAAAATGCTTGCAAAATGCATGGTAATAGTATGGTAATAATTCTTGGATGGTATATTGTTTGTTCTTATGATAACAAGGACCTGTTAGTGTGGTTAGTTTGCTGGTCTTGTATGTTTGGTCAATTTATTAATCCTAGCCGTTATATTTAAAGAGTGTGCTCATGTAGTGTTTATTACGGAATGTCATTTCATGTGCTTTAGTTTATCTTTGGCTTGACCAGTAGGTTTATTTGGTAGATTATGATGTGTCTTGCTTGCTGGAAAAGATCTAGATGAAGTGCATGCTTGAGTAATTTATTTGAGATGTCCTAAGTTGTAGTTTGTCTGCAAAAACAGAGTCTCTGTTCTTACTGTTTTTTCGAGGCTGTAGATGCTAGAATCTGGTCGAGGTTATATTGAATGTTTTGTAAATAATTTTGTTAGCTTTCCAAAGAGTATTCGTTTGCTGTATTTGGAGTTATAGAACTCCCTATGTGACTGTTTTAGTAACAAAGATGTCTAGCTGCCATTTTTTCGGTGTTTAGTGGAATAGGGTGTTTGCTTAGTGTAGGCTATTAGGGTTTCTTGTGTAGTCATAATCGTGTTTCTACGGAAGAGATATCCACTTACTAGTATTATTCATCATAATGCATTCACCCATCATTCTAGTTTATTTTTATACAAGTATATCTTTGTGCATTCGTATTATTCACTCGTGCATGTGCATGCATCATCTCAGGATCGGAGGAGTTAGTTCGGGAGGAGATCAAGGAGCAGGAGGTCAACCTTCATCGTCCCGGTGCAGCCAAAAGACCCCACAAGAGAAGGAGGACCGTGACTCAAGCTTCCTTGAGTTCCCCGACTTCTTCTTCCTACTACTTTTCAAGGCAAGCCCCGGTGCATGCTGAACTTTCCTATGCTTTCTCAATTAACTTGTTGAGTCCTTTTATGAATGCTTTGCATTAAGTATAGGAAGTGGTTGAAACCGTTGATGCAATGATATCCTTGCTGAAGTTGTTGCCCTATTCCTATGTAGGAGTCTAGGTTAAATAAATGCTCGCTTATGATGATTGCGGTGAGAGATGTGATTTCCGGGCCACTTGTGAGGATTGTTGTTGGGTTAATCACGTTGGTGGTTAACAAGCCGCTGGCGAGAACCTGAATAATAAAACATGTGAGATCGGATGGATATTGTGGTCTTCCATCCGATCGGCTAAGGACTTTACCCTTTGTCGGAAGGCGGTCGGAAGTTGAACGTACTGCTCATATAGTAGGCTCCGCCGATCGTGAGCCACGAAGCTTGTGGGAATGTTAGGGGCCGGTACTTGTACACTTAACGTCCCTCCTAGGCGTGGTCGGTTGGGTTTGACGGGCGCAGCGAGGCACCCGCGGCGTCTTCGGGTCAGCTCACTTGGTGGCTCGAGAGGAGGGGGGGCCGATGTCCGAGACATACGCCCCCCTAACGCCTTGGAAGTTATTGGGCCTGCCAGAATTAAGTAGACCTCGTGTATGACAGGTATTCGCTAGCCGGTCAAGAATCGATTCGAATCGCCATCTCTCCCGGACAAAGGAGAACCCGGATGCTTCCGACATCGTGTAGTCTTAATATCACAATAATGGTTACTCTTATTCATGCCGCCGATATTAAAATGTTGATCCGTATACTTATATTGTTATTTATTATATCAATGAGCATATGCTTTAATCTTGACTATACAGGACTTATAGTTATGTAAGTAATAATAACCTTTTAACTTGGAAGAACCTGAATAGTATGTGTAGGCGCACTAATTAACTTTATTTTCTGAAAATAAATGTGAGTCGACCCAGCTCGTAGATAAAGCCAAGCATACTCCTTGGAGTCTTTTTCCTTATTTTCTTCGGTTTAAGACGGGTAAGTCTTGCGAGGGTACAATTGAGTACTCACGGGTTAATTCCCGATGTTGCGTGACTCCGTCTAGCATGATTTGATCCGGTTGTGATGTCTTTGTGGTTGAAGAATAATGCCTAGGGCATGGCAGTCTCCATATTTCCTTGTCTCTTGCTATTACAGGGGTGACACTATGTTGGCACTATACTATTTTATTTTGATTTCCACTGTACAACTATCTTGATTTTGAAAGCTATTGCTTCCGCACTCAATTACTTTTTGAAATAAATGTGTACATCGCACTCGATTATGATATATTAAATTTGGTTTGAGATACCGCGGATTGGAACTACCGAGCTCAACGATCTTGGTTGTATTGTTCATGAGTTTGAAATCACTCGAGATTTCCGTAATACCGGGTCTATATGGACTCAAGTGTAGATCGATTGCTTCGATAATTGTGAATTATACTTGATTTCTTATAAATTGGTCACTCGTCACAGAGCTCACATTAACTTCACAAGATGTTGTGAGTTTTTTTTGTCAAACCCTATTTTTCAAAACAACTTCATAGGTGAGCATGTTTTTCTTCCCTTCTCACAAAGGAATGGAGCCGGAGAGAGTTGAAAAAAAAGTAGTTTATTCTAGTTCTCTCCCTCATTTCTTTCTTTCATCCATAAATGGTTTTCCAAAATACTTTAGTTTCATGTAGAAAGTTACTCATGAAATGCTTAATAAAAAACGCTTTTATCGGGTGAAGCTAAGCTATGCCAAACAGGGGCCAAAAATCACATCATATTATAATATATGCATGGTCGAGCATCACTAAAGGCTCTGCTTGGCTAACAATCTGTGCTACGGTGTCACAGCCGTGTTGGATGGGGGCGGCGGTGACAAGGCTAGCGGCGGCCTTGGGGCGACGGCATACGGCTTATCGTGGCTGCCCTAGGGCAGCACGTGTGTGAGGAGGGGGGGGTTTGAGGCTAAGAGACCGAGAATTATTCATTGTTGCTTGCCGCTAAGAGATTACATCCTCCCTATTTATATGGCCCTCCTATGGGACTTGTCACTCAAGCAATCTCTAAAGGTTTCCTTATAGAGTTGGAATACCTTTACAAGCAATCCTTATTTATTTCCTAATAGGAGATTTCCTTATAGAGTTGGAATATCTCCTTCACACCAAAAAGTCCTAATTTCATCCGGCGATGACGACGTGGATATGGAGAGGTGGCGGCGGCGGTAGCCTACCCCCGCCCGCGCACCCGCCCTCCCGGGCCGGCCATGGCCGGTTGGGCGCATTTAGCCCGTCAAGGGGCTCGCCAATTTCGGGGCATGACATCTCCCCACCGCTCGACGAGGCGACGCTGCGTCCACGCACCGGCCAACCCACTTAGGTGGGTGCGAAGGCAATGCCGACCGGGAGGTCACGACGTAGGGACCGTGATGAGCTTGAGTTGTCCCATCTTGTCGTTGAACTCATTGGCGGGGAGGCGTGGCCGTCGAAGGTGAAGTCGAGCGCAAGTCGCCGGCGTAGATGCTGAACTTGTAGCTAAGCTGGGCTGCATGAAGGGCCTAGCGACCCACGCTGCCCTCATGAAGGTGCCGCCGGACACCCGACAACTCGATCATTTGGCGGTAGCCGGAGGATGCTGAATGGAGTATGTCATTGAACGTACCGGGCATGGATGTGCCTGCGAGAAGACGTGACATGTCGGCGTGGATCGGTGTCGAAGCCGAGACGGCAGTAGGCGACCATACGAGAGGTCGCCGGGCGGTCTTGAATACGCAGCCTAAGCTAAAGGGGTTGCACGTCCGACGTGTCCACACTCACGTTGTCGACGTGGATGAATTCCTTGTTGTTGTCGCCGAAGAGGAGCACCGTAACATCATCCAAATTTGACGCTTTGGGCACAACATCATGAGCAAGATGCTCGACGGAAGGCTGCTTCTCGAGGGGGTCGCCGAGATGAAAGCCCACCGCTATGCCATGCAATGGAACTCCATGCTCGAGAAGGAGGTCGCAGCGTGGTGGAAGCTGAACATAGTAGCGGTGGAAGTACCTCACGATGCCGGGCCAGAGGGTCCACTCCAGCCGCCAGAGCTCGATGGCGCCTTCTATAATTGCGAGCTCCCCGGTTCGTCATGGCTCCCGTGCGTAGCTCGGTGAGGAGGTCGATCTCCACTCGCCGCCGATTGCCTCCATGGCCGGGCTGGCGCCGCCCTAGCGCCCGCCTCCAATACCCTATCGATATTGGTGTCGATGTTGACGACGCCGCCGTTGCCGCTTGTTGATGCCGACGCCGCCGACCACAACCGGCGGTGGCTCGCCTTTGTGGCTTAGCGTTGTATTGACGCTCGAGGTCAATGGCCTCATGCATCATACGTGGCTCCTCCCACCTGAGTGCCTCATGAAGAGGGGTGCTTAGTCCGCTAATGAAGAGGGTGACGCGGTGGAGCAGGCTCGGAAGGTCCATGCGTGTAGCATAGGCCTTGAAGGCATCGATGTAGTCATTCAGCTCACCCTCCTGCTTGGGCGGTGCAAGATTGCCCGTGGTGTTGTTGTCGATGGGTGGCTCAAGTCGTGCCGCAAGTAGCGTGTGAAGGCGTCCCACTCGACCAACGGTCTCCTCCTGGATAGATTGTTGTACCACAACTCGACCATGCCTATCAGATGGAAAGCAGCATACCGTGCATGAAACTCTGGGTCGATCTCGGGTTGGAGTTGGAAGAGTGTTGACACCTATTATAGCATAAATATATAGGCTTTTCAAAACTGAAATAAGGGCTTAAAATGAATATCAACATATATAGTAAAGGGGCTTTACCGACATAATTCCACGAAGTTTTGGTGATTTATATATTTTCGTGGATTAAACAGAAAACGCCCAAGAGTTTGCAAGCCCTACGACATAAAGACGTATCCGTGAAGCAATCCAACTTGAAAGCCACGTAAGAACATTCCGTAAGACACCAGAAGGCATGACCCACAAGCCGGGGCCCACCGGCAAGGTGTGCGGGGCGGCCGCCCTAGTAGCGGCGGCGGCGCGCCATGGGGCCCACCGTCAGCCTCGGCTTCGGCGCCGGTTCCTAACCGCCATTGAGGAGCAATCCCGTCCATCTATCAAGGCCTGTTGGATCCAAGGGCTATGGTGCATCCAATGGAAGACTCTAGAAGGCCCGCACTGAATTCGGCCCATCTAAGCCTATGTGCATTAGCATAATACATGGTGGAAGGTTTAGTACCACATTGTCTACGGAACTAGAGGAGGCCTGAGACCCCTATATAACAAGACACCCCCGCCCCTGTGGGGTGAAACCCTAATTAATTCCATTCATATCTCTTGACTGTTGGTCTTGGAGGTGTCCCAATGTGAGGACAACCTCTCCACTAGAGAATTAGGGCTAGACTTTCCAATGTAGTAGATTAGCAACTAGAGAGTTAGGGAGAGCTGAGATGTGCTCCGGTTCTGGAGGAATCTACAGAGTTTGGTATGTTTTGTATCCTTCCTTTGTAAGACATTATGATTTATATATTTATCTTCTCTATTTACTTTCATTTTATATTTGGTTAAGTATAGTTGTTATGCTATTGCATGGGATCTCCGCTCGTATTGAGGGCTCTAGTTATTCTAGGTAGCTAGAGTAGTAATCGATAGTGTAGACTTGGTGTCTAGGCTATAGGTTACTTGAGGTTGCGCCCAATCCCACGGATAGTTGTGGTAGCCCTGGGGGTGACAAACCTGTCAAAGCCGATGTAGTCCACCACGCTCGGGGGTTGGTGTTTCAGAGCTTTTGGTAGCCTTCTCCCAACTACCTTCTTCCCGCCTTTTTCTCGAGAGTTGGGACGGATCTGTTGCTCCAAAGTGCATTAGTGTAATTGCTATCATAGAACCTAAGTAATAAAGAAGTACATAGGAACCTAGATCTCTCCCGCTGTCCTCTCAACTTGCTAGCTACACATTTATCTTATGAATTCTCTTGTGTGATTTATATTGTTCATAACTCCTATCATCTATCATTTATCCTCCTCACTTTAGTTTAGTGGTTTGCTAAGTTAGTAGATACATGATTGTGAGTTATTAGATTCTTTAGCCAACGCTTCCCTGTGGATACGATACTCTAGAATACTCATCCTAGGGAAAAGCTACAATGGTAGGTGTTCGTGGGCGCTGCGTAATCCTTCATATTCTTTTAGCACTTAATAAATACCAACAAAGAGCATCACCATCTTGCTGATCTAGAGGTTAGGGTTGTCGCTGCCGTCGTTCTTGGGTACCTCGAATTGTGCCACGTAAACTTGGCGGGTGGTCCGTAACCTACAGGTAGGGGCGTCGCGTGGCGCCAATCGTGCCGCCCTAGCTCCAGCGTGTGTGCGATTGTTGGTGGGGGAAGCAAAGTGGCCGGAGTAGAGTTGTTGTCGCCGATGATGTTGATGACGGTTGGAAGGGCATCCGGGGTGATGTCGATGTCATGTTCCGGCTTGGAGGATGGCGGGTTCGTCGGTGGCGGCGGCGGGCGGGACGGAGGTGACACCTAGAGTAGCGCCTTGGGGCGCCCGACCCGTGGCGGTGGTGGCGCAGTCCGCCCCGGTGTTGTCATCGCGGTGCGGGGCGGAGAGGAGGTAGATGAATCTTGGATTCGACATAGAGGTACTCCATGCGGTGTAGGCGGGACTCGATCTCGTCGAAGCGGCGTTCGATCTTGGCGTAGTTGTCGTCGAGGAGGTCCTTGAGGGCCTTGGAGAACTCTTGCATCTCGGAAACCATCGGTGGT
The DNA here is from genome assembly GCA_015847255.1 of Hyparrhenia diplandra. Taxonomy (NCBI): domain Eukaryota; kingdom Viridiplantae; phylum Streptophyta; class Magnoliopsida; order Poales; family Poaceae; genus Hyparrhenia; species Hyparrhenia diplandra. The sequence goes on along the minus strand of JADLZK010009012.1, from coordinate 256,404 downwards.
GGGAATCGCCCCGGTCTCCGAAAACCAAATCCACAATCGTATTGGAGGAGTCGGCGGTGACAAGGCCACGGTGACAGCCGGCTGTCCTAGGGCAGCGCGTGCGTGAGGAGGAGGGGCCGGCGGCGGTTAAGGCTAGGATATCGGGAATTATTCTTTGTTGCTTGACCCTAAGAGATTACATCATCCCTATTTATATGACCCTCCTATGTGTCGTTGGTTTATTGACGATAGTCTAGCAGGGGTATGCCCAGCTAGTAGATTGAGCGGTAGAGGTGCGGTAGACGACTAACAAGATGTTAAGCAAAACGAGCGAAGGGACAAACACACGGGTTTACCCAGGTTCGGCCGCTTTGATGGCGTAAAACCTACGTCCTGCTTAAATTGTATTGATTGATGATCGAGATTACAAGATAGATCATAGTGATCTAATCTAGGATTCGATGAGTATGAGAGGATCCCTGCCCACCTTATATAGTCCGGTAGACAGGGTTACATGCTTTGGTAAGCAATGTTGTACAATATCTTAGTCGTGTGTGTGCCGCACGTCTTCTCGTCTTGGGCCGGGCCTCCTTGGATGGTGCGGCCCAAAGTGGTCCAAGAGGGGATAGGGGGTCCATATCCCCACAGCTAGTCCCCGAGCACGCTATATCCAGCTGGCAACGCCGTCTTGTACTACTCCGTCCGGTGTGGAGCAACACCGCGACAAGTCGGGAGAGCGTCGTCCGACAAGTGTAGAGTAACGCCGACCCCGGTCGGGAGAGCGTCGTCCGACTAGCGTAGCTATTGCGCCGACCACCGTGTCTTGAGGTTTGCCTGCAGGATGTTGGGTGCTCCAGAGAAAAAAAGTTTCACCACCGACATGTATCCATGTAGCGAAAGAGAGAATAAATGTCGTCGTAGATGACATGTATCCATGTAGTCTCCGAGCCTGCTGGAAGACGCCGTAGAAGTCTTGTAGCGGGGTCAAAAAATAAATCTGAGATGTACTTATCAATGCCCCGACGCACTGCCCAAGATCAGCACCCTGATCCGAACAGTATTGAGCAATGTGACAGCACATCCCGACGTGAAGCGAGGTGAAGAAGTAGCGTGGTTGTCGATGGCGTCCCTGAGCGAAGCGAGGTCAGCGTGCCGCCGGTGTTGATGGACGCAGCTTGATGCGGCTCACGATGACTTGCTTAGAAAGTCGCTGGATGGCTTGCTTCGGCTTGATGTGGCTTGCTTGATGTAGTGCAACGAGGCAGGTTGGTCCTGTGTTGGAGTCGACCTCATGCTTGCATGATGTCGTGGTTGATCCTGCACATCTCTGTAGGCCACGCGCCGCTTGCCGCCGGCGACAGCTTCAGAATTCGAATTGAAGACATGGAGGAGCAGCAACAAATCTGTACATCGGTGCGTGTCTCATGTACGATTCTTGATCACGTTGCTGAATTCCTGCCATGATGGTCATGTGCATAGTATGCATGATATCCGGAACATATACTATATCATATGATATTGAATTGGAGATTAAACGTGGAGCATTGACTTAGCTCCTCAGGTGTCGAGCGGTGTGTCGCCGATCGCCTGCCGCTAGAGTAGATGAACCGATGGCCTTGATGCTTAGAGTATGCATGGATATATGCAGCTCCGGATTGCCTTGCTGGCCTGCTGCTGGACATGCCCGGTCGGAGAGGTCGGAGACGAGTCCCCGAGCGTGACAAGGTCGAAGACAAGTCCGTGTGGTCAGCGCCGTAGTCCCCGAGCATGTCGAGGTCGGAGGCGCAACCCCCGAGCGTGCCGAGGTCGTAGTCCCCGAGCAGTCGGCGAGGTCGAAGACGCGGCCCTCGAGCGGTCGTCGAGGTCGGAGGCGCTTATGGCCACTGCGGCTCGACGACGGCTTGCTTCAGGTTACACCACGAGCACAACATGTATTCGGTCTTTGCGTCCCAGAAGTCTGCATCGTCTTCTCCGAGCTTCGGTAGTGGTGGTTGAGTCCGATCATGAACGTGTATGCGTGTATGCATATACGTCCACATATGCCTTCTTTGCTTGCTGGTCACGTAGTTTATGGTTTGCATGTGTTTGCATGTGGGATGCAAATTAGCCTTGTACGGTGGTGTAGATCGTCGCGTCATATGCTGTTCGAGCCGCGAGGACTCTGAGCGGTGGAGTGGTTGGCGAGGTCGGCCTTGCCCCTTGTTTGTCGACGATGGAGTAGTTGGCGGGTTGATGGAGCTTGTGTCCGGCCAGCCCAGAGACGCGATCGTCTGTGGCTTGACGCGGCTTGCGATGGCTTGACGTGGCTCACTCAGCGGCGCTCTCGAGGGCTCGACGCAACTCGCACGGTGGCGCGGTCAATTGCTCGAGGCGCTCGCTTGGCAGCGCGCTCGATTACTCAACGCAGTTCGCTCGGCGGTGCACTCGATTACTCGAGACGCTTCGCTTGGCGGCGCGCTCAATTACTCGACGCAGCTTGCTCGGCGGCGCTCTCGAGGTCTCGACGCGACTCTCCCGGCGGCACTGCCGAGGGCTCAAGGCGGCTCGCTTGAGGGCTCGACGTGGTTGCTCGCAAGTGCGCCATGAGCAGGGCTTGTAGTCGACCTTGACATCCCTGGCTTTGGCCGTCATCGTGGTCAGTGGCCGTCGTCGCCGATGCAAGTTCATAATGTAATCTGTAGACAACCAGATATCTTGGGAGATTAGATTGAAAAAATACGGAATATTGACTTAGCTTCTTGTTCGAAGAAGATCGACGTTGCCGGTCGACTACTACTGATCCATGGCCCTGGCCTTGGCCTCATGTGAGCCATTGGCAGATGCGAACGACTTCTGCTTGCTGATCGAATCTCGCGGACAGATCGATTTGGAGTCGAACTCGGCATGGTAGTTGTCGATGGTGCCGCTGATGATGACGTGGTTTGCAAGCAGGGTGCGCTGGTATTCTGGTCGATCAGGGCCTGCAGCACGTCGCTCTTGTTTGTCGCGTCATCAAGCTTGCACAGACGTGGGTTGATGGTCTTCTAGCTTGCTGTCTTGTATGTATAATACATGCGTACGCGTCAATTGGTTTCCATGCCTAGAACTGCGTCAAGAGCCGGTCATCTTAGGAGAGTCGGAGTCGAACTCAGGCCACCGGCAGGGCAGATGTGACCGGGTGGAAGACGTGCGGGCTCTTATCGTTGACACGAGCAGGCTTCGGGAAAGTTGTAGTTGCCGTGTGTGTATGCTTGATGTAGTACTGAACAGCTTTGTCTTCGACGATGGAGGAGTAGACCCGCCGGACCGCCCAGGAGCAAATTCTTGGTGAATGCTCCCTATCGTTTGTAGCTCTGTGTAGTACTTAACAGCTTTGTCAGACAAATTTCGAAAATATTTGTGTTACCTGGAAAGTATGAGGTCACGCAGGAGACCCTCTAGGAGCAGTTCGTGCAGGCCAATGCTGAGATGGAGCGCCTGAGGGAGGAGGTCCGGAACACGGCGACGGATCCCGACGGTATGTATGCTCGGACCTTGTTTGCACCTGCAACATGCACCCATCCAAGTTGATAATGACGTGTTTGATTACCTTTGCAGCTCGCCTGGCCGCTGCGAGGATGGAAGCTCGCGACCTCAGCGTGGACGTCGCCCTGTGGAAGGGGTAACATGGAACGGATCCTTCAGGGCGTCGGGCCAGTCCTCGACGCTATCCATGGCGCTGCGGTCGGAGGTACCGTGCGAGACGGGGCGCCACCAACAGGCAGAGAACGTGCTCGAGCGGAGCACTGTGGCGTGGGAGAACTTCGAGGAGTTCACCCGACAAGCCACACGCCACGTCACTCGGCACACACTCACCGTGGTGCGCTCGCACTATCCCAGCGTAAGCCTGGCGCGCGTCCACGCCGGCTATGCACATGGGACCTCGCCGGAAGCCGTCGACGACCTGCGCCGGACAAGCAACGAGACGGCGACGCGCCTGGCGGATGACATGAACCCGCTGCTCCACTGGGCTGATGCTGAAGAATCCTTGGGTGAAGATGCCCCAGGCGTAATTCTTTTGTTTTGCCGTAGCAAGCTAGGAGTGAAAAACAGTTAAAAACACTTTAAGTTGGTTCGCCGAGCCATACCCGGATGTGGGTGGCATGAACACCATTACTTTGTTTTTATCTTATAATCGTTTTAGCATGCATACGGTTGACGAGTAGGTATAGCGATGAAATGTAGACAAAGGGTCACCACTAGCGGACGCCGGTCCCAGCCTTGGTATGCCGGTATAGCCGCAGCAAGGAGACGCGATGCTCAGGCAAGCTATTGGGCTGTTCACCAAGGAGTCTCCTGCCAGCCTCAGTCTATGCGGGGAGTACACCATTCACGCACACTGCGAAACAGCCATGTACAGGGACGTCTCTAGGGGGTCCAGTGACACAAAGCAGTGCTTGGCAAAGAAAAAACTTGAAGCAAAGTTAGTTTGCGAGAAAATATTATGGCCAAGACAACTGTATAATTGCTTTACTGAAGTAACTCAATAAATAAACATGAAGATATGCGAAGATGGAAAAATATTTATGAAAAAATATTAAAGCTTGACTTAGCTTGTTTGTTGACGAGGTAGTAGTCGGCGGGTTGACGGAATTGGTGTCCAGCCAGCCCAGGGACGTGGTCTTACGGGCTTAATGCGGTTTGCGATGGCCCAACGTGGCTCGCTTCAACGGTGCTCCCAAGGGCTCGAGGGCGACTCAGCTCGGCAGCAGCGCGACGATTGCTCGAGGCGACTTCGCTGAAAGGTCCTAATGGCTAGAGGGGGTGAATAGCCTATTAAAAATTCTTGCAACAACACTAAACACACCGGTTAGACAATAAGATGGCGAAAGGCGATATAAGCAATGCTACAAACTAGCTATGCAAGCCACAAGTCAATTCTATTGTCTCTAATCACAACAAAGACTATGTCGCTAGTTTACTCCTAGGTGAACAAGTAATGCTAACTAATTCTACCACTAGGAGCTAACAAGGCTAAGCAAAACAAACTAGCTACTCAACCTAACAAGCTAAGCACCCTAGCAAGATATACTACCAAGTAAAAGCAAAGAGGTGCTAGAATACAATACCACCGTTGTCGAGTAGAGGTTGTAGCCAATCACCGTGATCACCAAGAAATCTCCAACGAGCAAGAAACAAGTGACACGATGATTTTTACCGAGGTTCACGTGCTTGCCGGCACGCTAAGTCCTCGTTATGGCGACATTCACTCACTTGACGTTGCTAAGCAATGGCGGTGCCAAATCCCCTATGGGAGCTCAAGCAACGATCACAAGAGAGGGTCCAACAAGCCACGAGCAATCCACTAGTGCTCCTTTCGCGAATCTCCCGCGGGGTAAGGAACGACCCCTCACAATCACCACCGGTGTGGCCTCAAACAAGCTCCACTTGAGCTCAACACCGCCTCTTGCTCCAAGCCGCTAGGGAACCAGGCAAATTCCCAAGAAAACAAGAATCCCGCGGCTTCTCCAAGGATGAAGTGCCTCTAGATGCAACCGATGATGCAATGCACTTCTATCACTCTCAATCTCACCAAGAATTCGAGTTAATGGATGGAGAGATGAGTGGAGAGGAGTAACAAATGCTCACTAGCAAGTTGGAAGCTTCAAATGTGCAAGAGATAGGCTATGAAACCGGGCAAACCCATATAAATAGCCTCCACCACGAGATAGAGCCGTTGGCTTCAAATTGGGCTCTTTTCGGGCTGACCGGGGGCGCACCTCATTGGAACCACCGGCCCGGGTCGGTCGGTGCTTCCGGTCACTACCGACAAGCACTCGGGTCCACTTCGGCAGCGACTTCATGCGTCCGATCGGGGGGTCGATCGACCACCGGACGCATCCGGTCCAGGGTCCGGTCACAGCGTCCGGCAAAAACCCGCTGCGGGGCTCTACGCGAGCCTTAGACCGACCGGACGCTCGGTGGGTGCGTCCGGTCGCACCAGCGTGCGTCCGGTCACCCCTGAGACAGCAAATCTTCATCTTTTTCTTTGCTCTTTGCTTCAATCTTGCTTCGCCTCTTGCCATGGGTTGCCAACACATCGAAGATGACCACGTTATCACCAATGTTAGCACGTCGAGATGTTAGGCAAGATCGAAGTTAGTGCTCTCATGTCCTAAATGCAATATGCAAGTCAATTGGACCTAGAAGCACTTCATGCAAGGATGGTCGCGGCATCCCCTCTTGATAGTCGGCTATCTATCCTATAATGTGATCACACGCTTTATCGTGTCTTGATCACCGAAAGGAAAAACCCTATCAAGATACCTTTGCCTTGATCTCCCGGGTTCCTCTCAAGCCGATCACCGAGCTTGACGATCCATCAAGTCCACCGACATTGTCCATGTTCATGATCATCATGCCTCTTGTCATCCACCTAATCCTTTCTTAAAGTCATCACTTAGAGCAAAGGATTAGTCCACAAGTGTGTCATCAATTTCCAAAACCAAACATGAGATTTCACTCGCCCGACGGCGCGCACGATTGCTAGAGGCGCTCGCTCGGCGGCGCGCACGATTGCTCGACGCAACTAGCTCAGCGGCACTCTCAAGGTCTCGACGCAAACTCGCTCGGCGGCGCTTCTCGAGATCTCGACGCAAGCTCACTCGGCGGCGCTCTCGTGGTCTCGACGCAAGCTCACTCGGCGGCACTCTTGATGGCTCGAGGCGTATCGCTTGAGGGCTCAACGTTGGGTAACAGCATGGGCGGCCACATATTGTCGATGAATTGATGTCGACGAGGCAGCCACAGAGCGTCGATGATGAGCGAAGTCCCTGTAGATGCCGACACGTAGAAATCCAACCATATTCGTACATAATTGAATTTTGAATCGAGAGTAAGGGAGTGACTTAGCTTTCCGGAGCGGATGAATTCATGGCATGGATTTTGATGTCGAGCATTGATGGATATATATGCAACTCCGGATTCCCTGCATGTCTGTTCATGCATGCGTATGTCCATGGATATACGCCTTGGCCTTAGTTCGCGCTCGATCGGATCATGTTGTGCTCTTGCATGTGACGTGGAGTAGATCGTGAGGCAGGTGTCGAGGAAGACCACGACCCTTGTATCCGATCAGATTGCTTCCAAGATAATCATGCGTATATGTAGATGTAGATACTCGCATGCATATATTATCATTGGGTATTAAATTGAAAATTAAAAAATTTACTTAGCTCGTCTTGTATTTGATGTAAAGCGTTGCCGATCGTCTGCTGCCGGAGTAGAGGGATCCATGGCCTTGGCCTTGCTTGCAAGCTTCATCACGTTCGTGTACATGTACGTATAAATATGCGCCTTGGCCCTGGCTTTGCTTGGTAGCATGATCACGTAGATCATGCACCTTCGTTGTTCCTTGTTAGCTTCGAGGCCGCGTATAGATCTCAGCCTGCTAGCTGGTCTTCAGTCTTCACGCGGGCGGCGGAAAATTCCCGAAGTAGCAGATTGGTGTAGGGAATCTAGCGACGCGGCTTGGACGCCTGGTGCTTGCCGTCGTTCTTGCAGAGTTGGAGTCGAACTCGGACCATCGTGTGGAGCCGTGACCGGGTGGAGCTAGGACACGATTGTTCCCGACGTGCGTACGCAGACTGCTGGAAGCTTATCGTCGCCATGATGTCGAACCCTCGCCGGCCGGAGGCAGCATGCAATCGACGAGATTAGTTGCACGAGTCGATGGTCTGTGACGCCGATTGTTAGATTCCTGCTAAAATTGACGTGTGTATATGTAGATTCCTAACATATACTATATATTGCAGGATATTAGATTGGAAATTAAAAATTGACTTAGCTTTTGTCGGATGCCTGAACGGGAATTCATCCTCGAGCGAAGATTGATTCGCCCCACGCGCCTTATAGTAGATGCGTTTGTGCTGGTTCTCTTCGTTGCTTGTCGTTTGAAGGTACCCGCAACACAAGTACACGTAGCAGGCACGTGTTTGCTCCTTGATTGCCTTGCCGCATGGTGTGCCGACCAGGAGGTTTCGTCCCTTCGGGGCTTCAGGGTGATCGTGAGTCTTGTCGTGGTCGCCACGCTTGACGTCGTCGTGATCGGTTGACGGAGGAGGCCCGCCTGGTTGTCGATGAACACCGTCGCAGCAAGGAGGGTTTCCGTGAATGTTGTTGATGGAAATTTGGTCGATGCAGATTGGATCTGCCCCGACCAGAAGTTGTTGACGCCGTTGATGAAAGATCCATCTTGTTAGCCATGGCGTCTTCGTGCACCCCCTACCCGCGCGCCAAGCTGTCCGTCGGTTTATTGGCGATAGTCTAGGAGGGTATGCCCAGCTAGTAGATTGAGCGGTAGAGGTGCGGTAGGCGACTAACAAGATGTTAAGCGAACGGCGAAGGGACAAACACAGGTTTACCCGGTTAGGCCGCTTTGATGGCGTAAAACCTACGTCCTGCTTAAATTGTATTGATTGATGATCGAGATTACAAGATAGATCATAGTGATCTAATCTAGGATTCGATGAGTATGAGAGGATCCCTGCCCACCTTATATAGTCCGGTAGACAGGGTTACATGCTTTGGTAAGCAATGTGGTACAATATCTTAGTCGATGCGTGTGCCACACGTCTTCTCGTCTTGGGCCGGGCCTCCTTGGATGGTGCGGCCCAAAGTGGTCCAAGAAGGGATAGGGGGTCCATATCCTCACACTATGGGACTTGTAACTCAAACAATCTCTAAAGGTTTCCTTATAGAGTTGGAATACATTTTACAAGCAATCCTTATTTTTTTTTTTTTTTTCTAATAGGAGATTTCCTTATTATAGAGTTGGAATATCTCCTTCACACCAAAAGTCCTAATTTCATCCGAGCGATGACGATGTGGATACGGGAGAGGTGGCGGCGGCGGCAACCTGCCCCCGCTCGTAGCGCCGCCCCCTCCTAGGCCCCCCGGGCGGTTGGGCGCCTTTAGCCCGTCAAGGCTGGGCCGATTCTGGGACATGACATGCGGCTAATAAGGGGTTCGTTTTACTATAAATTATTTTTTCAGAATTGTTATTTTATAATGGTTCTTGATTATATATATAGGCCTGTTTGGATCCCTTTATCTCGGCTAGAGCTAGAGCGAGCTAGTTTCTAAACTAGCCTTAAACTATCTCTAGCCCAAAACGTGTTTGGATACTAGGGCTAGTTTAACAATAAATATGGTTATCTAATCATTTAACCCATTTAACCATATCTAACCATATCTCTATCCGGATTTAGTGTGGTAGCCTCGGTGTGGCCTCTTTTTCACTAACAAATGACACAAATAAATTGTTTATCAAGCGTGTCATGCGAACTTACGAACTTACAAGTCCTCAATCAACTAAATGAGAAGTATCGATGTGCTACTGATAATGTTTTGCTTGTGTTGAAATTTCATATTTGATTGACCAATGTTATATTCAACTTCGTACAATGATTGACAAATATTATATCGATGTGCTACTTGATCATGCCATTTGCAACGAATGTGTCCATCCAATCACCGCTACGTCTGCTCTGAAACTCTGAACTTTGAAAGTAGCGGGTTTTAAAAAATCATTGTACATGCGCCCGGCCGGCGGCTGCTATCCTACCGCTGCCTGCCTTTGGACAAAAACTACGGCAAGCCATCATTCCATGGATGATGGAGGGGCGGAACAGCAGCAACAACAAAAGAAATACAGATTGTACTTGAAATCTCATGTTTGGTTTTGGAAATTGATATACCTTGTTATGCTAATCCTTTGCTCTAAGTGTGACTTGAGATATAGGATTGCATGTATGATGTGGAGCATGATGATCATGAACATGGACAATGATGATGGACATGATGGATCGTCAAGCTCGGTTGTCGGTTGGAAGGAACCCGGAGATCAAGGCAAAGGTATAACTTGATAGGGTTTTATTTTGGTGATCAAGACACTATAGAGAGTGTGATCACATTTAGGATAGATGGCTGACTATCAAGAGGGAATGCCACAACTAATCCTTTGAGGAAGTGCTTCTAGGTCCATTTGACTTGCATATTGCATTTAGATTAGAGAGCACTAACCGTTCTTGCCCTAATCGATCGCGACTTGCTAACATACGTGCTATTGAGATCATCTTCGACGTGTTGGCAACTTATGGCAAGAGGTGAAGCAAGGTTGAAGCAAAGGCGACAACAAGATGCTGAAATTTGCATGAAAGGGCGACCGGGACGTAGTGGCAATAAAGCAATATCGGTCAATGATTTGGAAGTTTAGTTTATGCAAGCGCATCGGGGACCGGATATAGCATTTAGTGTGGGCATGTGTGCAAGATATCAATCATCTCCTAGAGAGAGTCACCTCAAGGCAACTAAGAGCATTTTGAGGTACTTGAAGGGCACACAAGACGTTGGACTTTGGTATCCAAAGGGATCCAAATTTGAGCTAATTGGATATTCGGATTCGATTATGGAGGATGCAAAATCAATAGAATGAGTACAAGTGGCACATGTCAATTCCTTGGGAGGTCACTAGTATCATGGTCTTCAAAGAAGCAAAATAGTGTTCCTCTCTCTCTTTGCCGAAGCCGAATACATTTGTGCGGGGAAGTTGTTGCACTCAATTGTTTTGGATGAGGTCTACATTGAGGGATTTTAGATTCAAATTTGACAAAGTACCATTGTTTTGTGACAATGAAAGTGCAAGAAAGATGACACAAAATCCGGTTCAACATCCATGAACCAAGCACATTGACATAAGACATCACTTCATTAGAGATCATCAACAAAAGGGTGACATTTGTATTATGGGCATTGGCACCGAAGATCAACTAGCCAACATATTCACCAAGCCACTTGATGAGAAGAGGTTTTGTATGCTAAAAGGAAAATTGAACATTATTGACTTCTCTAACTTGAGTTGATGCACCCCCACATATATGACATGCCTCTCCTTCAACAACAAGCAAGAAAAAAGTTGTTTGACATGACATTCATACTATGCTAAGGACTTGTTTAGTGCATCTAGACATAACTCAGGGACATAGGCTCATTCACATAAAATCAAATGTTTTCAATGTATGTGTGGCATCACTATTGCTTTCTATGCTTATATGATCTAGTGGTGGCATATGACATGTTTGTGTGCTTGCAATCCTAGTGTTGATTCTAGAAAATGAGCTCATGATGTGTATTTTAACATGGTACAAGATAACCCTTATTTTCATGAGGTGTGAAAAAGCTTGTCCTTGGTTCAAACTTAAATACATGTTATGGCAAGTGATCTAGATGAGACCACATTTGATCCTTTGATTGACTTGATTTCTCTCATTTACACCTTTTTGGTGATTGTTGACAAAGGGGAGAAATAAGTCACAAAGATGTTGACAAGGGATCACACAAATAGGGGAGCAAGCTCATATACTATTTGTGCATTTGTATGTGCATGATCATGATGAAATGCTGTATTGAGCAATTTAAATTCAATATACATGATTGCTTGGTATATGCTAGTCTTTGAAAACTGAATGATGTATTGACCAACTAGCATGCATAGGATGTATCTAGACATTGCTCACATTTATGCCAACATATAATGTTGATCTCATGGGGTATGTTGAGTTTTTGATGAATGTCTAGCTACAAAGATGCTAAGGACTCCGATTGGTATCACGCTTCAAAGGTCCGAATTTCTAAACCTTAGCATCTCCTTTGATAATATTATCTCTCCCTAAATTTCTATCCATACATATGTGTACAACTGATCCAAACACAAGGAAACACATATGTAGGGGGAGCTACTATTACCAAAACCAAACCTTGAAATGTTTGTCCAACTTCGATTCATGACCAAATTGCTATGGACAAGCAATTCAAGTTCAATTTGAATTTATTTCATATCTTTGTGAATTGGTTGTCATCAATTACCAAAAAGGGGGAGATTAAAATCTCATGTTTGGTTTTGGAAATTGATGACACCTTGTTATGCTAATCCTTTACTCTAAGTGTGACTTGAGAGATAGGATTGCATGGATGATGTGGAGCATGATGATCATGAACATGGACGATGATGATGGACATGATGGATCGTCAAGCTCGGTTGTCGGTTAGAAGGATCCCAGAGATCAAGGCAAAGGTATAACTTGATAGGGTTTCCTTTTGGTGATCAAGACACTATAGAGAGTGTGATCACATTTAGGATAGATGGCCGACTATCAAGAAGGAATGCCGCGACTAATCCTTTGAGGAAGTGCTTCTAGGTCCATTTGACTTGCATATTGCATTTAGACTAGAGAGCACTAACTTTGTTCTTGCCTAATCGATCGCGACTTGCTAACATACGTGATATTGAGATCATCTTCGACGTGTTGGCAACTTATGGCAAGAGGCGAAGCAAGGTTGAAGCAAAGGCGACAACAAGATGCTGAAATTCGTAGGAAAGGGCGACGGGGACGCCGGACGTCCCCGACCGGGAGTGTCCGGGTCGGCGGTCCTGTCGACTCCGATGCTTTCTTGCATTCGGGCTGGTTTCGTGGCTTCGACCGGACGCATGGCTGGAGAGTCCGGTCACCACTGGATGCTCGGAGCTCGTTGTCAGCAGGGGGCCAGAGGACTTGTCGGTTCTGACCGGACGCACTGGTGAGTCCGGTCGGTGCGTTCGGTCAACACGCAGAAACAACCATTTGAAGACCAACGGCTCTATTTCGTGAGAGCTCTAGAAACCGGTTTCTAGAGCTCTCTCTTGCACATTCGAACACTCCTACACTCTTGTGAGCTTGAGATACTCCCCTCCACTCATCTTTTCATTCTAACTTTGATTCTTTGGGTGAGATTGAGAGAGATTGAAGTGCATTGCATTGTTGATTGCATCTAGAGGCACTTCATCCTTGGAGGAGCTGCGGGATTTTGCTTCTCTTGGGAATTTTGTAACACCCGTGTTTTTGCATCATTTTAAAATTCACTAAAAATTTGAACTTTTCGAATTACAACTAAAACTTGATTTAATTTCCGCTAAACCAAAACCACATTTTCAAAAATCTGCATTCAAAATCCACCATGTAGGTAATAGCTTCCCTTTAGATTACTTGTTGCTTGTTGAGCTTTATGGTCGCAAAGGATGCAAGGTAAGTTCTAGATTTTATTTATGGAAGTATTGCATGAGTAATGATTTACGAATTCTCTCTAGGAATAATAAATACCGACACACGCGTGTACCAAGACACATGTGTACTAGAAATATATATGTATGAATATTTTATGAGCACAATAAATAAATATTTTCAACCATGAAGGTCATGGGAATATAAATGTGATTGTATAAATATTTATAATATATATTACACATGAAATAACGAGAGGTCGGGAAAAATTAATGTGCGTGCCCATAAATATATACAATGATTTATACAAGTACAATTAAATAAATATTTTCATGAATGAGAATCATGAGGATATATATGAGTGCTTGTATAAATGTGTACCATATATATTTACACACATAAAATAATGGGAAAGGAAAATAAGAAAGAAGGAGAAAGAATAGAGAAAGGAAAAGGAAAAAAAAAGAAAGGAAAAATAGGAAAGAGCCGTGGGCTCAATCTTTTTCGGCCCAATGACTCACTCCTCTCCTTTCCTTCTCCCCGGCCCAGCCCAACTTCCATCCTCCTCCTTTTCCCACACGACGGGCCGGCCCGGTAGCCAAGTAGCCGAGCCACGGTCTTCCCCTCTCTATCTCACTAGCGTGTGGGGCGGGAGGTCGGCCGTCTCCTTCCTCCATCCACGAGTCGGCGAGCACGCATTTCGTTGGGACCTGCTGCCTCCCGCCCGTGCGCTCCCCCGATGGCGGCAGCGAGGGCACGAGGAACCCCCCGCGTCTTGCCCTCTCGAGTGGTCACGTCGAGCAAGCCCACTCACCACCCGGCCATAGCCGCGCCACGGCCTGCTTGAGGGACCTTGCACACGGGGAACCGATGTGACCACACACCGCCGCGCCGACATCGTCGGAGTAAATGACTGAGGATGCGGACCACAGCGGCTGCGTGGACCAACTAGAATCGACCGCCCATTTCGTCACACCGCTGCGAGTGCATACCCACGGTGGAAGAGTCGACCATGCCGACCTATCCGCCGGCCACCTTGACTCAACGGGGACGGCGAGCAAGCTCGCCCGGGGGCGTGGAGCAAGTGTGTGTGGGCGAGCCTGGCTGCGGCTTAAGCACAGCTGGAAGTCCACAACGCATGACCACCGGTCGAGAAAAGATCGGGGACGGGGAAAATATCTCGCCCCAGAGCACCCGCGGCCGCGCCTATAAATAAGCGGTGCGGGAGCTCAATCGGCCGAGCCCGGCGACTCCCGGGGCTCCGCTACGACGAGCAGCGCGGTGCGCGTGTTCTTTTCCCCTCTCCTCCCTTCCTCCACCGGTGTTCTCGAGTTTTCCCCAAGTTGGAGACCGCCGCCGCCATCGAGCCGCCCCTCTGTCTGCTTGGATCTGCTTTGCTTAGGCCAAATCGGGTGCCAGGTGAGTCAATTAGATGCGTCCCCTTTCGATTCACCTAACTAGTGTCCCCTATCCTCCTCTATGTAATGCTGCCGGTGTTGACGGTCGTTAACTACCTATTTTATACCGTCAACATTAGTATAAATCTACCAAAACATAATAGCAATAGGGCTTTGAGCTAACCATTTCCACAAGTTTTGGTACTTCACTTGTTTTGTAGGGCAATGTTGGAAACATATACATTTTGGGCCAAAAGCAAAGGAAAACATATAAAAGATAACAAGGCCCTAAATGGACATAAGCAAAGCAAGGAGAAGAGAGGAGAGAAGCCCATAAAATATCAATATTCAAACACAAGCCCAAGAGGTCGAGGCCCGAATCCAACATGAAATGATAAACGGGCCGCAGGACATGGGTTCAATGTTTTGGGCATAACTTTCTCATACGAAATCGGATTTCAGCGAATACTCAAAACGAAGCTAACTCCGAGGCCCACGTGCTCATGCAAAGTTTCTACCCAAACGGACATCATATTGGTGCGCGCGCACCTTAGGGTGCGCCCGCACCCTCGCGGAGGCCAAAACGGCCCATCTTCGTCCAGCCCATCTCGACCTGAAAAGTCCGGAGGCGGTGTTTGCTTGCCCGAGGAGACGGTGCGGGATTAGTACCAAATGGCTTAGCCAAGATAGGATCCCATGGTGAAGGTCCTATAAATAGATGGGCACTCCCTCACTTGTAACACACACCAATTCCAAGGGCAAGAGTCTCTCCCTCTCCTCTAAGAGAGCTCTCCCCTCTACTCTTCTACCTCACTCCAATGGGCTTAGGCTCACACTAGCGATGAGAGATCGGCGGAGGAGAGATGTGAGGGCCGGGAGCGGGGAAGTGCGGACTTGTCGGCGACTCCCGGACTTGTACCTCGGTGGATTCGTGCTCGGCCCCTCATGGGATCTTAGCTAAGTAAGTTTCCACGATTCCGATAATCTTTATTGTCTCATGTTTATCCAAGCATTATCTACTCTTTTGGGGATTGATAGTCGCCCTTGTGGCGGTGCTCTAGTAGAAGGACCCCGGGGGCCAGGTAAGCCTTGTTAACACGCTAGAGTAATAATCACTAGTGCGAACATGGTGTATGCGGGCTAGGGGTTGCCTATCTTTTGTGGCACATCCCACGGTTGAGGGGTAGGCAAATTGGGTTGTGACAGCCTTGTCCATCCCTTGTAATCCCCCCCGTTCGGGTGTGGCGCAGTGTTAAATGCCGGTCTCCATCCCAGTTTGGGCGATTGCTTGGTGCCCGGCGTGAACAAGTTGCTCTAAAGCGAGGCTATCCGTAGACCTTAAAGGTGTATGAATCCTTCTCGATAATCCTCCCCATCTTTGGCCTTGTGTGTCCTTGGGCGAACTAGTTAAGAGAGGATACCTCCGTTCCTCGTGGAAAATACGATACCCCGAATATTTCCGGTGAAAGCTACAACGACAATTAAAGACGCTTGCGGATTCTTACTGCGACGTTAAGAAACGTCAACAAGCTTTCTCGCGCCGTTGCGGGAACGGTTGTTATTATCTTTGAACCTGGTTTGCCCTCGTATGTATCTTTAAAAAAAATCAAAATTGTTATTTATTTTCCTTTTAGAAAATGAAGCCAACTACTCAAAATTCAAAATCTTTTTGCTTCGAAGGGAGAGTTCACAGGGGCCACATTCTATTTAAAAAAAAATTCAAAGTCTTTATTCGGTCATGAACTCCACCCTAGCTTTGTAAAAAAAAAGATTTTGGTTCGGGCACACTCCTTCTCGGGTGACTATTTTTGAAAACATTTTTAACCACCTACGAGATTTCGAGGAGTTTTGTGCATGCCCTAGCATTCCTGGCATGACACGAAAAATTCTCATGTGGAAGTTGTTTCCGCTCTCCCTCATAGGGTAAGCAAAGCAATTGTACACTATTGTCATAGGAAGTTTGAATGGGGACTGAGAAGAACTCGAAGACAATTTTTGTCTAGCATTCTTCCCCATCAACTCCCTACCAAGGACAATCCTCGATTTCGAGTAGGATGAGAAGGACTCCATAGGTGCAGCCTGGGCCAGGTTCACAATGTTAATACATGTCGGCCCAGATTTGTCATTACCCGATACTGTGCTTTTGCATATCTTTTGTTCGGGTCTTGACATAAACGCTGCCCTATGCCTTGACATGACCGTCGGAGGGTCGTTTGCACGTAAACCTACAACGGAATAGAGGAAAAACCTTCACCACATCCTAGAGAAGTACGCTTCTCCCGTTGTAGAAACCTACCCCCTCCACAAACAAGGACATGTCAAGCTTTGAGGAGCCCTCATCAGTCGATCCATTTCCCCATGCCATCTTTAGAACCGACTGATCAGCCCTCTCCCGAACCACGAACACCGAAGGAAGGAATGTTTTGTCCTTTGAAGTTCGCGATTGAATTCAAGGATGATGACAAAACCTCAAAAGCCGAGGTGCGCTTTAGACTTTTCGTATCTACCTCATCCTTGACTTTGATCCTCTCATAGGCTACCCTCACAAAAAAGATTTTTTTACTTAAAACCTATAGAGGGGAGCCATGATGAGAAGTTGGGAAAAGATTGCTTTCGTCCTTTACCCGAAAAATCCCAAAAAAGCGAAGCATCTTCCCAACCAAAACATGTTCGAGGAGGCAACGTTCATAATTCCATTCGCTTCACCCAAGTTGCTTTTGCATCTTAGTGAAATGAAATACCTCTCGCTTTCACTCGAACACAAGTCATGTCCCTCTGGCCAACAAAACATTGTTCTTGACAATGGTCGAGATTCAATGTTCGTCCTTCACTCATATGCCATGGACATGCATGAAGCAACAACTCTTGAGACCAAGCAGAAACCTGAAATTGAGCATGACAAGTTTTTCATTCGAAACATCTCATGTTTCATGCTCACCTTTGGGTTCTCTAGAGTTTGTTTTGCTTTCTAGCTTAGTGCTTCTATAGAGATCACAACCATCTCTTAGTCCTCGTTGTAAAACTTTTCAAGAGAATGGTTGCAAGTCTCGTAGTAGCACGATGACGCTAATCTTGTAGCTTGAGCGTAATGCTAAAACCCTTAGTGGTGAAACTGGGAACTTCACCACCACCAAATACAAGATGTTTTCCCTACGGTCAAGCTTATGACCATAACTTAAGCACTACCGAGATATACCGGATTATCAAAAAAAAAAAGCCTTTCTCTCTTATATTAATAAAAGCAAGAACATGTTTTCAGGCTAGTATGCACCTTCGGGTATTCTTATCGCTAACCATTTCGGTGGAGATCGATTAAGAGGATCAAAAGAGGCACGCGATGCTTGAAAACATGAGGGCGACATCAAAAAAAAAAAGAAAGAAGAAGAAAAACTTTGATGCTCGTGGGTGATGGAACACACTCACAAGGAGACCGGACCTTACACACTTGACTTTGCACAAAAGTCTAAGTGTGGAGGAAGATGGTAATAATCTCAAGTTCCATCCACCAAGGGGACATTCAAAAAAAACAATGGCAAATAAAAGATGATGTCAGTCCCCTTGTTGAAAAAAAAAAAGAGAGAAGGGGTTGAAAAAAAAAAAAAAAATAGAAAAAAAAAATAATAAGAGAGAGGAGCAGGTTGGCCCCGCATGGTCAGGATACATACCAAAGTGCTGCCTGACTCCACCCATCATTGCTTCAACAAGCAAGAAGGGTTTGTCTCTCATCCTTTGCTGCTACCATCAAGACCCATGGCCCATGCACACGTGTGTGTGTGTGGCCTAGCCTTGAGGTGCACACAGGCAGGGGCCATCACACAAACCGCAAAGAACAACTTCGATGCTTCATCCATAGATGCTTGTCGGTAAGTATATCTAGGTATGCAAGGGAAATAAATGTTCACCAACACTCTTCACTCATTTTTTTGTCTCCATAGAACCAAGAACTTTATGCTTCTCATGTTTATGTCATATGCTCTGGTTTGGGTGTATTTACTGTGATGCATTCATAGGTCTTTTTAAATTGAGCATGGTGCTTAGGTTAAAAAGATCTCCTTTAATCAAAACTCGACATGGTGTTGGATCTTGGTTAATGAACCTAGAGTTTTGCTGTCATGATCTATGAGAGTATTTTATGTTGGAGATGAATCAAGGTGATGCTTACACACTGCCTCTTTTATGAGCCTTGCTTGAGTCATGATGAGGTGAACAAATAAAAATAAAATAAAATAAAATAAAGTTCTCATAATAAAGGCTCTACGGTGTTCATGCCGATAGAGCCATGTGTTTTTCTTCTTTTTGTTTTGTTTTCTTGTTTTGAATAAAAAAACCAGGTACAAGTCTGAGTGTGGGGGAGATCTCCCAAACACAATGAACAAACATTCGAGATCTCCCCAACACAATGCACAAACACCGAGCAATTCATGATGGAGAAGGACGAGACAAACGACTACCATTAACTCCTTTATCTTCAAACGAGAGGGTTTGTGCAAAACTCCCGCTCTCACATCTCAAAAAAAAAAAAAGTTTTGAAGTTTAAATTTGAACATATCAAAAAGACAAAACTTTTGAGGCCCCATCTCCATGCTATCCTTTGATAAAAATTTGCATACTCTTTATTCCTCGCTAATATTCCTATGCCTTATGAACTATCTATCATAGGGACCCCATGTTATCTAGGTAATTGGAATATGTGATATAGCCGGATGATATGAACCTTGCTCTTTATATGAACTTGGGATTTGTTTTCAAAATTCAAAATTCAAATAGCATGCTCCTCAATGATATGCAAATTCCTACCAGAGCCATATCAAGTTTATCAAGTGCAAAAAAAAACTATCACACATATCTTTTGCTTATCTTTGCATTGAGCTTGTGTCAAGTCTTGTTGACCCTTGTTGAGATCGTTTTCATGCCCCCAAGATCAAGAATCACGTACACTCCACATATACCAGCTATTCCTACACCGGAATACGCTAAAACATGCTTTTAGGCCCACCATACAAAAAGCTGCTCCTACACGAGTAGACAAAAAAAAAAGAAGAAGAGATATCTTAGAAATAAAATACTCCATGCTTTACCGGATAGTGATCTCTCTACATTTGTGCTTCAAAGAGACATGGCTACGAAAAAAATAAATAGGGACACATGAAAGTCCCATGAAAAAAAAAAAAGAGTTGGACACATGAAGGTCCAAGATTTTTATGAAAAAAAAAAAAAAAAAAAAATGATGAGCACAAGAAGGCTCATGCAAAAAAAAAAAAAAAGATAGCCATGTTCTCAAGAATAAAGTTTTATCATAAGAGAGATCACACATATCACGGAGTATAGTATAGGTTCCACTTTATTATATCCACACACACATGCACTTCTTGAATTTAGAGGTATGCCATCCTTCTCCTCGGATCCGAGCTTTGACCGAAAAGCAACATATGCAGAGTAAGTATGCCTTCATCTCTTTCCCTACCCAAAGATCCACATAAGCTTTGTAGAAGCAGGAAAAAAAAAAAGCAAAACTTTGATATGCCTTGGTGAGGAACCAAACACAAACTTGAGTGATCTCGAGTGAATCATTCGAGGAGCTAAGCTATATTTACCTTCTCAAAATCAAATGAAAACCAAGTTCCTGCACTTATTTGAAGCAAGGGGATTTGAATCTGTGTTGTTCCATAATTCAATTACCCAAGATTAACATGGTAGACACATTAAAAAGTTCACAAGTGCAGGTGAAGCTTGGAATAACTTGAATGCAGGTTACATATCAAGGAGATGACCCATCTTAGTCCTCAACCTTTACTCGAGGACGAGCAAAGGACTAAGTGTGGGGGAGTTTGTTGACGGTCGTTAACTACCTATTTTATACCGTCAACATTAGTATAAATCTACCAAAACATAATAGCAATAGGGCTTTGAGCTAACCATTTACACAAGTTTTGGTACTTCACTTGTTTTGCAGGGCAATGTTGGAAACATATACATTTTGGGCCAAAAGCAAAGGAAAACATATAAAAGATAACAAGGCCCTAAATGGACATAAGCAAAGCAAGGAGAAGAGAGGAGAGAAGCCCATAAAAATATCAATATTCAAACACAAGCCCAAGAGGTCGAGGCCCGAATCCAACATGAAATGATAAACGGGCCGCAGGACATGGGTTCAATGTTTTGGGCATAACTTTCTCATACGAAATCGGATTTCAGCGAACGAATACTCGAAACGAAGCTAACTCCGAGGCCCACGTGCTCATGCAAAGTTTCAGCCCAAATGGACATCATATTGGTGCCCTCGCGGAGGCCAAAATGGCCCATCTTCGTCTGGCGGCCCATCTCGACCGAAAAAAGTCCGGAGGCGGTGTTTGCTTGCCCGAAAGACGGTGCGGGATTAGTACCAAATGGCTTAGCCAAGACAGGATCTCATGGTGAAGGTCCTATAAATAGATGGGCACTCCCTCACTTGTAACACACACCAATTCCAAGGGCAAGAGTCTCTCCCTCTCCTCTAAGAGAGCTCTCCCCTCTACTCTTCTACCTCACTCCAATGGGCTTAGGCTCACACTAGTAGTAGAGAGATCGGCGGAGGAGAGATGTGAGGGCCGGGAGCGGGGAAGTGCCGGACTTGTCGGTGACTCCCCGGACTTGTACCTCGGTGGATTCGTGCTCAAACCCTCATGGGATCTTGGCTAAGTAAGTTTCCATGATTCCGATAACCTTTATTGTCTCATGTTTATCCAAGCATTATCTACTCATTTGCGGGATTGATAGTCGCCCTTGTGGCGGTGCTCTAGTAGAAGGACCCCTGGGCGGGTATGCCTTGTTAACACGCTAGAGTAATAATCACTAGTGCGGGGCGTGGTGCGGGCTAGGGGTTGCCTATCTTTTGTGGCGCATCCCACGGTTGAGGGGGTAGGCGGCTGGGTTGTGACAGCCTTGTCCGTCCCTTGTAATCCCCCCACGTTCGGGTGCGGCGCGGTGCTAAATGCCTGTCTCCATCCCAGTTTGGGCGATTGCCGGTGCCCGAAGTGAACAAGTAGCTCTAAAGCGAGGCTATCCATAGACCTTAAAGGTGTATGAATCCTTCTCGATAATCCTCCCCATCTTTGGCCTTGTGTGTCCTTGGGCAAACTAGTTAGGAGAGGATACCTCCGTTCCCTGTGGAAAATACGATACCCTGAATATTTCTGGGTGAAAGCTACAACGACAATTCTGTATGCTTGCGGATTCTTCTGCGACGTTAAGAAACATCAACAGCCGACGAGTATGGTGTTTGACAGTATAGGTTGGGTAATGAGGTATTACCTGTAAAGCCGTGGGTGATTTGGTATCACCATATTGTCTAGGATGATGCGTCATCCTTTCCAACCCCTGAGAAGTCGTGGTGATGATTATACCAACATACCTAGGGTAGCACCCAAGCGGGTACGGATCTCGTCAGGCCTGTCGAACCATAGGCCATGGTGTAGACAACGCCTATCGTGTGGGGAAAGTGTACAACCTCTGCAGAGTTGATTGAATCTATTCGAATAGCCACGTCCTTGGAATGGGCTAGTGCTAGGCCTGAACATCTATGATTAGAATATACACATTGATGATGACTAACCTGTGGTGCCATATGACAGTGATGACATGAGATAACCCGGGAACTAGCGAGAGCAGTTTTAGAGACTCTGCTAGGGCCCAAACCCTTAATAATTACAACCCCCCTGGTTGGGACTTGCTGAGTACGTTTGTACTCACCCCTCTATTTTTACAGATATCGGCACATGTGAAGGTAAGATCGACGACAAGGTAGAGGACCAACGTACCGTAGGAGTTCGCGAGATGTTTGCTTAGGAGAAGGACGTTGAAGCCCAGAATTCATCCATGCACAAGTTGCCTGTGGAGCACGGGGCAGTGTCATAGTTAATCCACCGCTTCTCGGTTGGCCAACTCTGATATTTGAACCCGAATTGGTGACCCTTCGTCGCCACTGTAAGCCCTTTTCTATCCTATATTTATTAAGCTCGGATTATTATTATTTCTGCATACCATTATCTCGCGACTAACGAGGCGTGTTTGTGGCGTGATCCTCGGCGCAAAACACGTGTGATTAACGACCCATTAAAAGTGGTGTGTGATAGAGTGATATCGAGCCGAGCTTGTCCATAGGATGAAATTTGGGTTACCGAAATTTTAACTCCACATAAGGATAACTACTTTTAAACTTGTTGCTATGAGTACGCCTTACTATGATAGTTCGTATGTTGCGGAATCGATGATCATGTCGAAACTCTAGCAGCAATGGACTAGTAAGGATAATCTCAGTCAGATTGCCTGACCAAAGGAGAGTTCCTACAACTCCCCTCGGAGATGCTAAAGTGCTTACAATACTTTGGCCTCCCTCGATATTAAAAATCGAGAGGTTTATGAAGACCAAAGTACCAAAGCACATAATAAACGGTATGTATCCAAAGCCCCAACAGGAAGGATTCAAATGTTATACAGTTTCGCGAACTGGAGATGCATGAAACATCCGAACACCTAAGTGGGTGCTAATGTGATGTACAAGTATAGCTTAAAAAGAATCTCCATAAGGCATTAGTCCAAGCAACAAAGAGATGAGTAGCACAATCCTTTTGCAAGCTTGACATAGATGCCTAGGCTTCAAGGCCTTTAGTAGGCGAAAAGTCGCGCAATAATCATCATGGCAGTCACTATGTGTGATGCGACCTTGTATCATCTATGAAACTGACCTGTGATGAGACCTATTGTCGTGCTTGTTTGTTTAATATAATGTCTTATTCGTTTTCAATCCTAAAGGAAATTTCTCCATTATTACTACTCACAGTGATTAAAGGAAGGAAAATTCCGATAGGATCAGTGGACGTATTGAAAATTTCCCTAAAGTCACGAGTAATGAGATGAGTTTCGCATAAACTTAGTTTGTCGTGACTAACCTTTTCATGCGTTTCACACGAGGTAAGTTTGTGTGCTTCCCAACACCCGTGTTACTAGGATACCCCGAAGTCTATCCCTAGCTAAAATGCTTGCTTTCCTCTAATCCTTAGTTAGGTAGAGCCCTATCGTACCTTGTGCTATTCTTTCCACCCCTCTCTAGTCCAGATAGAATAGGAACTAACTTGCAGGAACATGACGACAACCAGTGGACTCCACGACTGTAGCCGTTGAACCACACCAGTGTTCTTCCCTACAACCGTCACACGCCGTCGCCTCAGTGTTACTATGACCGACGACCGTGCAACATTGCCAACATGTTGTCACCTCAATGCCGAAAGCTGCTGATACTACTGTTACTTTGACCCCGAACCACGACCGACGAAGCCGTTCAAGACACAATACAACGATTCAAGTGGCAACCAGTGCCAATAATGCAAGCCAAAGCCGAGGATTAGCACTACAAGCGAGAAGATGGACAGAAGACTGCAGAAATTGAAGACAGTCATCAAGCCCACAAAGGATATTTATGCTCGAGAGCAAACAGATGCCCTAGAAGCATACAGAAATGCCAGGAAGCGGTATGCCGACTGTTGACATCTCTTAGAGCATAAAATATATAGGCTTTTAAAACTGAAATAAGGGCTTAAAATGAATATCAACATAGTATAGGGGCTTTACCGACATAATTCCATGAGTTTTGGTGATTTATATATTTTCGAGGATTAAACAGAAAATACCCAAGAATTTGCAAGCCCTACGCCACAAAGACTTATCCGTGAAGTAACCTGATTTGAAACCCAAGTAAGAAGACTCTAGAAGGCACCGAGAAGATCGGGCCCGGAAGGTCGGACCCACTGCATGGGGCCCAGCGGCCGCGCCACCTTCTAGGGCGGCCGCCCTCCGTCCCACCCGTCGAGCATCTTGTTAGGTCGGTTCATAACCGCCATTAAGAAGAGATCTACACCGTTGCTCAAGGTCGGTTTGATCCAAGGGTCATGTAAAACATTGCCTAGGGCTATATAAGGAGACCCCCGCCCCGGGTGAAACCCTAATTCATTCTAATTGATTCCATTCATTATCTCTTGACCTGTTGGTCTTGGGGGTGTCCCAATGTGAGGACAACCTCTCCACTAGAGAATTAGGGCTAGACTCTCCAATGTAGTAGATTAGCAACTAGAGAGTTAGGGAGAGCGGAGTCGCGTGCTCCGCTCGGAGGAATCTACAGAGTTTGGTATGTCTTGTATCCTTCCTTTGTAAGACATTATGATTTATATATTTATCTTCTCTATTTACTTTCATATTATATTTGGTTAAGTATAGTTGTTATGCTATTGCATGGGATCTCCGCTCGTATTGAGGACTCTAGTTATTCATGGTAGCTAGAGTAGTAATCGATAGTATAGACATGGTGTCTAGGCCATAGGTTACCTGAGGTTGCGCCCAATCCCACGGATAGTTGTGGTAGCCCCAGGGGTGACAGACCTGTCAGGCCAATGTAGTCCACCACGTTCGGGTTGGTGTTTTGTAGAGCTTTTGGCAGCCTTCTCCCGACTACCTTCTTCCCAGTCTTCCTCGAGAGTTAGGACGGATCTGCTGCTCCAAAGTGCATTAGTATGATTGCTATCATAGAACCTAAGTAATAGAGAAGTACATAGGAACCTAGATCTCTCCCGCTGTCCTCTCAACGTGCTACTACACATTTATCATTAGGAATTCTCCTGTGTGATTGATATTATTCATAACTCCTATCATTTACCATTTACCCCCTCACTTTAGTTAGTGGTTTGCTAAGTTAGTAGATGCATGATTGTGAGTTATTAGAATTCTTTAGCCAACGCTTCCCTGTGGATACGATACTCTAGAATACTCATCCTAGGGAAAAGCTACAATGGTAGGTATTCTGTGCGCTTGCGGAACCTTCATATTCTTTTAGCACTTAATAAATACCAACACTGACACACAGTTTTCACAATAGGGAATCCACCGGCCAAGACCACACAGTTCCCATGACCATGCCACTATCGCAAGGTCAATGAACATAGGAGACTCACTCCCATTCCTTCCACCACACACCACCACCCACCCTAGCCACAATACCAGTCGACCAAGCTTCTCCCATAAGCTATTACCCTTGACCTACTACAAAAGAGCATCACCACCACTCTCACCACCCTTCTACTCCAACCATTCCACTGCTAGCCTCCAATTTTCCTCCTCCACCATCACACTCCTTACCATCCATTCACCAAGAGCCATCACCAAACACAACCACTAATGGCCGGTACTTGGGTTAGCAGCTAGTGCATCAACACCCCTGGATTTCCCTAGCTTCTCTATGCCACCATGCTTAACCTTGGCATCCAAGACCGCCCTCGTATATGAGGGCAGCAAGTATGAAGAGTATGGCACCCATCGCTGCAAAGTCACCATCCACATCGCCAAGAGCAAAGATTATCCCACCACCACAGAGGAATGGAGCACGACCACCATCGGTTTTCTCTTCCCCGACACCTACCAAGCTGTCGCATGCAAGGCACTATACCGCCTCTGCCAGATCTACAAGGAGCCCATCGCCCGCACCCCCATGAGGTACCTGCCACCAGAAGGAAAGAATCACCCCGCCTGGATTGCTCGCCTAAAAAGCCTGCAAGGCCGGCAAGAAGGACCACCCCTTCCCCTCAGTTAGGCACCACCAAGAGAAGAAGCCCCCAGCACAGAGCCAAGTACCAGACCCGCAGAAGCCGAAGTGGAAGCCACCATGACCGAAACTGTAGAACCATCACTCTCAAGGGAGGTGTAACCGTAGAGTAGCACCTTTTGTTCGCTCTACTATTGTAATTCCTTCCCTAGAGTAACCAAGATCCCCGTGCTCGATCCATGATCCAAATACGAGTGTCGACGAAGAAAAAAAATTTGACGGGTGCCTAAGCATAAAAAGCCACAAAGCAAATAGTAATAAGAAGAAATTTTTTCTAAGTGGGGTAGTGCTATATGCAAAAGCGAGAAGAGAAAATACCAATGGGCGAAAGCAAGAGGAATAAAGAACAGATTGGGCGAAAACAGGATGGAGCAAAGAAATACAAAAATGGGCTAAAATAAGAAAATAAAGAGCAATAGAACACTTAGGGCTCCGGATGAGGAATGGAATTCCAAGTACCGATGATCAAGTACCCGAAAAAGAATCCAACAATGAGATACACCGCAGAGACCGCAAAGAAGACAAGCGCTAGAAGACCTCGGAAGACACCGGAAGATTAAAGACACTAGGGGAATAAATCCTCTAAGTGGGGTAGCCACCGAAGAAGACCCGAGAATTCAAAGACCAAATGCGGACCAAGAAGACGGGTAAAAGCGGCGAATCGTCAACGGCCCGAGAAGGCATACCCTCTACAAGATAGTGTTGCCCTAGTAATAGAGTAGCACGATAATAATAGAGACCCGGTAAAGACAACACCGTAAGCAATGGAAAGTTTTCCCTCTCTCTCTATCTCTCTTCCCCTTTAGGCCTCAAATTAGGGCCTTCACTCAGTAGACTTGGAATCTCGAGGACGAGATTCATCTAAGTGGGGTAGATTTGTAACACTCGTGTTTTTGCATCATTTTAAAATTCACTAAAAATTTGAACTTTTCGAATTACAACTAAAACTTGATTTAATTTCCGCTAAAACCAAACCCTATTTTCAAAAAATCTGCATTCAAAATCCCACCATGTAGGAAATAGCTTCCCTTTAGATTTCTTGTTGCTTGTTGAACTTTATGGTCGCAAAAGGATGCAAGGTAAGTTCTAGATTTTATTTATGGAAGTATTGCATGAGTAATGATTTACGAATTCTCTCTCGAATAATAAATACCGACACACGCGTGTACCAAGACACAGTGTACTAGAAATATATATGTATGAATATTTTATGAGCACAATAAATAAATATTCTCAACCATGAAGGTCATGGGAATATAAATGTGATTGTATAAATATTTATAATATATATTACACATTAAATAACGAGAGGTCGGGAAAATGTGTGTGCCCATAAATATATACACATATTTATACAAGTACAATTAAATAAATATTTTCATGAATGAGAATCATGAGGATATATATGAGTGCTTGTATAAATGTGTACCATATATATTTACACACATAAAATAATGGGAAAGGAAAATAAGAAAGAAGGAGAAAGAATAGAGAAAGGAAAAGGAAAAAGAAAAAAAGAAAAAGGAAAATAGGAAAGAGCCGTGGCTCAATCTTTTCGCCCAAAGACTCACTCCTCTCCTTTCCTTCTCCCCCTCGCCCAGCCCAACTTCCATCCTCCTCCTTTTCCACGCGAACGGGCCGGCCAAAGACCAAGTAGCCGAGCCCGCCGGTCTTCCCCTCTCCTATCTCACTAGCGTGTGGGGGCGGGAGGTCGGCCGTCTCCTTCCTCCATCCACGAGTCGACGAAACACGCCGTTGGGACCCCGCCGCCTCCCCCGTCGCGCTGCCCGCGTGACGACGATGAGGGCACAGGAACCCCGCGTCTTGCCCTCTCGAGCGGTCACGTCGAGCAAGCCACTCACCACCCAGCCATAGCCGCGCCCGCGGCACCAACGGGGACCTTACACACGGGAACCGATGTGACCACACACCGCACGCCGACATCGCGGAGTAAATGACAAGGATGCGGACACAAAGCCAGTGCATGGACCAACCGAATCGCCGCACCGACCGCCACGGCTCGTCCACACCGCCGCAGTGCATACCCACAGTGGAAGAGTCGACCATGCCTGTTGACGGTCGTTAACTACCTATTTTATACCGTCAACACCTGCATAAAACATTCATTTTTATATACCAAACTTAGTGATAGGGCTTGAAACTAATTCATTCCACGAGTTTTGGTATTTTCAAGAGCAATGCAGATTCTCCAATTTATCGTCATGAAAAATTATCTTTTATGGCAAAACAAAGTACACCATCACGGAGAGCTCGTCACGCTGATCGAAATGGATATATAACTTGATATATTTGGATTCCTGATGGAAGAGATATGAGATAAACAAGAATCAACAAATCCACGCCGAGGAACAATTGCCATGCGGGCCACTCACACGCGAACACGTGGCGAAAAGCGACACCGGGTGCGTGCGTGCAGCTGCTCTGACAGCAACCAGGCGGGCCCCACTACCGTCGCGCCGCTCGCCGACAAAGGGCCGAGCGGGCCTCGGCCCCGCACGCCAGACGTTGTCCCCCGGGGGCACGGACGGCCGGCCGCCCATCGGCGCTCACGTGGCCCGGTGCCGCCGGGAGCGGGAACGGAACGCGAGCGGCGATGCAGCATTCGACCGAGCGGCGACCCGGTGGCGACACGTGGCGGCGCCGCAGACCGGCCCAGCGCCACACGCCGATGCGCTACGGACGCTGGTTTCCCGGCCCATGGGCCAGTGGCGCGTGCGGAGAGGTTCCCCAAGGCGGTTGCGGCCCGCGCGGTTGGACCGCGGAACCGGCGGTTCAGCGCCCGCGCCCTCGATTACCTTCCAGAAACGTAAAAACAGCCACCCGTTCTCGGTTTAGCTTCGGTTCGAGCCTTCTGGCCGGTTCTTCGCGACGCCGGTTTTCAAGACGCCATTCACAAGGAAACTTAATTACCGTCATACAGAGGGTCGGTTGCATGCAAAGTGGAGGCGCCCGGGGAAAAGTTTCCTTGTATTAGCCTTGCCTCTCCCCCTTTCTCCTATAAATAGAGGCCATTCTCTTCATTGTACACACACCATTCCAAGGCAAGAGCTCTCCTTCCTCTTAGTAGGGCTCTTCCCTCTACTCTTCTACCTCACTCCAATGGGCTTAGGCTCACATTAGTAGTAGAGAGGTCGACGGGGGAGAGATGTGAGGGCCGGGGCGCCGGAAGTGCCTTGGGACTTGTCGGCGACTCCCCGGACTTGTACCTCGGTGGATTCGTGCTCGGCTCCCTCATGGGATCTTGGCTAAGTAAGTTTCCACGATTCCGATAACCTTTATTGTCTCATGTTTATCCAAGCATTACCTACTCGTTTATGGGATTGATAGTCATCCTTGTGGCGGTGCTCTAGTAGAAGGACCCCGGGGACGGGTAAGCCTTGTTAACACGCTAGAGTAATAATCACTAGTGTAGACGTGGTGTCCGGGCTAGGGGTTGCCTATCTTTGTGGCGCATCCCACGGTTGAGGGGGTAGGCGGCCGGGTTGTGACAGCCTTGTCCATCCCATGCAATCCCCCCACGCTCGGGTGTGGCGCAGTGCTAAATGCCGGTCTCCATCCCGGTTTGGGTGATTGCCGGTGCCCGAAGTGAACAAGTAGCTCTAAAGCGAGGCTATTCATAGATCTTAAAGGTGTACGAATCCTTCTCAATAAATCCGCCCCATCTTTGGCCTTGTGTGTCCTTGGGCGAACTAGTTAGGAGAGAGTACCTCCGTTCCTCGTGGAAAATACGATACCTCGAATATTTCCGGTGAAAGCTACAAACGACAATTCCGTATGCTTGCGGATTCTTCCGCGGCGTTAAGAAACGCGTCAACAAGCTTTCTCGGCGCCGTTGTTGGGAACGGTTGCTATTATCTTCGAACTTAGTGAGTCCTCGTATCTATCTAAAAAAAAAAATCAAAATAGTTATTTCTTTTCTTTTTTCGAAAATGAAGCCCACACATTTTGAAAATCCTTCGCTTCAACGGAGGAGTTCACAGAGCCACAATCTTTTTCAAAACCAAAACTTTTATCCGGCTATGAACTCCATCCATATTTAAAATCCTTTGTTCTGGCGGACCCTTCTCTTCTACCACACCGAAAACCCATGTAGCCACCTACGAGTTTTCGAGGAAATATGAGCGTGCCTAAGCGTTCTCGGCATGACACAAGAAAATATCATGTGGACGTTGTTTCCGTTTTCCCTCTTAGGGAGAGCGTAACAATGGTACACCTAATGTCGTAGGAAGTTTGAATGGGGATTGGAAAGAACTCAAAGACAATTTTTGTCTAGCATTTTTTCCCCATCAACACCCTACCAAGGACAATCCTCGAATTCGAAAGCAGGATGAGAAGGAGTCCATAGGTGCAAAATTTGGGCCAGTTTACAATGTTGATACATACTAGCCCCGCAATTGTCATTACCCGATAGTGTGCTTTTGCATATCTTTTGTTCGGGTCTTGACATAGACGCTGCCCTATGCCTTGACATGACCGTCGGAGGGTCGCTTTTCACGCAAACCTACAACGGAACGTAGGAGAATCCTTGATAACATCCTAGAAAAAGCATGCTTCTCCCGTTGTAGAACCTACTCCCCCTCCATCACAAGGGCATGTCAAGTTTTGAGGAGCCCTCATCGGTCGAACCATTCCCTATACCATCAATAGAACCGACCGCCGAGCCCTCACCCGAACCACGAGTACCGGAAGGGATGCTTTATCCTTCGAGCTCCCGATCAAATTCGAGGATCATGGGAGAACCTTGAACCTTCTATGGCACGAATGGAGCGGATGGAGCACAGCTCCGGCTAAGGAATCTTCCTCTAACATGAAACCTTCAAAAGAATGGTTAATGGAGGTGAAACGTTCTTCCGAAGCAATTGATTCTTTCACCTTCCACGACCATACCTTGTTCATTACGAAAAATTCCTTAGATGCCCTACACAACCCCACAACAGGCGAATATCATGTCACAATATCTTGCGGAAACCCTTTTTGGGTAATATGCCACTAGCCTCGACCGATAGACTCTTCAAGGGTCAATTCGGACTCATCTTTGCATGTTGTGGTATTGCTAGGGCCGTGCCAACGAAAATTCATGGAATCGAGGTTCACTTAGATTTCTATATCTATCCCATCCTCGACTTTGATCTTCTCATAGGCTACCCTCTTGAAAAAGATTTTTCATGAAAAAACCTATAGAGGAGAGCCATGATGAGAAGTTGGAAAAGAATGCTTGTGCCTCCCACCTAGAAATCCCAAAGGTGAAGCATCTTCCCAACCAAAACTCGTTCGAGGAGGCGACGTTCATAACTCCATTCGATTCACCTAAGTTGCTTTCGCATCTTAGTGAAACGAAACACCCATCACTCGAACACAAGACATGTCCTTCTGGCCAACAAAACGTTGCTCTTGACAATGGTCGAGATTCAATGTTCGTTCTTCATGACATATCTTTTAAGGATAAGAACTCAAGTGCCATGGACATGCACGAAGCAACAACTCTTGAGACCAAGCATGAACCTGCTTTTGAGCATGTCGAGTTTTCATTTGAAACTTCTCATGATACATGCTCACCTCTTTGGATCTCTAGGGTTGTCTTGCTTCTCACCACGTGCCCCTACGAGGACCCCAACCTTCTCTTAATCCTCGTTCACAAACTTTTCAAGAGGATGGTTGTGGATGTCTTCGTGTATCACAAGTTTTGTCGATATCGTAGTGGCACGATGGCTTTAACCTTGCAGCTTAAGCGTAACGCTAACTTCTTAGTGGTGAAGCTGGGAACTTCACCACCGTTCATAGCTGCAAGATGAATTCCCATGGTCAAGCTTACGACCATAAACCAAGCATTGCTTGAGATAACCCTCGATCATAGAAAAAAAAGATGAATAAATCTCTCTTGAAAAAAAAAAATCTTTGTTCTTATTAATAAAGCAAGAGCATGTTATCAAGTTAGTGTGCACCTTTGGGTATTCTTGTCGCTAACCATTTTGGTGGAGATCAATTAAGAAGATCAAGAGAGGCATGCGATGCTTGAAAGCATGGGGCCGACATCGGCCGCGAAAAAAAAAACTTTGATGCTCATGGATGATGGAACACGCTCAAAAGGAGACCGGACTTCGCACACTTGACTTTTGCACAAAAAGTCCAAGTGTGGGGGAAAAGATGGTGAAAACCTCAAGTTCCATACATCAAGGCGTCATACAAAAAAAAAAAAAAAAAAGAAAGATGATGTCACCCCCTCTTTGCCGAAAAAAAAAAAAGAAGAAGAAGAAAAAGAAAAAGAAAAAAAAAAAGAGAGAGAGAATAGAAAAAAAAAGAGAGAGTGTTGTCGAAAAGAAAAAAATATATATATATATAGAAAAAATAATAATAAGAGAAGTGAGGAGCGGTTGGCCCCAAGCAGGTCAAGTTACATACCAAAGTGTTTGCTCGACTCCACCCTTCAATGCTTCCACGAACAAGAAGGGCTCACTTCTCATCCTTTTCGCCACCATCAAGACCCATGGCCCATACACATGTGTGTATGGCCTAGCCTTGAGGTGCACCTCGGGCAGGCTATCACGCAAAACCACGCGGCAACAACCTCGATGCTTCATCCGTAGATGCCGCCGGTAAGTTCATCCGGTATGCAAGGAAAATAAATGTTCACCAACACTCTTCACTTTTTTTTTTTGTCTCCATAGAACCAAAACTTTATGCTTCTCATGATTATGTCATATGCTCTGGTTTGGGTGTTTTCGCATGAGCGCTCATGAGTTACATCCATAGATCTTTTTAAATTAAGCATGGTGCTTAGGTTAAAAAGATCTCCATTAATCAAAATTCGACATGGCGTTGGATCTTGGTTAATGATCTTAGAGTATTGTTGTCATGATTTATGAGAGTATTATATGTTGGAGACAAATCAAGGCTATGCTTACACTGCCTCTTTTATGAGCCTTGCTTGAGTCATGATGAGGTGAACAAATAAAAATAGAAATAAAATAAAGTAAAAAAATATATAAAATAAAGTTCTCATAATAAAAGCTCCACGGTGTTCATGCCGATAGAGCCATGTGTTTTTGTTCTTTTGTTTTGTTTTCTTGTTTTGAATAAAAAACCAGTACAAGACCAAGTGTGGGGAGATCTCCCAAACACAATGAACAAACTTCGAGATCTCCCCAACACAATGCACAATCATCGAGCAATTCATGATAGAGAAGGATGAGACAAACAACTAGCATAAAACTCCTTCCTCTTCAAACGGTGGTTTGTGCATCTCTCGCTCTCACATCTTGCAAAAGTTTTGAAGTTTAAATTTGAACATATCAAAAAGACAAAACTTTTGATGCTCCATCTCTAGTCTACCAATTGAGAAATGGCATGCATACATTTTATTCCTCGCCAAAATCATACTTTCGTTGAGCAACTTTCCATTAGGGACCCCATGCTTATCTAAATAATTGATCTTTGTGATATGGTAGAATGACTTGACGCTTGCTCTCTTTTGCAAAAAGACTTGGTTTTATCTTCGAAAATTTAAAATAAAGCATGCTCATGGTTTGACTTAGCCAAATCCTACCAAAGCCCGAACAATGACATGATTATCCACTATAGCTACTTCCCTACCGCATTGAGTTTTGTCAAGCTCCGTTGATCCGCGTTGAGAGAGGCTCATACCCCCAAGATCGAAAAACACGTACACCCACATACACACGCCAATTCTCACAAAGAGAATTGCGCACAACATGCATTGTTACCATCCACAAAATAAATACTCCAATCATCTCCTGGTATCAAGAAAAATGCAGAGAGAAAGATACAGGCTGCGAAAAAAAAAAAAAAGAATAAGAGATGAATAATGGACACGTGTCCGAGGGCGAGAAGAGCCCACATCTCCAAAAAAAAAAAAAAAAAAAAAAAGAAAAGAAAAGTGGCCTGTATCTCTCGTAAGCATACAAAAAGAAAGGAAAAAAAAAGATCGTGAGTCAAGGAGTAAACCACAAAGAAAATATATATCATCAATATTTTCCACACACTTTTGCGTTTCGATCTAAAGGTATGGCCCTTCCCTCCAACGATCCGAGCTTGACCCGACAAAACATGCGGAGGTGCGTATGCATCACTCCATTCAAAGATCCACAAAAAAATCCTGCAAAATAGGATGAGTGAGAGTGAATCAAACAAGAGTGCTTTGAGAGGAAAATTTAAACAAGAGTGACTTTGTGAGAGTCAATACCATAAAGAGCAATGCTATTTCTTTCAAAAATTCAAAAACTTACCGAAGTCTTTGAGCATAAGTAGTAGCAAGAAGATAGAAGTTCATGCTATTCCATTGCTCAATTGTTCTAAGATAGCTTGGTAGCCACCATGAATGCTCACAAGGCGGGTAAGGCCCGGAATAACTTGTATGCAAGCTTACATCTTGGAGATTGAGCCACTTTTTAGTCCACTCGGCCTTCACTCGAGGACGAGTAAAGGGCTAAGTGTGGGGAGTTTGTTGACGGTCGTTAACTACCTATTTTATACCGTCAACACCTGCATAAAACATTCATTTTTATATACCAAACTTAGTGATAGGGCTTGAAACTAATTCATTCCACGAGTTTTGGTATTTTCAAGAGCAATGCAGGATTCTCCAATTTATCGTCATGAAAAAGTATCTTTTATGGCAAAACAAAGTACACCATCACGGAGAGCTCGTCACGCTGATCGAAATGGATATATAACTTGATATATTTGGATTCCGGATGGAAGAGATATGAGATAAACAAGAATCAACAAATCCACGTCGAGGAACAGTGCCATGCAGGCCACTCACACGCAGACACGTGGCAGAAGCAGCAGCACCAGCGTGCGTGCACAGCTGCTACAGCAGCTGACAGGCGGGCCCCGCGGCTGTCGTGCTGTCTGCCAGCAAAGGGGCCGAGCGGGCCTCAGCGGGCCCCGCACGCCAGGACGTTGTCCCCCCAGGGGGGCACGGACGACCGGCTCGGCCCATCGAGCGCTGCCACGTGGCCCAGCTGCTGGCCAGGAGCGGGAACGCGAACGCGCGCACGCGCGCGCTGCATTCGAACGAGCGAACCTGGCGACGACACGTGGCGGCCGCAGGACGACGCGCGCGCGCTCACGCGCGCGGACGCGCGCGGGACGCGATTTCACCGGCCCATGGACAGGTGGCGCGTGCGGAGAGGTTCCCCAAGGCGGTTGCGGCCCAGGCACGGTTGGACCGCGTGAACCGGCTGGTTCAGCCACCCGCGCCCCCCGGATTACCTTCCAGAAACGTAAAACAGCCACCAGTTCTCCGGTTTAGCTCCGGTTCGAGGCCTTCCTAGCCGGTTCTTCGCCGGTTTTCGACGCCATTCACAAGGAAACTTAATTACCGTCATGCAGGAGGTCGGTTGCATGCAGTGGTGGCGCCAGGAAAAGTTTCCTTGTATTAGCCTTGCCTCTCCCCCCTTTCTCCTATAAATAGAGGCCATTCTCTTCATTGTACACACACCATTCCAAGGCAAGAGCTCTCCCTCCTCTTAGTAGGGCTCTTCCCTCTACTCTTCTACCTCACTCCAATGGGCTTAGGCTCACATTAGTAGTAGAGAGATCGGCGGGGAGAGATGTGAGGGGCGGGGAGGCGGGAAGTGCTTGGGACTTGTCGGCGACTCCCCGGACTTGTACCTCGGTGGATTCATGCTCGGCTCCCTCATGGGATCTTGGCTAAGTAAGTTTCCACGATTCCGATAACCTTTATTGTCTCATGTTTATCCAAGCATTATCTACTCGTTTGTGGGATTGATAGTCGTCCTTGTGGCGGTGCTCTAGTAGAAGGACCCCCGGGACGGGTAAGCCTTGTTAACACGCTAGAGTAATAATCACTAGTGTAGACGTGGTGTGCGGGCTAGGGGTTGCCTATCTTTTGTGGGCGCATCCCACGGTTGAGGGGGTAGGCGGGTGGGTTGTGACAACCTTGTCCGTCCCATGTAATCCCCCCACGTTCGGGTGTGGCGCGCTATGCTAAATGCCTGGTCTCCATCCCGGTTTGGGCGATTGCCTAGGTGCCGAAGTGAACAAGTAGCTCTAAAGCGAGGCTATTCATAGATCTTAAAGGTGTACAAATCCTTCTCAATAAATCCTCCCCATCTTTGGCCTTGTGTGTCCTTGGGCGAACTAGTTAGGAGAGAGTACCTCCGTTCCTGTGGAAAATACGATACCACGAATATTTCCGGGTGAAAGCTACAACGACAATTACATGCGCTTGCGGATTCTTACTGCTGACGTTAAGAAGCGTCAACAATGCCGACCTATCCGCCGGCCACCTTGACTCAACAGGGCGGGCGAAAGCTCACCGGGGCGTGGAGCACGTGTGTCGGCCGAGCATCGCCACGGCTTAAGCACGGTGGAAGTCCACGACGCCGCGGCCGTCTGCTTAGGAAAAGATCGGGGGACGGGGGAAAAGATCTCGCCGCAGAGCACCCCGGCCGCCGCGCTATAAATAGCGGTGCCGAGAGCTCAATCGGCCGAGCCCAACGACTCCAGGGCTCCGCTATGACGAGGAACGCGCGTTCGCATCTTCTTTCCCCTCTCCTCCCTTCCTCACGGTGTTCTCGAGTTTTCCCCATGTTGGAGACCGCCGCCACCATCGAGCCGCCCCTCCCTGTCCCGGCTGGATCTTTGCCGCTTAGGCCAAATCGGGTGCCGGATGAGTCAATTAGATGCGTCCCCTTCGATTCACCTAACTAGTGTCCCCTATCCTCCTCTGTGTAACAGCGGTCGGTGAGCGCCACCGATGCCGAGCCGCCGGTGTGCCACCGTCATAGATATGGGTCGCGGGCCGCCCCTGTGACCCCAACAGGACCCGAGCAACGAAGGGGCTCAGGGGCACCACTCGCGGCGAGCAACGGGGCAACGCCGAGCAACTCCGGCGAGATTCGGTGGAGCGCCGCTGCGTTGCACCGACGGGGCGAGGACTTCCCCGAGCGACGCCGTTCACTCCACCGTCGAGCACGATAGCGGCGTTTGGGCACCGGCCAATGGAAGGCCGCCACGCCGCCCTTCTTTTACTCCGCCCCGACGCCGTCCCGTGCCACCGAGGCGCTGTAATACATGTGGCGCCCACGTGGCGGACCTTTGTATCCACACTGACCCACGTGGCACCCACGTGTGCGAGGGCTTTTTCGTGTACACTATGTCAATTGCTATGTACACTCGATGCTTGTACACGTAAGATTATAAGTATACTCTCCCGTGTCGAAAAAATTCCCCAGAAAAATTTATAAATTCATTATTTGAATTATAGAATTTTATCATGTAATTAATTCCATTTTTGTTACATGATAAAATTATATTATAATATTACCCTATTGATTTAATTAGGGATTAATATTATAAAATTCATATCTCATGCAAATCAACTCCGTTTCGCGTGAAACGACTTCCATAATTCATATAAAATCTAGCTCTATGCATCTAACCTATTGCCACCATAATGTTCTATGCTTATTTTGGTTGCTCTAGTTCAAGCTATGTTATCGACGTGCGCGTGCGTAGTTCTACATCGACCCGATTAGGAGCTTCCGTCCGGCACGCTAGGAGACGTTCGACGCCATGCCGATCTGTAAGAACCTCCCAGGCAAGTCCTTACCCCCTCCCTTAATCATGACCTTTAATTAAGTAGAGAACATATCCTGTGCACACCGGGCTTGTGTGCAACCATGTACACTAATCATCCGGGCGCTTGATTTCCCATCCGATGGCCAAGGAGCGAGAATGGAAGTTTTACGAATAGACGCCCGCACACGCTTTGCTTTTTGCAAAATCCCCCCTTGGCGCCTCGCGTCCAAAGACTTGCCCCGGCCCATTCCATTCTCTCGAGCTTCCTCGACGCCGGCCAAATGTTCCCCATCGAACCCACGGTTCCCCATGGAAGCCCCATCCCAAGCCGCGAGCTGCCCATCGAAGCAAGTCCGGCAAGAAGGGCGCGCCCGAATCAAAGCCACGGCCGCGCGAGACCGCACTCCCTCTCCCGCATTCCTCGACCCGCAGCCACGGACCTCGCACAAGCTCACGGGCACCGGCGCATCGGCACCGCTCCCTCACTCTCCCTATCTTCCTAACCCGCATGCGCATGCCCCTTGACTTCCAGCCACGCCGCATCTTCTCCCCCTCGCTAAAAATAGTCGGGCATCGGAGCGGGCGGCGGCCGCCTCCGTTACCCTCGCGCCGGCTCCTCGCTAAAAATAGTCGAGCGGCTTGTCCATGGCTAGATCCGGCGTCCGCGGCGTGTTCGAGCTCGTCCCTACCTCTGCAACGACGGCTTCGAACGGAGGGGCTGGCTGCCCGGCGTTGAGCGCCACCGTCCCTTCTTCCTCCCCGGCGGCGCTCGATGGGGAACACGAGCGAAGCGGCATCGGGTTCCCCCGCCCGAGAGAATGGGCCGGGGCGGGCTGGGCGCGAGGTGCCACGCGGGGGTATTTTGCAAAAGACCGGCGCGCGCGGCGTGTATTCGTAAAAATTTTAGTCCCTCGCTCCCTAGACGTCGGATGGGAAATCAAGTGCCCGGATGACTAGTGTACATGGTTGCACACAAGCCCTGGTGTGCACGAGGATAATGTTCCCAATTAAGTAATAATAATGATGATTAATTGAGAAGAGATCATGGGCTATTATCGTATGCGCTTTTGAGATGTGATGATGATGATGAGCTAGGTGCTCGATTGTGATGATGTGTGTGCCCAATGTTATTTGAGGAGCCGAGTGCTCGAGTTATTTGAGGGGCTAGGTGCCCGCTTGTTGATGAGACGATGCGGACATACGATAATAGCCATGATTGTTAACTAATACAAATAATGATGATAAGATGAACCCAACCAAAAGGTGAGTGGTGATAGTCTACATGGAGGTGGACCAATCACACGGGGAGTGAGTCCAAATGGAGAGATACTCACCTCCCTAAGGACCGGTTCATAGACACGCTACCTAGTGTGATATTACGTACAGCCACACGCCGGGATGGGGCGGCTTGATTCCACACTCCGTTGGGTTGAGGTATAATTTGGAACCAAGGTGGCCGGTGTAGGCAAACGACCTATCAGGAGCAGACATGGGGAGAGTGGCCCCATGGTCCGGTTGGCGTGGTTGCTATGTGATCCTCCACGTATGTTAATTTTGGGCATGGTGACGCCGTGAATGTATAGATTAATGATTTATGAAATGAGTATGGTGTTTGACAGTATAGGTTGGGTAATGAGGTATTACCTGTAAAGCCGTGGGTGATTTGGTATCACCATATTGTCTAGGATGATGCGTCATCCTTTCCAACCCCTGAGAAGTCATGGTGATGATTATACCAACATACCTAGGGTAGCACCCAAGCGGGTGCGGATCTCGTCGGGCTGTCGAACCATAGGCCATGGTGTAGACAACGCCTATCATGTGGGGAAAGTGTACAACCTCTGCAGAGTTGATTGAATCTATTCGAATAGCCATATCCTTGGAATGGGCTAGTGCTAGGCCTGAACATCTATGATTAGAATATACACATTGATGATGACTAACCTTGTGGTGCCATGACAAAGATGACATGAGATAACCCGAACTAGCGAGAGCAGTTTTAGAGACTCGCTAGGGGCCCAAACCCTTAATAATTACAACCCCCGGGTTGGGACTTGCTTTGAGTACGTTTGTACTCACCCCTCTATTTTTTTGGCCGGATATCGGCACATGTGAAGGTAAGATCGACGACAAGGTAGAGGACCAGCGTACCGTAGGAGTTCGCGAGATGTTTGCTTAGGAGAAGGACGTTGAAGCCCAGAATTCATCCATGCACAAGTTGCCTGTGGAGCATGAGGCAGTGTCATAGTTAATCCACCACTTATCGGTTGGCCAACTCTGATATTGTAACCCGAATTGGTGACCCTTCGTCGCCACTGTAAGCCCCTTTCTATCCTATATTTATTAAGCTCGGATTATTCTTATTTCTGTATACCATTATCTGCGACTAACAGACGTGTTTGTGGCGTGATCCTGGCGCAAACACGTGTGATTAACAACCCATTGAAAGTGGGGCGTGACAAATTTGCTTGGTTCCCTAGCGGCTTGGAGGTTGAGGCGGTGTTGAGCTCGATTGGAGCTTGTTCAAGGCCACACCGGTGGACTTGTGAGGGGTTGTTCTTTGCCCCGCGAGAGATTCGCGAAAGGAGCACCAGTGGATTGCTCGTGGCTTGTGTATCCCCTCTTGTGATTGATGTGCTTGAGCTCCCACTGGGGATTTGGCACCATGCCATTAAGCTTAGCAACCATCAAGTGGGTGTGTCGCCACAACGAGGACGTAGCGTGTCGGCAAGCACGTGAACCTCGGTGAAAAATCATCGTGTCTCTTGTCTTGTGCTCGTTGGAGATTTCACATTGTTGTACACGGTGATTGGCGACAACCTCGACACTACAACGCTGGCATTGTATCCTAGTTCACTTGCATTACTTTCACTAGGTAGCTTGTGTAGCTTGTTATAGTTGATTAGCCTTGTGTACCTCCTAGAGGTAGAATTAGCTACCTTATCTTGTTCACCTAGGAGTAAATTAGCAACCTAGCTCTTGTGTGTATCTAGAGACATTAGAATCACTAGAATTGCTAGGTGGCTTGCATAATTAGACTTGTAGCACCGCTATATTGCTATGCCTCATAATTGTCTAACCACTTGTCTTAGTGTTATTGAAGAAATTTTTATAGGCTATTCACCCCTCCTCTAGCCATTAGGACCTTTCAGTGCTCCGCATAGTACATAGCATCGAGTGTCCCTAGGCGTGGCCCCAATTCACAATCAGCAGGGCGGGAAATCTCACCTCC
This sequence comes from Hyparrhenia diplandra, assembly GCA_015847255.1. Taxonomy (NCBI): domain Eukaryota; kingdom Viridiplantae; phylum Streptophyta; class Magnoliopsida; order Poales; family Poaceae; genus Hyparrhenia; species Hyparrhenia diplandra. The sequence goes on along the minus strand of JADLZK010009012.1, from coordinate 215,526 downwards.
TCATCAGAAGACTGCGCGGTGGTGGCGGCGCTATGGATCGAAGAAAAGTCGCGGGCGTAGGAACCGGTCGGGCGTAGCGAGAAGGAAGCGATGAGATCCCGTGCGGTAGGATAGAGGTGATTTGAGTGGGCCCAACTAAACTAGCTCAAATAAACACCTCTTTAAGGGGATAGTTTTTTTAGGTGGGCTAGTTGCAAAAAAAAACTAGCTCTAGCCCTCCTGTTTGGCTACTTTTGAGCTAGTTAAGGCCAAACTAGCCAAAACTAACTCTAGCCCCTGAATCCAAACAGGGCCATAGTAACTTGTTGGTTAGTGGTCACATGTCCCGGCGGTTGCGATGCATTTTTTTCTAAAAAGAAATAGTGCCTTTTGTATGTTCAAAAACAAAATACAATGCTAAGTCTTATATCTCGTATTAGTTGGTGGACGCATTTGGCCACCGGGAGAAAAGGTTCAAGGAAGTCGAGGAGTTTGGTCGGCAGATCAACATGTGAGAACAACGTGGCCACAAAGTTTGAAGGCGACCCGGATGTTGTTCCTCTCTAGCTTTTGCCCTAAGCAAACGATCAAGCCCGACCTTTTAGTTTTTGTGTCCTAATAATCCCGTCATAATCGGATTAAACTGCTAAAAAGAACCAAATTTTAGCCGCGTTTGTTAGGCATCATTTTTGTACCAAAGGGCTTGTAGAAATGGATCATTTGTAGGGCGGTAGGCAACCATCCATTGGAAATCTGAAAATCAATTTTCAAGCATAGGTCAAAACTGCTCACCTACATATGTCACAAACCGGATCGATCCGGCGTGACACGTGGCCCCGACGCACCCTTAGGGGCGGCGCTCCCGGTGGCGTGGGGCGGCGGTGATGGAGTTGGCGGCGGAGGAAGGGGGGCGGCACGGCACGGGGTGGGGCGGCGTGGGGGAAGGCGGCGGTGGCGGCGCGGGAGGGGAGGAGGGGCGGCGCGGGGGAGAGGAGGAAGAGTTGGGATAAATTTTCTTTATTGCTTGTTATCCTGAAAGATTCTGAGACCCTTACTTTTATAGCCCGGCTAGTGGGACTTGTATCTCAAGCAATCCCTCGAAAAGGTTTCCTTATAGATTGTAATACCTTTTTACAAGCATATCCTATTTATTTTTCTAATAAGGGTCTTCCTTATAGATGGGATATTCCCTTGCACACCAAAAGCCTAAGATAATCCTAATGAAATTTCTTCTTTATTTCTGAATTAATTCTTTGAAGAATCCGCGGAAGGGAGGCGGAGGCGCGGTGGCTGTGGCGCGCCTCCTGTGGCGCCGCGCCGGCTCCCCTCGAGCCTCGTGGGCCTGTCCTTCCGGGCCCTATCTCCCGGGTCATGACAACATATTATATATAAATCAATTACTAGGGTGGTTGACAAAGACCAGTCACTTTGGAAAGCAATTCCTACGAGTGATTTAAAATATATTAGTCTTTCTTCTATTAAAAAAATAGATCTAGCTTAAAAGTCAATTGCTGGAGCTGTCCTTAGTAAGTTTGCTAGAGAGAGCGTTTTTCGGTAAGTTTGCTGGAGAGAGCTTTTTTTTTTCGGAGGTATAGCCCGTTTTTATTAAGCGAAAAGGAATGGTCAATAGACCTACACATATATCGATCTGACCCGGGTATGCATATAATACATGGATTACCAACGAAGCCCCTCAAATACAAACGAAAGCAAGAAACGTGAGGGGCGGGAGACCCTCCACCTAACAACTCCGCAAGCCAAGCCTAATAATGAAGAAAACTCAACACCAAGATAGCCAGTGCCGATCGTTGCCATCGATGAACAGATGATTTTGAGTGCTCCTCCGAGTCACTGAGGACTAGGACCGCAGGCGAGAAGCACTTACATGAAGATAGACCTCCGAGTCACTTAGGCAGAACCACGGAGGAGCACAGACATGAAGACACCCTCCGAGTCACAAAGAACCAGGACCGCGAGCGAGGAGCACCGATATGACTACGACAATGACAAACACCAACTAGGACTAACCGAGTACAAAGCGAAGAATAAGCACAATTAGGCCAAGCACGACGAGCAAAGCGAACAATGACAAATGCCCCCTCAAGCCAACCAAGTGCAGCAGAACAGAAGAGATGCTCGACGTCGCCTTCAGGAAGGACACGATGCCAGAGGCGCCGTTGACGCCATCCCATGTGGGATGGGTTTTCTCCCGCATCTCACCGAAGGTGAAGAGACAATCGTCGCCACCCACCCCACCACCATGGCGGTGCAGGTGCAACATCAAGTGAACCCGACCAACATCGCCACCATGGCGACGTTGGAGAGTGCCCAAACTAGTCGTTGGCAAGGAGACACACTGATCAGAACCGATGCTTCTAAGGAAGGATGTGGGCGCTCAAGGCGTCATCGTCGTTCGCCTTAAATGCGTCAACAACCGCTGCATCACCGGGCACACTTGGCCACCGGAGACCCTAGGGCAATGAACCGCCATGGCCGGCGGCCACCGGCCGTGAGGGGAGCACGACCGCCGTCGTCGGAGGAGTGGGGAGTGCGGGAATGTCGATCCGGGGTCCAGAGCCCGGATCCGGCCGCCCCCGCCCGTCTAGGCCATCGGAGGCCGCCCGGCCGCGGGGCGCTGGCGGCGTGGCCGCCGCGGCGAGGACCCGGGAGCGGGGGCCGAAAAAATGGCGGATCCGGGGCCCAAGGCCGGATCGACCGCCCCTATCTCGCCCGCCGTCGGAAGGTCGCCGGCCGCCGCCACCGAGCGCGGGTTCGGGTGGAGGGAGGGGGTGAGCGTAGGGGCGGGAAGGAGGGAGGGCGGCGGGGGCGCCTTGTGGGCACACCGCCGGGCCCGCCGTCATTGCGAGCGGGGGGTGGCGGCGGCCGTGGGAGGCCGGGGGGGGGGGGACGCTCGGCGCGGCGCCGCCCAAGTCGCCCTCCGCGAGCGACGCGGGGCCTGGGGGTCTGCTTGCTAGAGAGAGCTTATCCCTTTATTTTCAAGAACTAGGATTTGAACTTGGAACTTTTTTTACGATAAACTTGCCTTCTCATTCATAGTGTCATACAAAATCAAATCAGGGATACATGCTGGAGTAACATGACACACTTCCGACTGAGGTGTACCGGTGGCCTGCTTAGTTAACTCATGAGCATCTTTATTACAAGATCTACTAGCAAATTTGAAAGAAAACTTCGAAAAGGCAAGTCTAGTATCATCTAACTCAGAGAGGTCCGGAGCAAGGATGGACTGTTGCTTCTCAGGTTTTCCCACAGTTGGGTAAGTCCCAGACAATCAGTTTCAAGATGAATTCATTGGAAGCAAGCCTGTTAAGCCAAGTTCACCGCATCACGGCATGCCAAAGCCTCATCTCCGCCCATACCTGCATCCAGTATGTTGTCTTGCGCCATATTTGAACTTGGTAAGTGGTGTCATAGCTGGAAGCTCTACTACGGTATTGAGTACTAGTCTACTACCATGTTATTCTCGTACGTACCGGTTTGTACAGATGATCAAAGTTTAATGGGTTAGCTGTTAAGTACAAAATCAGCATTATAAATTGCGTTTGTACATTGTACACACTCCATGATCAGATCTGGTTGCTGGCAAGGCAAAATTATTAAATGCGACTTCGCGTACACGTAGACAACATGCAAGGAAGCCACAGCCCACAAGTCTCAGGATGCGTACCATGTAACTCCGTACAGCACCTTTGAGAATCTTTGTATGGTTTAGTCTCTAAATTATCATTCAGGAAAGTTATTTTCTGAATCATTGTATTCTCCAACATATGTTCTATATACACCTTTAGAGCATTATTCTCGTTTTCTATTTTTAACTACCAAGATATTCAAAAATACTCCCTCCGTCTTAGGAAAAAAAATATAATCTGCACTACCTAGGTGAGAGCAACGACGAAACAAAATTACTCATTGTACCTCCCCAACCACACTACTCCTCCATACCTGAATTAGTTGTCGTTTAGAATATGATTGTGCTTACTGCGGAGTGATTAATTAGAGAGTATTTTTCCGTCCCTACACCTATTAAATACGGCGGTAGTTGGCACACTTTTTTTTTTTTTGTTGCGGTGGATTTTGCATGACTCACTGTTTTTTTTTTTTTTTTTTTTTTTTTTTGCATGGCACGGTTTGCCGTTTGCCGCTCACGGGATTTCATTTGCATGGCATTGCCATTCTCACCAATGGCGGAATCATACTAAGCACAACTATATTAAATTAAAATAACTCATATGAACACATCTAAAAGACATTCGATGATAAAATTTCAACACATATGAAAGACCAGCACACTAGACCATGATGAGATTTAGGAAATCATCGTATATCCTTGCTATCAACAGGCATCTTTGCCTAACACCGAAAAAATAGCATCTTAAATCTTAGAATACATATAAAATAAAAATGCGGGCACCCATGTCAAGTCGATGAATTAGCCTAAAAGGTCACAATAAGAAACTTAACCAATTGAGTTGTGTTCATTTTTAGAAGTTGGAGTTTTATAGTTGGGTCCCCTTATATATAATTTAAAGCTCCGCCACTTATTCTCACGAGAGATGAGACACAAAAAAGAATGACTATTTTATATTTTCTTGTTCCAGTGGACCCATGTGCTTGTCTCTCTGATTCTTGGAATACATGAAATAGATAGGTTATTTGTTTGTTGCTAGTAATTACTCTCTCTTCTAATTTTTTTTCCCTATCCACGTCATAATAGCTAGTCAATGAGGACACCCTTAGGCGCACATGTTGCAGGAGATGAAGGGAGTTGCAGGAGGGCGTGCGTGCGGCGGTGAATGCGGCAGATGAATGTTGGTATTTTTAAGTGCTAAAAGAATATGAAGGATTTCACAAGCGCTAGAGAATACCATTGTAGCTTTTCCCTAGGAGAGTATTCTAGAGTATCGTATCCATAGGGAAGCTTTAGCTAAAGAATTCTAATAACTCAAGAATCATGCATCTACAAACTTAGCAAACCACTAGACTAAAGTGAGGGGGTAAATGATGGATGATAGAAGTTATGAATAATATCACACACAAGAGAATTCTTATCCCATGCAGGGACGAGAGGAGACGTGGGCTTCGGAGCTTGCTCTCCCGGTGCGGATGGGGGCAACAACACATAATGATGGCACAAGGTACTGACTGGCACACTTCTGGATTCCAACCGCCCCGCACCCGTTTGAAGCCACGCTTTCCGCTTGGCGTGTGTGTGAGGCACGCGGCGCTTTTGTGTCAATAGGCGGCGAAGAGGGAAGAAGACGTCCAGTGAGCAAGCAAGCGTGCGTGGGTTTCTTCCTTTTTCTCTCACCAATAGCTTCAACTAGTAGGAGGTAGCTCACATATTTAAGTTGGCCTCACTCCTCCTAGACTAGCAATGTGGGACTAAGGCCCCCACCATACCATGCATGTGTGAGTGGGCCTTTTGAGATTTCTATTTGAAAATTTTGGGCCAAATCCCAAAACTTTTAACATTTATGGCCACAGTCTAATAACACCATAAAAATGATTATTAGAGGCACCTCCATTTTCTAGAACCGGTTCAGTTTACCACTATCTCTACAAATAGGGTGGAGAACCTAGCTTTTTAGGCGTCTCTAAAAAGTTCCTTTCTATAGGTGGTCTTATTTTTTTAGGGGTGCCTGTAATTTTCAGCCACATCTAAAAATACATGCCTATTTGTAAAATACTGAGAAAAACTACTAGCGTGGAAAATATATCATTATTACTGGGTTGCCATCCTTATCTTCTCATGCTCTCAGGCCCTGTCTTACACCTTTATCACCCACACCGAAATGCCAAATTAAAGAGATAAAGAGGCTCATTAACACCATTGCCCAAACATGGATACTCTCGGAAGTTGCGCCTAATACTCCGACAACTCCCATCAAATGAAATGGGCTCAACATCCAATTATGAAATCCTTAGAAAAGAATGAACCAAAATCTAGTTGCTACGCAAAAACTACGCACAAAGAACCAACCCCGATTGTCACAAAGGGATAAATAAGAAATATCGAAACAAAAACAATGATTGGACCAGAGAATAAAATTGCATTATAAGGCCACAATTGAACAGGCCGAGCAAGATCAAGTTGACATAGCATGAAACCAATTATGGGGTATCAATAATACCGGGTGGAAGGGAGCAAATGGCCATGAATTTTAATTCGCCCGGATGATTAAGGGTGAGATCCCCATCTCGGTGACCCCATGGAGGAGATTTCGCCTTGCCTGACCTTGAAAGGTCCTTGTATGGATAGATTGGGGTGAATAGCCTAATTAAATTATACAAACTCACTAGAAAAAATTGATTAGTACAACAAATGGCAAAATGCAATTTTACTTAGCTCTACAATGGTTACAAGTCACCTATCTATAATTTTAGTTGCTATGATCTCTAGTTAAATAATGGCTTGGTTGCTATTTCTACTCTAATGATCAAGAGATATAACTAAGCTAAAGAACTACCAAGCTACGAAGATAGATAGATAAATGTAATGCAAGGTAGGGTGATGATGTTTATACCGTCGAGCTCCCCTTATATAGAGTTAGGGGTGTAAACTAAGGGATTCGAGTTAGGAGATGAGCGTGTTGTGTAAATGATTTTGAGATCACTCCCCTTGGAAGGGAGGCTCCCCCTTATATAGAGTTTGGGGAGGACTAGGTTACAATAATGAGAATTGGGTTCTCTTGACCCAAGTGGTCGTTAGCCTGAGGAGAAGAGAGAAGCTAGAAAACTTGGTCGGCAATCCATCATGTCTTGTTCATTGTCCTGATGTCGTTGCACGTCTAGGTATGGTCGTCATGGGCTTGCTCCTTACATCAAGGTGTGGCATGGCGCAGTGCCACTATGCCCGTTGTGGCAGCATTGTGCAATTGGTAGTTGTTTACTCTGCGTGGCATAGGCTTACTTGCTAACATTGTGACCCATTGAGGTGCAAAAGTAATCATGGCATTGGTGTAGAGGGATGGTGAACGTCCTAGGTCGACGATCGATCTTTTCATCCTTGAGAGTGTTCACCCTACCTCAAGGGGTTAGGTTGAGTCTCTCACTTGCTTGATTCATCATCCCTAAGAGGATGGGTTTTGGGGTCATGCGACCCATCTTGTGGTTGGAGGGTCGTACACCTATCATGCTAGGTTACGTTTGGGCAGTGCACGGTGTGGTATTAGTTATCGCTACCACATGGTGTTGTCTACACAATGGCATTGAAGTGTTGCATCTTTGCCCCGGTTCTGTATCTTGAGGGGATTGATAACTAGCGAAAGGGACGGCCGATAACTTGTTTGCAATCAACGATAACTAGTGCGACGACGATAGGCACAAGAAGCCAACCACGTCTCTATCTTTGCAGCCCGAATCAAAGATCGCACAACCACACTCTCGGATAAACCAACCTACGCAACCTCGGAAACAATGGGCCGGGAGCACAGATTAGGTACCGATGACGATGGTCGCTTCAGAATCTCCGTGTAGGAAAACACAAGAGCAAAGAGGTAGATATCACCCTCTGAATTTGTTAGCACATATCTGAACAAAGAATTTATATTCTGATCATCAAAAGTCTTTGTGTCTGTTTGGATGCAAAGAGATATTTATACCAGAAACAAACCTCTAAATATGTAGAAACATGAAATGGAAATGAAGAGATGCAATATTCGAAAAAAGGCCTCCATGAAATGAACTCATAGACTGGTCTCACGTGGCTTTTTTATCTTAAATGCTTCAATAATTTGACAATAACTCTATCGTGAGAAGTACAAATGGCAATCCCTTCTATTGGGTTCGAAAGGAGACTCAATAAGCTTTTCAGCCATGTAGATCGTGCATCATGACATGTAGTAGATTATTGTAGTTTTACATTGGAAGTTGTACCAACATTTTACCCTCGACAAACTCTTAGACCTTGAGAGCTCAGAAGGCAACGTGTTCTTCAGTCAACGAATTTAAATACAGTCATCTAAATTGGTGGTATAAATGTAGTCATTTTTATGTCTAAATGTAGTCATTCGAATGTTTAATATAGCTTTACTGTTTTTAGTTTTTTTAGATAGATATAATAAAAATAAAAAATGATTTCCAAAACCTGCATATGGATCACGTTTCGAAACAATGAAAATTGTAGTGCATGAACCAAATAACTAAACGGGTTGTAAAAAGAAAACAGGAAAAAAAAAAAAAAAGCTCTCGGACATCCCCGGGCCCCAAGTCTAGTAAGAATAGATCACGAATCTCAGCGAGTGCTCTAGTTCCTGACGAGACACAGCCCACTATGGCCGCCGCCGGCGACCTGCCGGAGACTGTGGAGGTGACGCTGCGCGCCGTCGGCCCGTCCCGCCCAACCACCCTCCGCCTCCCTCCGCTTCTCTCGGTCGGTAAAACCATCCCCAGCTCCTTTAACCTTCGCCTAGGCTGATGAGTTCCTCCCTGATCTTTGTCTCCTTATAGGTCGCCGAGCTTCGCGGCCGTATCGCGCGCGAACGCCGTCTAGCAGGCACAGAAGAGATTCGACTCCGCCTGGTCCTGCGGGGAAGACGCTCCCGCACCAAGACGATGCCCATGTCAATCTCCGTGATGGGGGTAGGTACCCTAATCCTGAATCCCCCTATGTCTTCATTGGCATATCGATTCATTTTCAGTAGTTTGTCTTTTCTTATATGAAATTCGTGTTGTCCTCTAGTATGCAGCTGTCCAATTGAGTTGGTCATGATCCATTTACACACAGGTTTGTTCATATGAGTTTTTTTTTAATATATTTTTGCGATTTCTGCAGATACTCTAATAGTGGCCGTGGCGCCTAAGCCTCCAGCTAATCATCTCCTTGACGATGACAATGAGGAGGAAGAAGAGGAAGAACTGGTACAATTTTGTTTAAGTACTTTCAAAAGGCCTGTAATGTTAGATATTTTTTGTGTTATTTGTAAAGTCCACCTCTCTGTTTCCATTTCTGTAGAAGTTCAAAATACATAAACAACGTCCTTGTGGAAGAGGAAAATCTTTATGTTTCTTAGAGACAAGTTGAGATTTCCTGGTAATGTGTATGCATGGTGCTCATCTAGTAAAATGAAATGACAGTGTGCTGAATGTAACACAGATTCTACTTCTTCAGATATCATTCTGATGGCTGTGTTTTCTCTCAGTATGAAAGCATGGATTATCATTGCAATGTGGTTCCTATTCGCACCGATTGCTCAGAAGTACGACGTTGGACCTTTATATGTAAGTAACTTCTTCAGTACTTAGAAACTCTTATTACCAATTATTATCAGTGATATACATTATGCTCATCCTGACAATGAAATGCATCTTATCTTTTAAAACACATCTAGATTATTGAAGAATTGAACATACCAATTTCTAGCTCCAGCCAAGGTTATACTGATATTTTGCCGAACCTTGATAGTACTATTATGTTTAGTAAAATTTTGGGGTTTGGAGCGACCAAATTTATGGAATTTGTTTCTACGTTTCAATTCATTTGCAAATGTTACTTTTTGATGTATTCTCAGATACTTGGTACTGGTTTCTTGATCATACTTCTTAATCTGGGAAGAGCGACAACAAGGTGATGTTAGGTATGCCATCTTATAACTTCAGTTTTTGTTATTGTTAAGTTCTTGACAGTGAAAGCCTTTTATTATGTTTTTACCAACATTGTGTTGTTCAGTACCATGCAATAGCTTGTGCTTACAACCCAGTTATTTAGCATCGAGATATGATATGTAATGATCCACGAAAAAAATAGTGCACTATAAGCTGCTATAGCGGTGTAAAATTAAATGACCTTGCGGTGCAATCGTGCTTTTTTGCGCTATACGCGCTATCTCGCTATAGCGCCGCTAAAAAGCTGGCCGATCCAAAATAGCCAAATCCCAGTTCTGCACAGTAATTTTGTAGCTATGTGCCTATGTCTATGTGTTGAATTTCTGATTTTGATTGATGCAATAGCAACCTACATAGAAACTGCCATGATAGTTACATATGTGATATGAATATATGATTATAAGAGTGATTGAGGAAATGATTATTTTTATGTTTGCTGGTTCCAAACAAATAGCGCGCAATAGTGTGAAGCTGCTGCTATAGCGGCCAGAAAAGGGAAACACTATTTTCATAGCGCCCGATTTTTTTTTTTTAGAGTTCAAGGGCCTATGCCCGGCCTTTTATTAGAAAAAAGACCACCAAGTTTAAGCGTTTACAGAGCATGTTCCAAAAAAACACTCTCTAACCAGAGCAGAGGCAGAAAGCAACATAAAGGTATCAGCAAAGCTCAAAACACGAGCCAAAAAGCTAAACAGAAACAGAGTTTTCTAGCATCTTGAATCAGAAACGCCATCTTGATCACCACCGAGGCCATTGCCTGACAACATCAATTAGCTTCCAGTGTTTCATTCAGGGTCGACCACCAGTAAGGCAGTAACCACCAGCACTCCCATCCTTCCTGACTGTCAGTGCTTCAAAAGCTTCAGATCTTGCTTTGTATTCAGTTACACCACTTGAGGTTGAGTTCAGAGGTTGAGCCAGCACACCTCTTTTGCCATAGTCTTGATTTTTTGGATATAGTTCTCCAGTAGCTCTCTCCTTTCTTGCGGGCAGAGCAGCATCCAACTTTGTAAAGTCCCAGCTATTCGATGATAGAGTATTTCCATACTCTTCCATCCCTGATAGCGCCGATTTTTTTTCGTGGGTAATGATACATTGTGCATACTTTGGTCTTCTTTTTGGTTGTGGTGCTGGAGAAAAGTAATACAACTAAATTGTGCTCCATTCCTTGGGTGGGGGGTGGGGGTGGGGGTGGGGTTATGTCTTCCTATTTGAAAAGCAAAGTTTTATGTCTTAAAAGAAAGGTTCTCCGACTGCAATAGTAGCTAAACTGCTGCCTGTACTGCAGCATAAAAGTTTCCTTTCTTTTGGTTAACAGCTGGTTAGTGGGTACAAAGCATTTGCACCGTCAGCTACTGGACTATGCACTTGTTTTTGCCAGAATAGCTGTGATTTATGTCTGGCCTTCTCATAATGATCAACAAAATCGATGTATTGTGAAACTGGAGATAAACTGTTCTCTTTTTTTCATTGGTGCCGGTCTTTTTTTTTTTATCAATGCCACTCATAAGTTGATTTTGTTCACTTTAGTTTTGTGCTGGGCTTGTCATGCTGATAAGCCAAATAGATGTTTGCCAGGCGAAAGATCTTGTTGTAAGAAATTTAGTTGTATTATTAGATGATGAAAAAGTTTGTGAATTGTATATTGTGAAGTCACAACTTCCTGTTTTCTGACTTTAAACTTTAAACTTTCTGTTTGTTGTACCCTCATGCAGTGCATACTCCATATTCAACGAAGATTTTAGAGAGCTGCCAGGAACACTTAACGCAGATCGCATTGATAGAGACATCCGGGCAGGTCAATTTTAAGCCAATTCTGGGTGATAGACCATGGTATGCGTAGATTTGTACAGAAGCGTATTGTGCATTGCCTTTGTTTGTACATGGAAAGCACTGTGAAGATGAAGGCAGTGCTCCTCTAAGGGTTAATGCCCAATATATTTCTTACCTGTAAGTGAAACAGCGTTGCCTGGTTACAAGTGGAAATTACCATCACTTTGCATATCTGTACTTGTGAAACCAAAACAACAGAGTTAGCTTAAGACTGGCACCCACAAAGTGATATTCCTCATGCAAGTTCTTGTATCAGCTATAAGCCACAAAGTCCTATATATCTACTGACAATTGGTACTGAGGTTCTTGCACTACAGGTTAGTCTTTTCAAAAGGTGAGAGCTTCATCAGGAGTAAAAGACTACCACAAACTTGAACGTGTTCATTCTCTGAGCAACTCAGAACTATGTGTGAAATCAGATATACATAGGCCGCAGAAAAGGATGGAAGTGGAATATTGCTTCGACTGTATGAGCATGTGCATTTTTTACTGACCGTGTGACTGACTCAAAATTATACGTCAAATCAGACGAGGCTGAAAAGGTGAATATTATTATTCGAGCATGTACATAGGCGCGCAGGTCCACCGCCGCGTCTTGCTCGACGCCGCTGCTGCAGACTTGCTATTCGTCCTGTTCAACGGTTTGACAAAACCGGCAGCCGGAAGAATCTTTTTCTAAGTTGACACTTTTTAAAACAAATTACAGGATTAGCATGGTCGCGCCTCTGCCAAAGCGCCACAAATACACGTCGCGCCTTGCATGGAGGTGCCACAAGGCTGCCACGTAGGCACCCGCCCGGCGCCCTGTGATCTTGGCGTGGTCGGAGGCTGTCGCGCCTTGCATGGCGGCGTGATAGCCTCCGCCTCCGTCAAAGGCGTGGCGAGGGGCTCAATAGAGCCCCTGCCATGCGGTCTCCTCTTCCCTCCCCTGCCTCACTTCCCACTCGGCCGTTTCAAGTTTGGAGTCGGGCGCCTGCCGCCTCCCGGCGCCCCTGTCACCGGCGGCGGCGGCGGCGGCGCCCCACGCCCCTCACTCCCTCTTTGTCGTTCCCCAACCCAATTCCCCACCACAGTGCATTGGTAAGCAAGGTAAATCCTCTGCTTTTTTTTTATTAGTGCTATGTATTAAGGGTAAATGTCATATAGTAGTTTATTTAGTTATAGCTAGATTAGCTAGGGTTAGTGATTTGTTAGGGCCGGACCATATGGTTACATTAGTTAGTTAGGGTTTAAGCTTAGTGCTATGTATTAATTTGTTAGCTGATTAATTGTCACAACATTTTTTTGTTACTAGCCCGATGTCTATGTATGACTATCGAAAATTAAAGTGGGGAGGGGACAAAAGGGCCGTCCTCCCGAATTGTACCCTCGATGTGTCTAGCAAGGATGTCGACGTCCCTTCAGACCTCCCAGGTCCCTAATTGTGATTGTGGAAGGCTGTTGTTGTTTTCCAGTCCGGGCATCGGGAGACAAATTTGCACGTTGCTTCTACGATTGCGGCTCATGTAATATAAGTAATTGTATGGATATTGCAGGTTTTGTCATTTTGTTATTGGCTCACTAATATTTTTATGTAAATCTGTTTTGTAGGCCCAGAGATGCTTCTTTTTCCAAAGGATTGACAGTCCTGATAAGTTTGATCCAAGGTACCTCCTGTTCGAGGACCTTTGGAGAAGCCGACATGCACGTGAGTTTGGTATTTATTAAGTGCTAAAAGAATATGAAGGATTCCGCAAGCGCACAGAACACCTACCATTATAGCTTTTTCCTAGGATGAGTATTCTAGAGTATCGTATCCATAGGGAAGCGTTGGCTAAAGAATCTAATAAGTCAAAATCATGTATCTACTAACTTAGCAAACCTCTAGACTAAAGTGAGGGGGTAAATGTTATATGATAGGAGTTATGAACAATATGAAACACAAGAGAATTCCTAATGATAAATGTGTAGTAACACGTTGAGAGGACAGCGGGAGAGATCTAGGTTCCTATGTGCTTCTCTATTACTTAGCTTCTATGATAGCAATCATACCATCGCACTTTGGGACATCAGAACACTAGCCACAGAAAGGGATGAGAAGGGGCTAGGAAGCTCTGACAAGGTCCTACAATCACCAACCCGAACGTGGTGGAATACATCGGCCATCAGGGCTGTCACCACCTAGGGCTACCACAAACAATCCGTGGGGTTGGGTGCAATCTCAGGTAACCTATAGGATAGACACCATGTCTACACTAGCGATTACTACTCTAGCTAACTAGAATAACTAGAGCACTCGATGCGAGCGAAGATCCCATGCAATGACATAACAACTATACTAACCAAATATATGAAGGTATGAAAGTAATAGAGAAGATAAATATATATAAAGCATAGGTCTTACAAAGGAAGGATACAAGACATACCAAACCCTAAAGACATCTCGAACCGGAGCGCAGACTCATCTCTAACTCCTAGTTGCTAATCTACTACATTGGAGAGTCTAGCCCTAATTCTCTAGTGGAGAGGTTGTCCTCACATTGGGACACCTCGATGACCAACAGTCGGGAGATAATGAATGGAATGAATTAGGGTTTCACCACAGGGGCGGGGGTCTCCTTATATAGCCCTAGGCGTTGCACGGCGACCCCTTGGATCAAACCGACCTTGATAGATGGGCCGGATTGCTCCTCAATGGCGGTTATGAACCGGCGTAGAAGGGGAGGCGACGGTGGGCCCCATAGCCGCGACCGCCGCTGCTACTAGGGGCGGCCGCCACGGCTGCTTGCCGGTGGGCCCCGGCTTGTGGTCGTGCCTTCCGGTGTCTTCTAGAATGTTCTTCGGTGGGTTTCAAGTTGGATTGCTTCACGGATACGTCTTTATATCGTAGGGCTTGCAAACTCTTGGGCATATTCTGTTTAATCCACGAGAATATATAAATCACCAAAACTCGTGGAATTATGTCGGTAAAGCCCCTATACTATGTCGATATTCATTTTAAGCTCTTATTTCAGTTTTAAAAGCCTATATATTTTTATGCTATAAGAGATGTCAACAAAGAGCACTTCAAGAGATGGGTTCCACCTCCCCTAACCCTCCACTCCAGATGGCGACGGGGAGAAGGAGATAGAAAAATATCGAAGATTGTAATCCCCTCCACGATGCCTTTGCGGAGACCGCTTTGATTGTTGGGATGAATTTTCGTGTGGGAACAAGAGCATGCATAATCCTTGGATTCCGGGTGCTTTTTAGAGAGCACCTATGGGGTCCGAAGTCTCATTGACCAGAGCCAAAAGAAGAGAAGAAGCAGAAGAGGGAAGTTGTAACACCCGGAATTTTGCATTTTTCAAAGTAGAGTTAAAATGATTTAATTATGTATTCTCCGTGTTCATGAAATATAGGGAAAATAATATTTTCATTTAAAATAAAATTAATCTAAGGCTAGAAACATATTTGTTGCATTCATGCCCTTGCATCATTTTTTGAGTGATAAATGAATTTAAATGTTTTCAAGATGCGCCTAAGGTTTGATCCCATATTTATCTCCCGCACGACCTGGACCTCCCCACGAACAAGCTCCGCTCCTCCTTTGCCGCATCACCACTGCCCCTTCCCTCCTTCCTCGCGGTCAAGCAAGACCCGCCGAATCCGCCCGCCATTGACGACATGCTGAGCTCGGCGCCTCTCCCCTCAGCTCCCCTTCTCTATCCCACTTATGGAAAGCCTCGACTTCACGCAGGCACACCGCAGCCGCACCACCTCACACCTGTCCCCGTGCCCCCTCCCCATCTCATCTCTGATTCTTCAGTCCATGACCCTCTCATCCACCTCTTGATTTCCTCCACACATCACAGATCGTCTTCGAGGAGGATCGCAGAAGCCCCATCGAATTGCCGTACGTCTTGGTGCTGCCCCGCTTGTCGCAGACCCTGTCTTCACCCATCGTCGACATCGGCTACCATCAAACCTCATCTCCAACTGCTACGAACCATGATGTGAGGACCTCTATCACCTCCCCATATTGTTTTAATGTTCCTTCCAACGATACATGTGTCTATCTTCAGTTTTGATCAAATTCCATCAAAGTTCCTTGCGATCATGTCACTGTCCATTGCGAACAGCTGCGTTGCTGGTTCTCAAGCGTGTTCGCAGCAATCCGCACCTCCGTTTTGCAATTAATTTTATACATGTGTGTATTATATACCTGCACACACCTCTGATAAGTCTCGTGTCCATAGGATCCAAGATCAAAGAGATTTAATACTTTTTGTGCTCCTTGTCCCTGCTGCCCCGCAGCTGTGCTGCAGCCGGTTGGCGAGAACATTCCCAATGATTAACCACTCTGATTGTCAATTCCTTGAACCCACAAATATATCATATAGTAGTGCATAGCCCTGTGATTTTTATCACCCATCAGAGTAGCATGCATATCATATTTTGATCTGTAATCGCGCTTGCTACTCTGCTGTTCTAGCACTTGTGCAGCACTAAATTCTTGTGGTGTTCCCCGCTAATCCGCTATCCAAATACTCAAACCCTTCGACAGTAACATGCCTCATATACTTGCACATGTATTGGCAAATCAGATTGGCCATAGATGAACCGTGGCTGAGATATTGGTGTCGTAGTAACTGCTATGTGCTATCCCTGCTGTCCAAACAGCAGCAACCTTGTTTTTCCAACCGCGTTCCCCGCTAAACCACTGCATCAATCGCTGAGCCCTCTTCTAAGTATGTGCGTTTATTAGTTGCACATCGTCCTACTCAGTTTCAATCCCATATATTAAGTAATGCCCTGCCTTTTCATGGTCATAATTGTCGCTACCCTTAAGCTATTCACCACTTGGCATGCCCAACCAGTGCACCTAATCACCATATAGTGTTTTCTTTGATCTAGCATTCACCTTAGTGCAGCCACTTATCAAAATAAGTTCCATGTGTCCTCTACACAAATCCATAGTCATCAATATTAATTCATCTATACTTCCTTGTGCTCTATAAATCTTCCAAGATAGCCCATCCATCATGTTTATTTCATTCCTTGCATTTATCAAACCTTCTAGCTTCTACCTTGATCTTTGATGTCTTTTAAACCATAACCCGTTTAGTTGTTTTTGCACTAACAATCATAGATACAAGCCCTACGTGTTTTAAACCTTTTATGTCTTGTTTTATATATACTTGAATGATGTATTGCTTCTAGGTTTGTCTACGATGGTTGTGATGATTATTCACGATCATTAGAAGAGGCTATACAAGGATGATCCGGAAGGAAAAGTTGGACAAGTTTGAGCACTATTTGAGGCAAGTATAATTTTTGGGATATGTTAACTTTAAACCATGATCATATGACTTGATTAATGTTTATGCACTGAATGGTAAATGTGGTTGTTTAGCAACATGTGGACTTGTCTATACTAGAGTCTCGGGAAAAAGCAGTTACAACTGTGAGGGCTAATGGGCTCGGGTTTTAGTTGATATGAGGACCTTGTTTAACTTGTTAGTGGTTACCAAAGGCGTTAGGGTAAAAACAGGGCGTGGATCCCCGTGGAGGGTTGTATCACATGGAATGTCGTAGGCTGTGGATCGGATTGAGGTGTGTCACACGGGTGACGGAAGATACCTAGCGTCCCCTAACATGTTAGCTGAACCTTTGAAAGACTTCATAGTGAACCCTCCGGATATACCTCGGTAGTGGGTCAAGAGGTCGACGGGCCTCGGGCGTGGGGCAATTCATGGCTCACGGTGAAAGTGTAGACCTCTGCTTGCAGAGTAAAAATCGGGTATATCGGCCGTGCTTTCGTGCTCACGGTCATGAGCGGCCTTGGAACCTTTACATTAAAGATGATGACTTATGTTTGTTTAACATCTCATAATTTATCGTTTATGCTTTACATTATTATGTAATAATGATCATGGTATAAGGATAAGATATTGCCTTGCTATATTTCTGAGTTTGACATGGACTTACTCTTGCAATTTCCCCCACCTCAGATCTCTTGGCAAGAGTCACATGGAGAATGGACGAAGATACTAGTTCTTGGCATCACAGCCCCCAGTCAAGCTGCCCCTGAAGAGTTTGGGCAGAAGTTTAGCAACCCTTCCGCGTTACTCGATAATTGTGAGTGTTTGTTTAGTTGTTTCTACGTTTTAAAGCATTGTTTTGTGATATTTATCACATTCCATGTTATATGTGTGGACTTTCTGGGCACATATATGGCGAGTCTGGTCTTCCTCGGAAAACCGGGTATGACAGAAGCAGAGCTAAAATGCAGGGTTGGCCCTATGTTGTGCAAATGTGGTGTTAAAGCGAACTACGACCTTGTTCCTTCATAGCTTGGCATAGGCTGCGGTGCGGCCATATGGGCGACTATGTTGAGGTTGGTTGGTTACACACATCGAAAATGACATCGAGACAATATTTTAAGCTAACTTTTGTAGATTTCTTTTCTTTAACTTTAGCACCAGGGAAATGCAAGTGGGAGAGTTACAAGGGAGGCGAATGAGGCCGGCGACACAAACTTCAAGAAGAAAATCGTGGGTCGGAAGATAGGTTGTGGTAGTCGGCTTGTTGACTTGTACCTTGACATGCGTAGATGTGGCGGTGTTGGCTTGCTTCAAGATGGGTGTTAAAAAGCTAGGATTCTCTCGGAGAGAAAATAGCGGATGAAAGAAGGAAGAAAGGATGGAAGAGGAACATGCATTGTGGGTGGAGGAACAAGAGTACAAGGCCATCAAAGACCTTGAAGCTGGTCTATGTTTGAGTAAGTGTTCAAATAGCACATTAAGTAATGATTTGTTTTTGAATTAAAATTATGTGGATTCATATTTGAATGTTTTTGTTCCACGAGAGATTAGAGGACCGGGTGGATTCCTTGTGGACGAGGCTCGAGTCGCGGCATATTCGGATTGTGGTGGAGGAAGCACAAAGAAGGATGTTGCGAGAAATAGACAAGCTCATCTCGAAGGAGGCCGGAGTTGAAGAATAAGGAGGCCCAAAATGTGGATGATGATGGCGACTTTTCAAGATTGGATGAGCTCATAGACCTCGGGCCGAGGGCTTGCAAGTCCCTGCGCAAGACCTTGTCTTTGCAAATGTGGTGTTCAAAGCGCATTACGGCCTCATTCGCATACGAGTTTGGAATAGGCTATTGGTGTGGCCATATGGTGGATTATGATGAGGTTGGTTGGTTGCCGCTTTGTAGTCAATATCTAACTTTATTTTAAGCTAACTTATATGAATTATTTGTGTTCAACAGAAAGTACTAGAATATGCTTGTGGGAGTCTTATGATGGACGGAGAGAGTCCATGGACACAATCAAGGCGGCGAAAGATTGGGCAGGAGATGGGTATTGGGAATCGGTTATCAACTAGCACCTTGACATCTAGGGCGTGAGCAACGCGTCGGCGTGTCAAAGAGTTGGGGGTCATGCGGCCAATGTGTGAACAATACAACAAAGGGATTGAGCTTTTCAAGAAGAAACTAGAAGAGCAACATGCAATCACCGAAAGGTCCTAAATGGCTAGAGGGGGTGAATAGCCTAATAAAATTTCTACAAAATCACTAGAGCAACTTGTTAGTAAATAACAAAGCGTAAATACGTTTGCTCTAGCTCTACTTGTCGACAAGCCTCCTATTGACAATTCTAGTTGCTATAGTCTCTAATTCACACACAAAGGTTAAGTCTCTACTTTATCTCTAGGTGAACAAACTAATTACTCTAGCAAACTAAGCAAGTCTACTCAAACTACACAAGCACAATATATATATATGAAAGTAATGCAAGTGTGTAGAGGAGATATACCACAATGTTGAGGCTAGTCAATCCAATCACGGAGATGTTGTCACACTTATGAACAATGAATCAAATGCTAAGAGACAACAAACACAATGGCTAGACACAATGATTTAGCCCAAGTTCACTTGAGCACCCTCAAGCTAGTCTCCGTTGTCTTGACCGTCTCACGTGTGGGGGCAAGGTGGAGCTCACTCTAGCCATGTGCCTTTAGGCTACTTGCACCCAAAGCAAATGAGAGGTACCCAAGACACGAGCAATATATTACTTGCAATTAAAATGCGTCCCCAACGAGGATGCACGGTCCTCTTCACAAATCAACCGTGAGGTAGCCAAGAACAATCTCCTTCTCTTGCCAATGCCTCCACCAATCACCAAGTCGGCTAGGAGGGTGCTCGCAAACAAAAGAAAATCCAAATCGGCTCATAACGATCCCCAAGTGCCACTAAATGCAAAGATCAAAGCAAAGTGCACAATCACGGCAATCGCTCTCGCCGCGGCGGCGATCGCGAACTTTCTTGATGGGCCTAGCACGTTGCGGCGGCCCGGACTCCATATTCGAAAGTATGGTCCTCCTCGACCGCTGCCATCCCCTACGGAAGGAAACCATACGTGCAAGATCAGCGATTTCTCAATTCGTGAATGCGAATGTGCCCTATGCGCCGATCGGCCGTCCGCCTCGCTTGTCGCCTACGCGGCGCCTACCTCCATCAGCGGCGCCCCCACGACCGAGCCTGCGCCAATGCGTCATCACCGCCGTCGCGCGTGGATCATCGCCCACGTCGCCGGTGTTAGTCAACCGGCGGCCGCCCACCACCCGCGCATCATTAATGGCCACAAGGTCGCCGACGCATGCAGGGCGATCGCCACCCACGGCGCGAGACGCCGAGAGCCGGGCGGCCGCGGCGCGGCGCCACGAGGGCCGCGAACGCAGGCCCGAACCACCGCACCGCTGCAAGCAGCAGCGGGGGGCTGCAGCCGCGTTTGTGCCCGGCCACGGGGCTGCTGCCGCGGACCTATCGCTGGGGCCGCCGGCTGCTGGTGCATGGCACTTGGCTGCCAGCTGCGGCCATGGGGCCGCCATCGGGACGCCGAGGAGAGACCGCGGCGTGGCGCGCGATGGGCGATGTAGGGCTCCGTCTTCCCGGCGAAGGCCGATCGAGGCAAGGATGTAGGGCAGCACGCACATCAACATCTTCCTCCTGGTTACATACCTCAGATCCAGCGTATGTATATTCTGAAAAAAGCTAGAGGCCTAGAATAGTATGATCTAACAGGATCATGGTCTTACTGAATATGTATGTTTGCTGTTAGTATTTTTCGAAGAAACTATGTTTGCTGTTAGTGAATAGCTTCTCTAATTGAATCATTGTCTTACTGAGTTTGTGAAAATATGTATGTGTGCTAGCTGTTAGTGCCATCTCATAATTTCTCTCCTTCCAAAGAGCGTCGCCATCTCATAATTTTTCTCCTTCCAAGAGCGTGGCTAGGTGATCTGTCTGTCTCTAAAATTGCAGTGTTGGCTACCAACTTAAGACTCTGTGTACATATATATTGTTCCTTGCAATCTTTAGAAGATGATGAAATACTCGCTACATGCACCCAAATGTCTGTCCATAAAGGGTTGTGCAATACACTCTAAATGTTTCCTTCTATTACAGTAGAGACAACCAAATCTCTTTTTACAGGTTTTTTTGCGCCACAATAACACATGAAAGTAACTTTGGTACGTATTTGGCATCCAAGCTGCACAGAGCATGAGGATATCATGTGGGATGCATTTCAGAGTTTAGGTAATCTTAGAAACATCCTTGATTTCTCAAACACATAATTGTTGAATAATAGTGTTTTAAGAGCTTGCTAGACCATGATTTAGCCATTTTTTGTGTGGTAGTTTTAGATTAGCTTTCATTTGTTGCAATTGATCCTTTCAACAGCTGTAAATTTCTTGTTAGGTGAGCAAAAAGCATACTTTGTCGAGGATTTCTTTTTGCCATTGAAAAGGTCAGGATTCTGAAAGAAATTGTGACCTTGTGCAGTTTTAGTTCAAAATTTCCATCTTCAATATAGCTGAATAATATTATATTACTGACGAATCTAAAGCACCACCGAGGTTACCAAGTCAATCAGGCGACAACACGTAAATTCTAGGTGTTTGCCAAATTATTTTTGTGGTATGTAAATTAAACTAGAAGTTGTGTACGTATCCACTATATCATGATATCATTGTTGTCATGCAGGCAACCAGTATTTGGTACCGGGTTCTCATCAGAATCATGGTTTGTTATAATATGTGATTGGTGATTTTTCAAAATCACGAAAGCAAATACACCATTTTGGTCTCCTTTAATTTGTGTGGTCCTAATGTCACCGTAGCGTTAGACGGGCAATATACTAGTCTCGATAGTTTTCTAAATCTCACGCTGCTATAGAAGAGCATCTCGATAGTATCTAAAAATCACTTGGTAAATTAATGAATATTTGGTCCTTCGCTCTCGGTAGTAAGCTCCTAGTAGTTTTGTTTCCCCAACCTCCTTCCAGCTTCACCGCCCGACCGCCGCCCGACCGCCCCTCCCTCCCCGTCCTCTCGGCGTGCTCGCCCGGTGGCGACGGCAGTGGACCGGACTCTCGGCCTTCCCTGTCACAACCCGTTTCCCGTCCAACGCGAAGGGGAAGGACGGAAAGCGTGGCGTGGCGTAGAACGTCGAGGGCGGCAACGGCGGGCGGGGGGTATGAGGGCCGGCGGAGAGAGTAGAGATAGGTAGGGTAAAACCCTAAACTTTTCTTGATTGATTGTCTCACGATAGTTGCCCCCATATTTATATTTTTTTTTTTTTTTTTTTTTGAATGACACAATTATAACGCAGGCGGCGCTCACAACACGCACGCACACTCACCCTCTATGAACACACGACGCAAAACCCTACCCCCTATGAGCACCTCCTCCGGGACCGAGCACCCGCAGATCCGGAGATTCTCGAAGTCACCATTGGCGCCTCGTCGTCGACCGGAACGCCGCTTACCACTTAATGCATAACGCCGAAAAATCCTGGGAAAATCCCGGGAAAGGTCTGGCACCGAGGATTTGAACCCCGGTGGGTAGCGTCCCCACTGGACCGTCCTACCATTGGACTACAAGCCAATTATTTGCCCCCATATTTATATGAGGGGTTTACAATGCTAACGGGCCAAGCCCATTAGTCTTTTCTAGCTTACTTTAATTTAACTAAATAAATTTACTAATAAAATCTATATAATAATTAATTATTCAAATTACTCCGCTTATCCCGGGAGACTCGTGACTAAGTGTGACATCTCTCCCGCTGAGACTGGAATTCTAGATATATCTTGTTGAATAATTCAGCATCCTCCCCACGAAACGTCCGTAGCTGTCTTGTTCTTCCATTTGATGAGCACCTGAAGCTGACCTTGTCGGACTCTGAATTAAGCATGATCTCGGGTTTAGGAACCGGTGTACCTTCGTGTATACGTGGTAATTCGCGCATATCGGTAGGAATCTCCCTCGATGTGGTTTAAGGATCTTTGACATGAAAAACGTTGTGGATGCGGGTTCCGGCGGTAGGTCCAACTCATATGTAACTGGGTAATAATTTTGTTGATCTGAAGGGTCCAAAATACTTTGGAGAGAGCTTGCCTTTGTATAATGTTGATATAGTTGCCGCAGATCGGGATAAAAGTTTAAGCCAGACATAATCACCCACTTTAAACTATCGCTCTGTATGTTTAGCATCAAAGTATTTGCGGTAATAATCTTGAGCCAGTTGTAAACAAACCTTTGTCTGATTGAGGAAGGCATCACGCTGGGTCAACAAGGCATCTACTGACGGTAACATTGTCTCACCCGGATTGTAGCCTCATATTGTCGATTGGGTCGCCCATAGACTAGATTAAATGGTGTTGTTCTAGTGGATATATTATATGAAGTATTATAACAATATTACGCCCATGGTAACTATCTTATCAATCCTTTGGTTTGTCACCCAAGCAAGCGTAGATACATTATGATAATTTTGTTTACTACCTCGGCTTTGTCCATCCGCTTGAGGATGATAAAGGCGATGTTGGGGATAGAATAATGTTGGACAGTCTGAAGAGCTCTTGCCAGAATTGACTTGTGAAAACCACATCTCGGTCACTAACAATTGACCTTGGTAAACCATGTAAGCAAACAATCTCTGAGAAAAAATTTTGAGCCACAGAAGTTGTTGTGTATGGGTGAGAGAGGGGTATGAAGTGGGCATACTTGGATAAACGATCAACAATCGTTAAAATTACTGACTTGGTGCCAACTTTGGGAAGTGCTTCAATGAAATCCATTGAGATATCCTCCCAAATCTGTTCGAACTGGTAAAGGTTGAAGAAGTCCAAACTGGATGTAGATGTTCAGTTTTGTTGTGTTGGCATACTAAGCAATCATTCACAAAATTTTCGACAATGCTTTTATCATTTTACAAAGAAGGTTTGACGAAATCGATGCAATGTTTTTTGTATTCCCTCATGAGTTTGAATCATGAATTGCATGAAGAATGGTCTGAAGATGTTTGAATGATTGTGAAAGCCATACCTTTTTGTTGAACAAAATTAATCCATTACGAACTTCCCAAAATTTGAATCCTCCCATAACTGATCAAACAAACCCAATTGAATTTGAAATAGCCATTAACGAAGATTCCCGTGTTACGGTGAGATAATGCATCCGCCACAACATTGGATTTACCAGGTTTGTATTCCACAGTAAAGTCAAGTCGTAACCAAGTAATTTGCTAACCTATTGATGTTGAGGAATGGTGGATAGACGTTGATCTAAAATGTATTTGAGGCCTGTAATGATCTGACCTTATAATAAAGGGGCGGCCCCAGAGATACGGTCGCCAAGGTTTGACTGCTGTTACTAGCCCTATGAGTTCTCGTTCATAAACAGCCAACTTTTTGTATTTATCGGGCATTCGTTTGCTAAAGTAAGCTATTGGACCATTGCCCTGATGCAAAACAGCACCCATACCTATACCAGAAGCATCACACTCCACCATGAAAAGTTTGTTGAAGTCTGGAAGTTGAAGGACTGGTGCTGATGACAATGTTATCTTTAGATGCTCAAAGGTTGTTGTTGCTAGAGGTGTCCAACAGAATGAATCCTTTTTAAGAAGATCTGTAAGAGGTCGTGCAATTGTACCATAATCCATGATGAATTTTCTGTAGTAACCTGCAAGTCCCAAGAAACCTCGGGTTCGCGAGAGAGTTGTACGTATTACCAAGCCAACTGCCTCTATTTTCTCAGGATCAACAGCTACTCTAGCATCAGAAATAATATGTCCCAGATAACCCAATTGTGATTGACCAAACAGGCATTTAGATTTCTTTAAGAAAATGTTGTGAGATGCCAGTACCTTGAATATCTCTTCCACATGTGAGAGATGTTCAGTCCAAGATTTGCTAAAAATTAGAATATCATCGAAGAAAACCGGGACAAACTTCCAGTAGAAAAGGTCCCAAAATATCATTCATCAAAGCTTGAAAGGTTGAAGGTGCATTGCATAAACCAAATGGCATGACCAAAAACTCAAAGTGCCCATGATGTGTTCGAAAGCTGTCTTTTCGATGTCTGGGGGATGCATGCGTACCTGGTGATAGCCTGAGCATAGATCTAGTTTGCTGAAGAATTTGGCACCTTGCAACTCAACTAGTAATTCAACAATGACAGGTATTGAAAATTTGTCTTTCATGGTATTACTATTTAGCTCCCCGATAGTCAACCTTTGAATCGCCAAGTCTTGTCATGTTTCTTGACAAGAAGGACGAGGGGATGAAAATGGCGAAGTGTTGTACCTGATAATACCTTGGGAGAGCATGTCGAGCATTGCCGTTCCGGCTCATTCTTACGTATTTGAGGGTAGCGGTAAGGGGCGAACAACTTTGGGTGATGAGTAGGATCTTTCAAATGAATTCGATGGTCATAGCGCCCCGAGGTGGAAGTCCCGAAGGCTCTGAGAAGAGTTCTTTGGAATTGGCACAGATAGAGGTTCCATTGGAGGATCGAAAGAAAGGATATGAATACCGGTGGAGGGTCTGTTTCCTTAAGAGAGATTGTGCCATGTGATCGGTTGTCCCTTGCGCCAGAATTTCATAATGAGCTTATTAAAATTCCAAACAATATTTCCGGAGAGCTCAGCCATTCCACAAAGACAACATCATAGCCACCCAATTTAATGCTAAAGAAATCTTCTTTGAAACTTTTCGGTAGCAATAGAAAATTCAACATCATCATACCTCCCAACATTTGTTATATGTTGTCCATTAGCAACATACTTCGGAGAGATCGATGTGAGGGGAGAGCAAGGTAAATCCAGTTTACTAGCCAATTCAGAGTCCAGAAAATTGTGTGTTGACCCAGAATCCAACAAAGCCAAAAAATTATTGCCATTTATATTGATAAATAATTGCATAGTAGGACATGTAGATATGCCAGTTAATCCATGGACAGATATTTGAACATTTGAATGTCGTCGATTATTTATCTTTGAATTCTATCGACGTGTTGTTGTACAGAGACGTCTGGCCAACGCTATAGTAGTCCCCATATCAGGTGGTTGGGGTAGTTTGACATCTATCTGAATCAGAGGTGCTAACCCATCAACATATAGCATAACTTTGTTGTTTGGGAGAGAGGTGTTGTACCTTATTCGATGTTGTTGCGAATTTATTTGTGTAGTTGTCCAAGTCTCCTAGTTGGCGTGAGGTCGTCGGATCGCCAAGATAATTATGTAGTGGTAATCCAAAACGCCTATTGATTCTTTGCGAAAATTACGCCAAAGTTGGCCGGCCCAATTCATTTTCCCAACGAATAAGCCAAGATAGAGCGTTCCCTTGGAGGTGGAACGAAGCAAAGTGCATTTGATCATTGTCTTTGATGCCTTGAGCGAGAAAAATTTATTGCATTTGTACACCCAATGAGAAGGATCTCCTTTACCATCATACTCACGTAAAAATAATTTCAGATTATTGCCGGTCCATCTAGGAATTTCTGGAGGAATTTTTGGGGAAGTTTACGTGGTGTTATCTCGTAGGGAATTTCCGTGGAATTTTTTGTACCAATTTCTGGATGAATTTACGAGAGTAGTCCGATGGTCGAGGAATTTTTGGGTCGGGAGCGCGGATGGTGAACTCATCATTGTTCACAGGTGAAGAAAACGCTTGGATGGCGGAACGTGCTGGCGAGGATGGGGGCGATGACGCCTCCATGGCTGTGATGTAGTTGTTGATGATGTTGTTGATGTCCTCCATGAACTTCTTGCTCGGTCGGAGGCCATTGGATGGTCCGGCCTCGGATACCAACCCGTCACAACCCATTTCCCGGTCAACACAAAGGGAAGGGGGGAAGGCGTCCACGTGGCGT
This sequence comes from Hyparrhenia diplandra, assembly GCA_015847255.1. Taxonomy (NCBI): domain Eukaryota; kingdom Viridiplantae; phylum Streptophyta; class Magnoliopsida; order Poales; family Poaceae; genus Hyparrhenia; species Hyparrhenia diplandra. The sequence continues at coordinate 188,901 of JADLZK010009012.1, read as the reverse complement.
GAACGTCGGGCGGCGGCGTGGGTGGCGGCGTGGCGGCACTAGCGGTGGGCGCAGCCGGCGGCGCATCCGGCGGTAGCGGCGGCGGCGGCGAGGGGGCGTCGGCGGCGAGGCGGCAGGGGGCGGCGGAGAGGTAGAGATACGTGGGGTAAAACCCTAAATTTTTCTTGATTGATTGTCTCACGATAGTTGCCCCCATATTTATATCGAGGGGTTTACAATTGATAAAATGCCAAGCACATTAGTCTTTTCTAGCTTACTTTTTAATTTAACTAAATAAATTTACTAAGAAAATATATATAATAATTAATTATTCAGCCACTCCGCTTATCCCGGCGACTTCGGACCGAGTGTGGCACTTCCTTTCTCCTAGGTCCTCTTTCCCTCCCTTTTTATCCTCTGTACCGATGTGAGGGCCCTGTCGTCCTCCTCATCTTCCTCCTCCCGTTGTTCCTACTCTCGGACAATGACAACAAGAACAACAAAATCGCGGCCGATCTACCAGTGGAGGTGGCCGCCCCATGAACCAAATCTCGGCGTCCACGGGACGCATCCGTGCGGTTTGCTATCGCGCGACCGGCCGGTTGGGGCCGGTCGCCCGGGCGAGATCTTTGCCCTACGCGATGAAAGCGAGGGAGGAGGCGGCGTTGGGGCGCCATGACCCATGCCGGGCGTGGGCTACACTATCGCGAGGGGTGTTCGACGCCGTCTTCACGCGGTGGCCCAACTCTGGCGCGCGCTCTTCGACCGGCCCTTCACGTATCACCGCACAAGGCTGCAGCGCTAAAGGGTGCGGGTGCGGCTTTCGGGAAAATCCCCACGGGGAGGGCCTGTCCGCGGCTCACGGTGCTCGGTCGCGTCGGGGCCTCGCTTGGCGTCGGGTGCGCTGGCGTCGCGGTCGTCTCCGTGAGCACATGCCTGGACTGGCTATGCGTGCTCGGCCCACGAATCACCACTTGTAACACCCTGGTGTTAAGCATGTCATTAGCATATGCATTTCATGAGCATAATCATCATTTGGTCATATGCATCCATGCACATAAAATGACACATGTCATTTGCATGTTTAAATGTATTGAAATTGCTTGTCATGCTTTGTCATGTCATTTTATGTGATGTTAGCATAACTAGTTGTTTAACCTTTAGTTGTCCTTAATTATGTTTATAAGGTGTTCTAGAGCATGAGTGATGTTGGTCATGTGATTTAATTGTGTTTTATTTGAATGGTTTGACTAGGTTTGACCTTGGAAGTGCTTCGTCCTGTTTTGCTTAAAAGTCATAGTTAGGATTTATGCATGTTGGTGCACCCTTCATGAAAAGTGTAGCTAACTTCATGTAGAACAAAAGTCATCACATGCTTGTGTCATGAAAATGGGTGGATCATCACCCTAAAAGTTGAAAAACAGTTTGATTTTTGTCTAGGGTTTAGGGTTTCTTTGACTTTTGGAGTGATTACGCTTTGACTAATCGTAGTTTCAAATCTAGGCCAAACTAGACAAAACTTGCTATATTTGAAATGCTCGAGAATTTTATAAGGAACATTTTCTTCAATATGAGTTTTGGCTGAATTGGCACGCATCTCGAGCACAGGGGTAAAATAGCTCGAATTAGGGTTGGAGCGCATCTTTAGCGGCGCTTTGGTCCTTGGTCGTCTCTGAAGCGTCGAGCGAGCCACCACGCGGGCCAGCGGCGCGGTGCGCGCGTGTCAGCGCTACCTCTGCCGTCCTTGCCCTCGATCGTGTCTTCAAGTGGGCCTTTTCGCTCCTCCAGCCGCCCACTCGCCCCTCGCTCCCTTCTTGCCAAAGCAAAGCAAAAGCCGGCGGCAAAGCCCGGGCCACCGTGGCCATCACCGGCGCCCGCCACGCCCGAGAGCTTCGCCCACCGCCATGCCCTTGCCTGCTCCGGCTTGCCCGAGCTCTGCCTCCATCCCTATCCCGGCGTCCAAGCCTCCGAACCAACGGCGCCGAGAAACCGCGAATCGGCGAGTTTCTCCTCGCCCCGGAAAAACCGACCGTCGCCCGGTCCGTCCCACCTCGCCACGCCATTCTTCGATTGGCCACAAACACAACACCGCCTCGACCCCCTCCATCTCCTAGAACCGCCGAGAACCTTGGTTCGGGCAAAGGAGAGCCCAATCGGCCGGTTTATGCGCTACCGCCATTTGGAATGTCGCCACCCACGCCCATCGTGGCGGCACATTCACGGCCATCCTCGACCTCCATCTCGCGTGCACCAGTCCGCTCTACCGTGCTCATGCTTGAATGCCCATCGACCATGCCACGCCACGCCCGGGCTCGCCTGGAACGCCCGGCCACACCACCGCCGCTCATCACAATCCGCTCTAATCCTAGCCCCTACGCCATCGCCTTGATGTCGCGGAATATCGTGCGCTTCGTCACCGGCAGCGCTGAGTCAGCCGCCCATGCCGCGCCGCCGCCCGCCGCTGGCCGCCGGGCGAAAGTGCTCGCCGGTGTGCCCTGGCTCAACCGAGGCACCAACGGGTGCACCTCGAGGAGAGGAATCCATCCGTGCCCATAGCGCCGCCCGAAACCTCACCGGCGACGAGATCCATCGCCGGCAGCATCGCCCCTGCCTGCGTCGTGACATGTGGGCCCGACTGTCGGCCAGCAAATATCCTTTACATTTTCTCGTTTTCCGAAACGCATGAATGGCTTGAAAAATTCATAACTTTCTCATTTTAGGTCCTTTTTGAGTGAACCAAATTTTGTCGTTCTTGTTATGCTCTCTTGTATGATAGAAAATTATGAGATTGTATTTTCTGGCACTTTTGTATATAGTTTTATTTATGCTAGAAAATGCCATGAAAATAGATAAATAGGCATCTTTTAATTGGTGCAAGATAAAATTGTGCTTCCTGTGCAAAATGTTCATGTTTTTTGGATTTATAGTGAGGGAAAAATATCATGCATGTTATGTTCTGTTGAAAAAGTTGGATTTTCTATTTATGTGCTATTTCTCATGCTTTCTTAGGAAATTCATAGAAAAATAATTACTACGAAATTTACTATGAGAATTTTTGTGGGTGCATTTCTTCTTTGTTATGCGAGACATTAATGTGCATAATAGGTTGTTTCACACTTTTAATAGTACAAAGTATTTTCATGCCTATTTAGTGTGCTAGGTTGTTATTTTTGTGTAGGGCCGGTATGTGCATGTTTTTGCTATTAAATTTTTATTATGGTAGCCTTGTGATGCTAGTAGCATGCTCCTGTAATTTTTGTAGAATTTTCTAAGGTGTTCACATATTTATCATATTTATGTTGCATGGTAAATGCCTTAGAAATGCATGAAAATGTCATGATAATAATTCTTGAATGGTGTACTAATTGTTCCTAGCATATTTAGAGCCTATTAGTATGATTAGTTTGCTAGCCTTGTGTTTTTAGGAAACTAGTGTAATTCTAGGCTTACAATTAAAATGGTGCTTGTGTAGTGTCAATTGGTGATTGTCATTTCATGTGATTTAGTTTGCCTTTATGGGTGACCAGTAGGTTTGGTAGGTTTTCAATTATCTTATCTACTTGCTAGTGAAGTTTGGGATGGAGTATATGTTTGGTTGATTTATGGTAGATGTTGCAAGTTGCATATTGTCCAGAAACAGAGTCTCTGTTGTTTTTGTTTTGGAGGCTGTAGGTGTTAGAATCTGGTCGAGAGTGTTATGTATGTTTTGTAGGAAATTTTGTAAGTTTCCAACGAGTATTTGTTTGCTGGATTTAGAGTTATAGAACTCCCTGGGTGATTGTTTAATGACAGGATGTCTAGCTACCATTTTCCAGTAATTTGTGGAATAAGGTGTTTTGCTTGGTGTAGGTCATTAGGGTTTCTTGTCTAGACATAATTGTGTTTCTACAGAAGAGATATGCACTTACTATTATCATATATCATAATGTATTCATCCACTCCTCGTCAATTGTGCATTCCTTAATATTTATCCTTGCATACATATTCGTATTGGATAGAAGGAAAGAGAGCACGAGGAGATCGAGGAGCAGCAGGGAGGAGAAGTACACATCTAGAAGTGCAGCAAGAGGAGGTCCTAGAAGGAGCAAGGCAGTCGCTAAAGCTGCTGAAGTGCCAATGCACCTTCTAACTTCTTTATGAAAGGCAAGCCCCGGTGCATACTGCCCTTTCCTATGCTTTCTAACTAAATTGATTTGCATCCTATTATTTTATATGTTTGATGCATTAAGTTTAGGAAATGATTGAAATCGTTGATGCAGAGATATCCTTGTTGAAGTTGTTATCCTATCCAATTTAGGAGTCTAGGTTATAAATGCTCGGTGTAGTGATTGCAAAGAGACGGTGATTCCGGTCACTTGAGAGATGTTTGTGGTTAATCACATGGGTGATTAACAAGTTGTCTTCTTGAAAACCTGATTAATAAAACATACTAAGATTGGATGGATATTGTGGTCTTCCATCTGGTCGATTAAGGACTTATTCTTTGTCAGAAGGCAGTCGGAAGTTGAACGTACCTATTCTTTTACTAGGCTCCATGGGGTCATGAGCCACGAAGCTTATGAGATTATTGAGGGATCAGCACTTGCTTGCTTTATCGCTCCTCCTTGGCGTGGTAGGTTGGGACCGATTGGGATTAGGCAATTCCGGACGATGGGTGTTTCTTGGTCCCTGAACCACTGGGTGGCCCGAGAAGGAGGGGTAGCCGGGCGGGCCCGCAACTATATGTCCCCTAACATCTTGGAAGTGATTAGGTTTACTGTGATCTACTAGACCTAGTTTATGACAAGGGGTATTCGCCACCGGTCGATGTCGATTGAATCACCATCTCTCCTAGGCAAAGAGAACCCGGGATGTTTCTGCGGGCAATGTAGCCTTCATAATACAATCATGGTTATCATATTCATGTTGTTCTTTGTTAAAATTATGATCAAGTTACTTATGTTGTTATTTATATTACTTGAGCATGTCTTTAATCTTGACTATACATGATCTATGGTTTTATTTATAATAGCCAACCTTTTAACTTGGAAGAATTTAAGTAGCATTTGTAAGTTCACTAATCAACTTTATTTCTAAAATTTAAATGTGAGTCGCCTAGCTCTAGATAAAGCCTAGCATGATCCTTGGAGTCCTTTATTTTTGGTTTAAGACGGGTAAGTGTAGGATCGAGATGGGGACTAGAGGGGGTGAATAGTCCTTTCTAAAACTAATTGCGCCGATTAAACAAATATAATGCGGAAATAAAACTATTTGTTTAGCCAAGACTTCACCCCTTTAGCTATGACTCTAAATCACCTCACAAAAGATCCTACACAAAGCAAATGAGGTGATAAGCCTAGCTTGAGCTCCTAACCGTTTCTATTGCAAGGTCACACAAACCTATGCACTAGTACTTCAAACAAGGGTGAGCCCGGTGTTGTTGGTCCTCCACGCCAACATCATCGTTGCCCCCATGCCTCCCATTGATCCGCATGCCCGTCGAGGCGGCGGCGGGCTACGGTGTCCCGGATTCCTTAGGGGCCGGCCTCGGTCATGACGTGTGAAAGGTCCTAAATGACTAGAGGGGTGAATAGCCTAATAAAATTTTCTACAACAACACTTAGCAAGGTCGTTAGTAAACAAGACGGTGTAGCAAATAAAGCGATGCTTCAAACTAACTATGCAAGCCACTTAGCAGTTCTAGCTAGGTTGCTAATCACACTCAAGAGCTAGGTTGCTAAGTTACTCCTAGGTGATCAAGATAATACAATTAATTTTACCACTAGGCGATATACAAGCTAAACAAACTATAACAAAATTAAGTATAGTGAGGAGAGGCTCGAACACCGAGGAGTGTAGAGGTTGAAGCCAATCACCAATGTCAACAAGAAATCTCCAACAAGCAAATCACACTTGACATGATGATTTTTCTTCGAGGTTCACGTGCTTGCCGGCACGCTAGTCCCCATTGTGGCGATACACCCACTTGATGATTCACAAGCTTAATGGCCGGTGCCAAATCTCTTGGAGGGAGCTCAATGAATCACTCACAAGAGGGGATCCACAAGCCACGAGCAATCCACTAGTGATTCCTTTCGCGGAGCTCCCGCGGGGAAGGATCAAACCCCTCACAAGTCCACCGGTGTGGCCTCAAACAAACTCCTATCGAGCTCAACACCCCAACCAACTCCAAGCTGCTAGGGAACCAGGCAAATTCCCAAGAGAAACAAGAATCCTATGGATCCTCCAAAGAACAAGTGCCTCTAGATGCAATCAATAAGCAAATGCACTTGAATCTCACTCAATCTCACCAAAGATCGAAGTTAGGCAAGAGAGATGAGTGGAGGGGAGTTTATTTTGCTCAAGAGGATGTTATAGTGTTCAAATGTGCAAGAGAGATCCCCATGGACCGGCCACACCTCTATTTATAAGCCCCCCAAAGAGATGGAGAAGTTGGGGGCAAAACGGTCATCTGTCGCACGCGCCCGACGCGCCAGAAGGGAGCGCCGGACACATCCGACGCCTTCTAGAATTCAAATCCGCGCCCTAGCTGTTAGCATCCATCGCGAAAAGCCAGCATCTGTCGCCAGGGTTCGACGATCAGGTCTCCTGCAGACCTCTATGGACCACATGTACCCCAGCTGCTTCCTCTATGTATGTGTCTGACACATGGGCCCCATGTGGGCGCCACTGTGCTTCCACGGTGTTCGAGTCGGCTATACCATGGGCTGGACCGTTTGTGGCCTTTGAGCCATGGCCTAGTCACAAGAGAGAGAGACGGGGGAATGGAGGGGTGATGGGACGGCGTCGATGAAAATAGAGTTGTCATTCTCGTCGGCCGCGCTATCACGGCGGTGTCCTCATTGCGATTCGATAGCCGGTGAGGGCCTTTCCCAAGGCTCGCCCGCGGCAGGTCGTCGGCGTCGCTTCGTGCCCATGCCCACCCGTAGGCTCCTTAGGCGGCGACATGACAGCGGGAATCCGCTACGGCGGACCGAGCAGCTCGCGGCGGCGATGGTAGGCAGTGGCATGGCTACATAGAGCAAAAAGGAGGGGAAACGAGTGGAAAGGTAGGGTAGACCTCAAAATGGGGACCTAACCGACGGCAGCGGCGAAGCTCCAATTGGGGAAAATGCGGTTGCTCGGAGAGGAAGGGAGGAGAAAGGGAACTGAAGTGAGCACCGTGTGTTCTGGAACAACGCAGAGCTTGGGAGTGAGGGGCGAGGTTGGATTACTCAGCGGTGAGGCCTATTTATAGGCGCGCTATGGAGGTGGCCGGGGCGCGATATTTTTCGACCACCGGCGAACATCTTCCACCCCATGTGTACGCTTGAGCCCGTTGGGAGTGAGCTGGGTCACTCCTCGTGCCCTCCTGTACTCCGGCATTGATGGCTACGTTGTCTGGTCTCGTCATGGGTCATCGGTGTCAAGCGGGCAGCGTCGCCGCGTGCCAGCCACGATGGTGGCAAGGCCCGTGGTACGGTCCACGGTACCGTTGTGCCTGGTATGCCAGGCCCCTGTGCGCGTGGCCTACTAGAGCGGGCTTGCATCACGTGTCGTCCTCGCCCAGCGTTGGGAAGGTTCGGCTCGCCGCCTTATCGTCTCACGCGGCCGGCGTTGAGCTGGTATGGCCCTGTGTTCGCTGGCGATAGCGGGGGCAGTGGATTGGCGGTTGACACGACGTCTCCCTGATGGCCAGCGTGGGTGCTGTGGCCTTGTCCTTGTCGTACACCTTTTGCAAGGCGGGCTCCTCGTCCTATCCCATCATGGCGGCCGGCCGCCGCAAGTGAGGTCGGCACCTCTGGCCGCTTGGTCATTGCGAGGGGAGGCCAAGCAGGACGATGACGTTACCGTTCATGGGAGGTCTAAGCCTTCGCTATGCATCCGTCTATGCCACGGTCACCGCGTGGAAGACAGCAGGGTCCCATCGGGATCATGGCGTGCGTACGCTATGAAGGAGGAAGACGACTGCAAGACCTGTTGGTCGGGGAGGAAGGGGAAAGGCCGTTGTGGCTTGCGACATTGGGCTTTGGCCGTTGGGCCGCGCCGCTTCGCGTCAAGAGGGAAAAGAAGAAGGGAATAGGCTAGGCGGGAGAGGGAAAAGGAGGGCGGCCTGTTGGGCCAGGAGTGAGAGGAGGGGAAGATTGAGCCCGCGAGCTCATCTTCATCTCCTTTCCCTTTTTGTTTCCTTTTCTTTCCCTTTTCTTTATTTATTCCTCCCTTTCTTTCATTTTATGTGTGCTTAAAAATACATATATGATAAACTATATATGTGCAACATTATTTATACTCCCATGGCTCAATTTATGGGAATAATTAGGCAGTTGCACTTGTATATGTATTTTAGCACGCTTGTCCCGATCGTAGTATCATTTCCCAGAGAAAATTGTAAATCATTGCTCATGCATTTATTTCCATAATTTAAAACCTAAACTATGCATTATTTATTGCCACTATATTGTTCAACAAGCAAGGAGACCTATCTTCTTCTATATGATGATATTTTAATACAAGGTTTCAAAACCAGGTTTTGGTTTTGCGGAAAAATAAATCGGGTTTTAGTTGGATTTCAAAAGTTCAAATTTTTAGAGATTTTTTTAATGATGAAAAAAAAAAAACATGGGTGTTACACTTTCATCCTTGGTCAATCCACCCTTAAAACCAAGTCCATGCCTCTTGCCATAACTTCTTTGAGTCTTCAATATGTGCTCAAAGGTGACTTTTTGAGTTATAGCACCTTTGTAGCTTGGCAAGCAAGTTCTTCAATTCTCTCTTGAGCTTATTGTTCTTCTTCAAAATGTTAGTCTCACAAGACACAAGAGTTGGATACATGCTTTTTGCCTACATCACAAGGGTTAGTAACAACATGTGATTGATCAATTAAACCAAGTGATGAGCTCTCACTAGTTTTAGATTTTTCCTTTGAAACCATCTTAGTGAGAAAAACATGGTCTTGTACCAAGTTATCATGAGTAAGACTAAGTTCCTCATGAGCTAATTTTAGCACATCATGTGAACAAGTAGTAACATAAAGTAGATGCTCTTGTTGTTCACATGCTTTCTTTAGAAAAAGAGTTTTCTTTTTCCAAATTAAAAGTTTTAGCTTTCTCATTTTCTAAAGACATGGTCATGCTAGCAAGTTTACTAACAAGCTCATCTTTAGAGTCAACATGATCAATCACATTGTCATTTGATACCTTTGTGTCACCTAGTGACATGAGACAATATGTTGATGTAGTAGATGGGCTTATAGTAGCATCATCAACCGAGCATGAACCACCATCATTGCCATCAATTGTGCTTGAGGTAGATGTTGCGTTTCTTAGCCCAATCACTAGAGACGGGTTAAAAACCCATCCCCGAACAACGACGACGAAAATGCGCCACCGACATCCCCAAGTGAAACCACCATGTCGGTGATCCAAGCGAGAACGTCAACGGGATAGATCTTGCCATCTTAGATATTTCATCCGCAAGCGCACGGATCTATCATTGTAGCATTTCACCCGAAAGTATTCAGGTATCATTATTTATATTTTCCCAAAGGAAGGCATGTGTTTATTAAGCTAGCATGGCATCTGAATAGAGGAACACGTGTTTGCTTAGACCAATTTGTTCATAACAGGGGGTAAGCAATAACGGTTTATAGATAGTGTGACACACACTTAAGAATCCACCCAAAGAAATGATAAAGAAAATAGATAAAGAATAAAATGAATAACCTAATGGAGTAATCTTAATGTATCTAGTCATGGCCATACAAATGAATAGTTAGGATCATATGCAAACATGATTTAAGCATGGTTAAGTCTAGGATACCGGGGAGACCCCACCAGGAAGTCTGCTTCCCACCAAGGCATTTATGAACTCCTACAACACATACGAACGTGGGGGGATTTCAAGGGACGGTCAAGGCTTGTCACGACCCAGCCGCCTACCCCCTCAACCGTGGCATGCTCTCATATTCACAGGTGTCGTAATACCCGGGCACCATGCCCGCATATCAGAGCACTACTCTTGTCCCCCCCCAGGATCCCCACTCGTCGAATGGACGGACTAGAACAAGAGCAAACCCGAAGGGACAACGAACCGATATCCCACCTCTAATCAAGTTAGGCATATGATGATCGATGATGAACTGATTTGAACATGTCAAGATTATGATATGTAAACTATATGCTAGTTCATATACCAACACAAGAACATGAACAAAACTATACTCTAGTTTATAAGTTAGGCCAAGAACATAGATATAAGACTTGCAAATAGAAGAATGCTCCATTGAGAAGATATATTACCAAGGCACTTTCTTCTAGGAGACAAGCCCTCCGTGTAGCTCTTCTACTCCAAGTGCTAACCAAGAACTAAGAAGAAGAAGAAGAAGAAGTAGAAGAAGAGAGAGAGGTAGAGGTGGTAGAGAGAGGAAGAATGCTGGTTGCTGGACTCCAAGTAGTGTGTGTTGAGAGAGGAAGAGAGGGGGACTACTTATACACTTGGAGGAGGGGCCTAAGTGCTAAATTACAACAAAACCGGCCTAGTACGCCTTCCTAATTAGAACAAACCGACCATCCCACGCCGGCAAACCCCCGAGAAGGCAAGGTTAATGAACCGCCTCCGAGGTTGGGCCAAAACACGCCTCTCGGGGAGCGTGCGCATCCTTTGGGGTGCGCGCCAAGCACCCTCCCCGGCTCGACCTCGCCCGAAGTCTCGGTGGGCTGGGCGCCCTTCGTCTTGAAAAGTTGTGGGCCGAGGATTTGCTTGGCCCAATTTTGATGTTTTGGGTCGATTTGCTCTCGGGCTTGTGTTTTGCAATAATGCGCTTTCCTGGATGGCGTATTTTGGCCGATTTTCCACTTGCTTTTATTATAAACTCGCAAAAATAAAATACTAGACACTACAAGTGAAATTTTATTAGTGATAAATGTATATGGGTATAGAAAGGTATAGTTTTACTCCCTTTATGGTAGTAAGTTGACGGAAAAAAATATGTCGATAATGACCGGCCAACAAACTCCCCAAGCTTACCCTTTGCGCGTCCTCGAGCAAAAAGATAAGTACTTGGTTGTTGATCGGGAGTTGCTACTACACCGATTATGTTTCACAAGTGCGGGGTTATAATAAGATTTTCTACTAGAGTTTGAATAAAATGGCACATCTTTTTCTCACCCTTTATTACCTTTCTTCGTAGCGGGGCTTTTTAGCTTTTCTCAAGTCTTGGGCGGTTGCCCGATAGAATCGGTTATAATAGAAATACTTTTCATTCATCCTTTTGATCAACTTTCTTATCCGGGATTTATTTTATTATATTTGGTTTTCGAGAAAGTATGGGCTTTATTGCTATGTAAATATTTTTTTTTTTTTGGAAGGTGGGCTCTTGCTCGCCTAGACTTTTGTCTTTTATTTCCTTTTTTGGAGATGTGGGCTCTACTACCCTCGGACACGTGTCCATTTTTCATCTCTTTTTTTTCTCTTCTCTTTTTTTAGCATAGCCCATAACTTTTCTCTTTTCTTCAAATTAGGTTCCCGGATGTCAAGTTTCTCATTTGAACGAAATCATAGTAAATCTATTTGTACCATATCATACTTGGCAACAACTTAGACTAGATAGAGCTTATGCAACCCACATGAATCGTTTTTTCAGGATGAGTTTTAAGACTTAGTCACTAAATCCAAACCTTAGAGAAATTCGAATTATAAACTAGGCGCGAGGCAAATCACAAGACAGAGCAACTATTCATCATTTCAACAAGGGATTAAGACTAAACATTTTCATAACTCATATGTATAGACATGAAAGCATAAGAAGAGCTACTTATTCTATTTTTTTTAGATGCAAGATTGCTGAAATTTAAACATGCTAAAATAAAATAAAATTTGATGAAAATAAATATGCAATGCAATGATACCTGCGGGGGTCCTCTCCCAAGCTATCGGAGGCCCGTGGGTGTCTTTATTTATTTTGTTCTTTCTTGTGATAGCTGCCGTTTTACCTTCGGGGAGGGTCCACTTTTTGAGTCCATGGATCGGGACCTTCTCCAATTTTGTCGTTTAGATGGTGCACACCCTCCTGCGGTCTACGGGTGGGTCGCGCACTTCTTTTAGCTTCCACACCTTTTGAGGAGGAGTGCATTTTGATTTGTTTCTTTTGTTTTTGGCTCTTCCTTTGTTTAGTTTGGTGTGGAGCTACCTTCCGGAGCCTTTTGTCCTTTTGTAAAGATGGGAACCTTTTTTCTCGCCCTCCTTCTTTGGTTTAGGAGCTATCTTTTTTCTTTTGTTCCCACCTTTTATTTTTGTTGACCGCCTTGGGAGTCTTTGCCGGTCTTTGGGGCTGGATTTCTATTTCTTTAATGCCTTGCTCCCCATATTTTATCTAGATCATTTTGCACTCTTTTGAGATTCGGGGCCTAAATTCAAATTTTTCTTCATTGCCATTGATATTGAAGCGGTTTCTCCCCGCCCCAACATCAATCATTACCCGGCGGTGCTCAAGAATGGTCGCCCAAGGATGAGTGGTGTATCTTTAGTGAATTCCATGTCCAACACCACAAAGTCAACTGGGACAAAATACCCTCGGATTTTCACGGGTATTTCCTCTGCAATCCCTGCTGGATACCTTATAGATGAGTCTGCCAGTTGTAGTGTCATAGATGTTGGCTCTAGATTTGTATGTTTGAGCTTGTCGAAGACTGATTTTGGCATGACACTAACGCTGGCGCCCAAATCACATAAGGCGTGGTTGAATGTTTGTGTTCCAATTGAGCAGGGAATTGTAGGACATCCTGGATCTTTCTTCTTTTCGGGCAGATGATTCAGGATAGCGGCACTACATTCTTCTATTAACTTCACAACCTCTGTTGTTGGTAGTGGCCGCTTGTTTTGGATGATATCCTTGATGTACTTGGCATATGATGGTACATGGAGCATATCTAGGAGTGGCACACTTACATGTACTTTTCTCGGATCATATCCATGAACCGAAAGTGAACCGCTCATCCGAAGGTTACGCCTTCTTGTTTTTGTGGTGAATGGTAGGTACGTTGTGTGCGATATTCCAATGGCACCTCCTCCACTTCGGCTCCTCTCTGCTACAATGTGGGGTTACCTCTTGAGTGACTTCTCTTTTCTTTCCTCACCGCGGGATTGGGTCTTGGTGGGTCCTTGCCTCCATTGCCACTTCTTGTGGTTCTTGCATTGATCTCTGCAGGTTGCTCAACTTTTATTCCCAACCGTGATAGGGAGTCGAAAATTAGTTAGGATATTTGAGCTTCAATTGTCTTGTTGAAGCTTAGGCGATTTTAATGGCGGGGTTATCTCATCCAACTTCATCGCTAACCCCTTCTAGGATGCTATCATTCTGGCTCATCTTTTTTTGGTGAAGTTTTTTGTTGATCTTGGCTTGGCCCAACACCGGTCCTTCAATAACGGCCGACCCGGGGTTATAATTGGAGTTGTACCCGGGTTACCTTGGAATGGTGGACGGGATTTGTTGTTCCGACCTTTGCCGAGGTTGGCGATACCCGTTCTTTGTTGTTGATGAATGCAGCTTCTCTCGCGGGTTTTGGGGCAATTATTCCCCGAAAGTGGCCAACTTCACCACATGTCTCCACGAGGTCATGTGAGCATCCGTGGGCGTAACCGGGCGCCGTTGATTCGACCGTCGGCGGGGGCGCTCTTCCGGTTTCTTCAAAGAATCTATCTATTTTTGCGGCAAGCAAATCCAGCCTCCTTCACGGGATGCATGCCTTTTTGTGTTTTGGCCGGGGTTACGTCTTCCCCAAATTCGTTTTGCAACCATCTTGTCAATCGGGGTTGTTGCCCGATCGATGGTAAGCGATAAGAATCGCCACCGCCAGCGGGCGTCTAGGTGCCCCTTCGATATGGCCGTGAGACCATTATAGAAGTTTTGGAGCACCGACCAATTCTCCATCCCGTGGTGCGGGCATGCCAAAATGTATTCTTGCGACCTCTCCCACGCCTCGGGAATGGGTTCCATTGATGTCTGGCTTGGAAATTGGCGATCCTTCCCCTCGAGCATTGGTTTTGCCCATGGGGAAGAACTTAGCCAGAACGCCGTGGAGCATTTGGCCCACGTGTTGGCAACTTCCTTGTCCTTGTAGAACCATTGTTTACGGCTTTCCCACAAGGGAGAAAGGAAATGATTTGAGCGATAACGTCGGGTTCAACGTCCTTGATGATCGATAGTGTCGCAAACGACTCAAGGAAGTGTTGGAGATGTGCGTTGGCGTCCTCGCTAGGTAGTCCACAGAATGGTACGGGCTCGCACCATGGTGTCGGCCGGTCGCGAGTTCAAAGTTCTTGTCGCCACATTCACCACCGGCCCGGTGGGCCCGTTGGTGATAAGCGGGGAGTAGAGAAATCGCCCAGCGGCGACTTTTTGGGCCATAGCTTGCGGTTCGGTTGGTGCGAGGATGTCGGTCTCGGCCCGCCGGGTTCAAGCGAAGAAGAAGCGGCCGCGAGACCTTCTTCTTCCTTAGGAGTGCCTCTAGATCGGAGATGAAGTTTTTCCGCAGTTGAAAACGACATACGCTATCCTGTTTTCATCCACGGCGGAGCGAACATAAAAGAATAGCCTGTATGAGCAAATGGTAACCACACGGTTCATATTCATAGCGGCTAGTTTATTGTTTTTTTTTTCACAATGCCTTCCCGGCAACGGTGCTAGAAATGCGTCGCGACATCCCCAAGTGAAACCACCATGTCGGTGATCCGAACGAGAATGTCAACGGGGGTAGATCTTGCCATCTTAGATATTTCATCCGCAAAACGCCGCGGATCTATCATTGTAGCATTTCACCCGGAAGTATTCGGGGTATGCGTTATTTATATTTTCCCAAAGGAAGGCATGTGTTTATTAAGCTAGCATGGCATCTGAATAGAGGAACACGTGTTTGCTTAGACCAATTTATTCATAACGAGGGGTAAGCAATAATCGGTTTATAGATAGTGTGACACACACTTAAGAATCCACCGAAAGAAAGGATAAAGAAAATAGATAAAGAATAAATGAATAACCTAATAGAGTAATCTTAATGTATCTAGTCATGGCCATACAAATGAATAGTTAGGATCATATGCAAACATAATTTAAGCATGGTTAAGTCTAGGATACCGAGGAGACCCCACCAGGACGTCTGCTTCCCACCAAGGCATTTACTTAACTCCTACAAAGACATACGAATGTGGGGGATTTCAAGGGACGGTCAAGGCTTGTCATGACCCAGCCGCCTACCCCTCAACCGTGGCATGCTCTCATATTCGCGGTGTCGTAATACCGGGCACCATGCCCGCATATCGAAAGCACTACTCTTGTCCCCCAGATCCCCACTGGGTCGAATGGGCCGGACTAGAACAAGAGCAAACCCGAAGGGACAACGAACCGATATCCCACCTCTAATCAAGTTAGGCATATGATGATCGATGATGAACCGATATGAACATGTCAAGATTATGATATGTAAACTATATGCTAGTTCATATACCAACACAAGAACATGAACAAAACTATACTCTAGTTCATAAGTTAGGCCAAGAACATAGATATAAGACTTGCAAATAGAATAATGCTCCATTGAGAAGATATATTACCAAGGCACTTTCTTCTAGGAGACAAGCCCTCCTTGTAGCTCTTCTACTCCAAGTGCTAACCAAGAACTAAGAAGAAGAAGAAGAAGTAGAAGAAGAGAGAGAGGTAGAGGTGGTAGAGAGAGGAAGAATCTTTGGTTCTTTGGACTCCAAGTGGTGTGTGTTGAGAGAGGAAGAGAGGGGGACTACTTATACACTTGGAGGAGGGGCCTAAGTGCTAAATTACAACAAAACCGACCTGGTACGCCTTCCTAATTAGAACAAACCGACCATCCCACGTTGGCAACCCCCAGAAGGCAGGTTAATGAACCGCCTCCCCCGGTTTGGGCCAAAACCTCCTCGAGGGGAGGGTGCGGCCGCACCCCCAGGCTCGGCCGGCCCGAAGTCTCGGTGGGCTGGCGTCCTTCGTCTTGAAAAGTTGTGGGCCGGGCTTTGCTTGGCCCAATTTTGATGTTTTGGGTCGATTTGCTCCTGGGCTTATGTTTTGTAATAATGTGCTTTCGGATGGCGTATTTTGGCGATTTTTCCACTTGCTTTTATTATAAACACGCAAAATAAAATACTAGACACTATAAGTGGAATTTTATTAGTGATAAATGTATATGAGTATAAAAAGGTATAGTATTACTCCCTTTATGGTAGTAAGTTGACGGGAAAAATATGTCGATTAGTGACCGTCAACAAGAGAATCATCACTTGCAACACTTGAGGCATCATCAGCCTTGTCAGGTGAACTTGTGGTAGATCTTTCATTATCTTCACTTGACTATGAGTTGGAGCAATCTTGCTAAACATTCTCATGAACCACCACATTTGGCGCCTCATCCTCCAACTTGCCATCATCCCATGTAGAGGCATCACCGAAGGTGTTCTTGATGGATTCCCACAACATATGTGTGGAACTCTTGAGGTTCACCTTGTCATGAAACTCAAAACTCAAAGCATCATTAAATAACTATAAACATTTAAATCAAGTTCATGTAGGACTCTTTGAGCATTGGTGAGATTTTTACGGTCGATGACAAAAGTGAGACCATGAGTGACAACCCACCAAACCTTAGGTCCCATGCCATGGAAATAATCAAGCATGTGGTGTTTCCACCATGGAAATTGTGTGCCAACAAAAATATGTGTGTGTCACTCAAACAAGCATCATCTAGCCCACTAATCGCCATCCTCTCGGGTCAGTTAAGACCACTAAATGAGAGACCATGGCTCTAATACCACGTGAAGGGTCGAGATGGAGACTAGAGGGGATGAATAGTCCTTTCTAAAACTAATTGCAATGGCTAACCGAATATAATGCATAAATAAAACTATTCACTTAGCCAAGACTTTACCCCTCTAACTATAACTCTAAATCACCTCACAAAAGATTCTACACAAGAATAATGAGGTGATAGGTCTAGCTTGAGCTCTTAACCATTTCTATTGCAAGGTCACACAAACCTATATACTAGTACTTCAAACAAAGGTGAGACCCTACACAATTCTAAGGAGCAAAACCATAAAGCCTACCTAAGCTCACTAGATGCACAATGGACAAGGCAACACACGCCTAACCCAAAAGCTCAAATTACTTAGCTACACAAACTAAGCAAAGTAACTAAACAAGCTACATAAGCTAGATAGTTACAAAAACACTTCTTCACAACCACAAGCACAATATATGGAAGTAAGAACAAAGCTTGTGATGAGAGAAAGCAAACCACCGCCAAGTGTGGACACAAGATGACACCGGTGATTTTTACCGAGGTCTCGTGAAGCTTGCCAACTTCCCCTACTCCTCATTGTGTCGACCAACACCTCGATGGTTCTTGGACTAGGCGGCACTCTGCTAGTTGGCCCTACAAGGCTCTCCAAGACACCACTCACAAGGGTGGTAACTCAATAACACGCTCGTAGTGTCGCTCTTCATGATCCCCGTGGAGGTGAGCACGAACCTTTCACAAATCCTCCTCCCGAGCACCGCACAATCTCCCTTGCATGCTTCAATGGAGTCACTTGCCACCAAGCCATATAGGAGGTGGCAACCTCCAAGAGAAAACAAGCACACCGCTTGCAACACGATCACCTAGTGCCACATGATGCAATCTCTCAAAGCGATCGCACTAGAATCGCTCACTCACTCAATCGGATGAACACTATCAAGTTAGAGTGAGTTGGAGGGTTCAGAGCACCCTCAAGTATGGACACAAAAGTCCCCAGGTGCTCAAGACCAAAAACAAGTTGGGTATGTGGTGTATTTATAGCCCAAACCGAAAACTACTGTTAGTCTCGCAGGTGCTAAAAAACATGAGCGCCCACATGCCGGGTTTGAACGCTTGGCGCGCCAGTGCGTGCAATACGCCGCACGCCAGCTAAGCCGTTAGCACCGATCACGAGCACCGGCGCCGCCAAGCGCAGTAACGCCCGCTGCCAGCGCGCATCCGCACGACGAGGCTCTGGCGCAGGGCGACCGACGCGCCAGCGCCGCTGTTGGACGCCGCGAGGCACACTGCCGGCGTGCGCCGCGGCCACCAAGCATGCGCGCCACTCGGGGTGCCAAACCCTAGCATCAATCGCGAGAGCAACTAACGCGCGCTAGTCGTTCTTCACGCAGAGGACCATTGCCCGAAGAAACGACCAAAACTCTTTGATCCAACTCCGTTTTTGATGATCTAAGACTCTATGGAAAGCTTACTCGAGAGCTACACAACCCACATGGTTACTTGATCCAAAGTACCACGGATCAAAGTAGTATTCCACTCGAAGAGCAGTCCTAGTGTCCGAGAAACACCGAAACAACTTCTCTTTGCAAATGTGCCAACACCACCAAGTGTACATCTCCATGTGCAAGTGTGTTAGCATTTTCACAATCAATTTCAAAGAATTTTCTCTTGATCTCACCATGCCACTTGATCCTAACACATCACAAAGTTAGATCGCTCAAGTGTCACTAGATGACGGGATATGCAAACAAGTTTGCCCCTCTTGATAGTATGGCCATCTATCCTAAACCCAATCATAAACTTCTCTAAGCACCAATGACCGGCGAAAATGAAATTCTCTATAGGTTATATACGCTTGCCTTATGCATTTCCATTCGCTCCATCTCCAAGTGCCGATGCCACACATGCATCTACACGATTAAGAATGATATGATCCACTTCATATCATCACATGACCCTCTTGGTCCATCGATCTTGACCTCACTTGCTCTTCACAGCTATTTTGCGGCGGTCTGTCAACGCCAAGTCTTGCTCAAGCTTCACCGCCTCGCGGTCCATGACTTCAAAGCCTAGACTATCCCTTGACTCTTCCAATTGGTCTATCAAGCCAAGCCTCATCTTGATCTTCACCATCTTGGTCACATGACTCCATGCCATGTCTCATGTGCACTAATCTCCCCGTGTATTATCTCGATCACACAATATTAGTCCACCTAATGTTGTCACTCAATTACTAAAACCACAAGGGACCTATGACTTCTCGCGCCTAGGGAAGGTCGTGTGGCCCAAAGTCTTGTGTAGTGGTGCTTGTTGCTTGGGCCCCAATTGGCCAGTTGTCTCCTCCGGGGAATACAACCTCTGCTGGGCGTATTACGGTCCAAGTGAGAAAAGGAGCAATTTATATTAAGTACATTGGCGGTCGTTAAACTTGTTTGGATATGTCATCCCGATCCTCAAACTCTCAAAACGACCAACTAGATCCCTAAACTATGTTCGGGTGTCAAAATAGTCCAAATGGGTGTAAACCGGAGCTAACCGGTCTCGCACTCTCACTGACAGTTGAGACGCACATGTCATCTCCATCTTCCACCTCCTAGTCGTAGTTGATTTCCATGGTTCCCCTTGACACCATGGCCAAGGCGAACTAGGGACAGGCATCGCCTCCGTCGGGAAGCCAACGTCGTTGAACAACGGCAAGAGCATGCTCTTCACGCCGACTGCAAGAACATGAGGACCGGCGTGCTCTTCTAGAGCCAAAACCTCACCATCGAGACCGTCCTGGACTGGATATAGGCATCCGAGGAGGCCATGTCCTCGTCCTCATGGTCGTCTAGAACGTGCTTGTATAGGACCCAAATGTTTTTGTTCGTGTACATTTCGTAGCGTAGACCGGGCGTGGGCGCCATCAAGCGGCGGCGTTCGAGCGCCGATGCATCGCCAGAACCACCATGGCGGCGTGCCGGCGTGGATTGCAACGCAACCCGCAAAGCAGTGGGGCGTAGACGTAACCGGAGGGCAACGGGGCGGGCGCGCCAACAAAGAAGATGCGGGCTCGCCGCCGCCCTCGACCGACGTGATGGCTCGACCCACACGACCGCTTTATGCCTTAAAAGCACCGCGGGCGTGGCCAGCTCGAGGCCGCAGCTTTCCCCTCAGATGTAGACGAGAGGTGGAAGATGGAGCGACATGTGGGCCTCACATGTCGCAAAAGCCCGCTCATCACCCATTTGGACTATTTGGGCACCTAAACTAAGTTTAGAGACCTAGACGACTATTTTGAGAGTTTAGGGACCCGGATGACACAACACTACAAGTTTAAGGACCGCTAGTGTTCTTTACTCTTTATATTAAATAGAAACCATCTTCCCATCCCAAGGTTTCTATAAACAATGCAGCACAAAAGGACGAGATCAACTGTGGCTAACAACAATAAAACCACATATACATAACTGACGACATGTTTGCATCAAACACAGGACATTGCAACACCTAGCTTTTCATAGAACCATACATTCATACATATGTTTCGAGATATTAATCATAGCAATACATAAATGTTTTCAGAGAACATATATTCATATCAATAAAAAAAACAATTTAACAAGACGCGGTGAATCAACAAAAGAAAATGAGTGGTGCGAGAACATGTGACAACATGATGATAAATCTAAAACTCAAAATTTTTTCTATAAACACATAGCCATATTATGCATCAACATGACATAACATCATCTATGGTAAAGGAATAACACTTTACATTTTTTTTTCATCATTACTTTTAATTATAAATCACTTAAAACTATTGGTTAAGCACCAAAGAGGTTAAATCAATAACTCAAGAATACTGCATCCAAAGGATTTGAAATTTTTACCACAACACACACATATGACATCTGTAGCATACCATAAAAATTTCACAGCAATTGGAACACTGCAACTTTAGATAACATAAAAATTTCACAACAATTGGAACACTACAACTTTAGCTATGAATTTATTCCTATTAAACCATAATTACCAAGATAAATAAAAACGACAGAAACTTTATACTAAGCCATGTCATATTATCCCTCTACTGCATAGATCCTCTCACAAGGACTCCAAAATGTCCTCATTTACTATTTTATGAGTTTTCTATGATTTACTATGCATTTTCAAAGTCTCGACCATTTATGCATAAAGGAAAACAATAAACAGAAAAGATAAAACACTTTAATAGACAGGCCCATAGGCTTTCTAGAAATCAAGTAAGCCCAAATCTGAAAAACTTCACATTCAAAACTTTTGCAAAGTGAACACAGAAAGAGTTTCTATTTGCATCGGTGCCCCTTCTTCGATCTCTCGACGCAGAAGCGGGGACGGACAGGGGCGGTCAGTAGGGGTTGCACTGGCGCAAGGAGGCCCTGGCCCGACGGTTGAAACCACCCAGCAGGCAGCACCGTCGGCCGAGAACAAATGCACGCCAAATGGAGCCGGTTCACCGGTAGAGAGTAGCGGCGCCGCGTGCAAAGGAGGGGTAGCAAGGAGAGTAGCGGCGTGAGCGCAAAAGGAGGTGCACGACGACGCCGCTAGAGGTTTTGGGAGTGGTGAGTACAAGCGGATGCAACGGAGCGATCCGCCTAGAGGGGTCAAGAAAGGAGTAGTTTCTCCCCAACGCCACCGCTTGTTTGTTCTTGTCTCGGTGCTAGTGTCGACGCCGTTCCATAGAGTAGAAACCATTTCTTTGTTTTCCCCTCTCTTTTCATTACTATACTTGTACTTGTGCCATGTCAGCAAAACGCTGAGCTATCATGACAATTAATAGAGATAGAAACCACAATAATTTTTCCATTGAGACTGCCCTAACTTAAATGCTCTTCTCTCAACAACAACCGTAAACCACATTCTCCGTGCCTCCATGAATACAACTTGCAAGTAATCAAGCACCACCGGTACTCACCAAATTCCTTGACCAACAGGTAGCATCTTCCAGAAGGAAGAATCTTAGATGAAGGGGCCGGGAATTGGTGTCTCCTACTGGTCAGCTTCAAAGTCAACTGAAGGTGAGTGGCCTGGGAAATGGCCAAACTCCCAGGGAGGAAAAACGATGCCAACCCGTGTGCTCCACCACATTGAACATTCTACGTGCAAGATTAAGACTCCTTTGTTCCAACACCGTGTGTAAGACGTCATGACAAAAAAGGAAAAAGAAGCACAAATGAAATGGTGAATGTTCAGAAAACCATTCAGGTCCATGTCAACGAAGTCAGTGGAGCAGAATAGTCCGACAGAGAAACATTTACAAGTGACAAGAACACGGTATGTAGAAAAAAAAAGAGGACCAATCAAACTTCAGAAACAAATTGAAAAAAAAAAAAAAAAAAGATGAGACCTGCAGGGAATGTTAAACAGACTGTGGTGCCACCTATTATTTTCCAGACCATCTAAATTCAGGCTAGCGTATATGTTATATTCAGATCCCAGCCAACACCAGAACAAGATTTCAGATTGAATGAAGATATGAATGTTGTGCACAACCAATAAACTAGCATGTAACAGAACAAACAGAAGAATAAAACCTATCAGTTGAATCCATGCCAGAGTCTATGAATTGAACAGCATCTAATAAATTTCAATAACATGAAAGACATGGTCAAGTCACTGATATTCAACATATCATCAGAGGCTTCCTTACAAAGATCGTCTCACTAACTACAGAAGAGAATCCAACCAAATCTGTAAAAATGCAGAGACTAGCCCACGATATTGTATGGCCACTTCAGTATCTGCAGATCAAACTTTTACACTCCACTCATATTTCCCATGTTTGCAACGAAGTTATTACTATGATACTACTGATTTAATGACCCTGTTCTAGTTACGCTAAAAGTACACATCCCATAATCAGTATCCATATCAGACATTACAATCACATCAACATAGGACAACCTCTTTAGTGTATGAAGATGAGTACTTAACTCTGATCATACCCTGTCTCAAACAACAAGGTTGATGCATTACACTCTGTCTGAATGAAATGATAAGGTAATTTGACTTCATATCCAAGGTCATTTCTCCATAATCAATAGTTTATGGATGGAGAGAAAATAGATGTTAATGCAACTTCTGAACACAGACGAAGAACAAGTGGCACAAAAACATCTTCTTCACCTTCCAAATTTACTATCCGGAGCTTTTTGCTATTTGGAGTAGTTGATATCTAAGCATAGTGGTATTTATGTCATAAGTACAAAAGGGTTTTCAACAATGGACAGTAATATCCAAGCAAAATCATACTTTTCAAATGATGATCTGATGGCCTTGTTTCCACATCATATTTTTCAACCCAAACAATTGTTTCTAAGAAGATTACAGCATGCAATTGCATGAATCCCTACTACCAGGACGAAAATCAATAATAAAGTATCCTCCAATGGAAAAGTCTAGCAATATAAACTAAATTCTTTAACCAAAATAAGAATGAACAGCATGGTACCATTCACAATGACAAACAGTGATACAACAAATAACTGCACCAATTAATTTAACATGCAAATATAAAAGAATTTAATTTAAGGGGCTCAAGGAGCAACCATGGCATCCAATTTTCATGACTCATGACTTGTAGAGCAGGCTCCACGTGGTTGCCTTCGAATATGGAAACAGACAAGCTTCCTCGACATGAAAGCACCCATCCGTGCTTTCCATCTTGACGGCCTGCCACTGCTTCCGCCGAAAAGGTCTGGTACTGTCCGATCATCCAAATCCTCTGGCAGCACATCACTCCCGGCATTGTCTAGCACACCACTCTCATCCACACTCCGACCATCCTGCAGTTCACCAGCTCCACCAGGAGTGTCAAAATTCACAGCAAGAGATCCATTCCTGCTAGCCCGGAGGCGCTCAGCACACTCGGAGGTCACCCTACGGCACTTCTTCACCTTAACCTTGACAAGGCGTGGGCAGCCTTCAGCAAGTTTATTCATCCCTGCGTCAGACACCGGACATGCCTTGATGCACAGCTTCCGCAACGCAGCACATTTGGCAGCAACGCACGAGATCTCAGCGTCACCAAACGTGTCGGACCCACACAGCGCAAGCCGCTCTAAGGTGGGACAGTTGGCAGCAATCAATTCAAGACTGGATGATGTCAAATTCACACCAATGAGGACCAGTTCCTGCAAGCTGGCACATTTCCGTGCAACGGCAGCTAGCCCCCGGTCACCAATCCTGTTTGCTTTCCATCCATCAACATGCAGCTTGCGGAGGCGTGGTGACTTGGCGGCAAGCTCTGCTAATCCGACATCCGTTACCTCAGGTGCCTTGGCAAGGTAGAGTACCTCAAGCCCAAATAAGGCGGCTACGCCCCCGGTCGCTAACCTGTAGCTTCTCAAGGTGGAGCTCAGCTAGGAGGGAATCCCTTTGGGACGTCCTGGAGCACGATGTCCCAGTCACCCGAGCATCTGATAATCTTGAGGGTTTTGAGGTTGGGCGACTGGGTGATCAAATAGGAGAAGCACTGGCCATTGTAAAGCTCCTTGAGCGATAGAGATTGGAGGCGCGGGCCGGAGACGGGAAATGGGCTCCGACTCAGCCAGGCCGCGGAGCCGCTTGATGGACAGCTCCTCGAGGTGGAGGCAGGAGCGGAGGACAGCCTCGATTCCCTTGGCTCCGAAGGCACAGGAGCCGACGGACAGCTTGCGGAGGTTAGCGGCCGCGGCGGCGAGCGCGGCGACCCCATCGTCGGTTACCGCGCGCAGGGAGCGGAGCTTGAGGCGCCGAAGGCCCGGGCCGAGGCTGTCCGCAACTTGCGCGAGGGCCGGGTCGCCCACGCTCAGCGCGGCGGTCGCACTTGAGCGCGAGCTTGGAGACGGCGGGGAAGCGCGCGAGGAGGCGGGGAGGGCGGAGTCGGCGAGCAGCTGTGCCCTGGCGTCAAGCGCGAGACGGAGGCGGAGGCGGCCTCTACTGATAGCCAGCGGCGGCACACGAGGGAGCAGCGCTTGCGGTCGCCAGAGCCGAGAAAACCGAAGACGAGGGCCAGGAGCTCCTCTGGGAGGTCGGCGGTGTGGTCCTCCCCGGCGGCCTCAGCGATGGAGGAGAGGACCTGCGGCGGCGCGGAGAGCACGGAGAGCGCAGAGGACGGAGGCAGAGCCGTGGGCTTGCGGCGGCGCAGGGCGGAGGGGCACTGGCCCATGGGGCACGGGGCGGCGGCGGATCTGCCGAGGAAGGAGAGGAGAACGGGGGAAGAGTGGGTGGGTGGAGAAGGTCGGGACGCTGCGGACGCCACTAAGGATTCAATCCCGATTAAATGCCCGGTGTCCCGGTGTTCGTGGCTGCGCGCACGCCATTTTCCTTTTCTTTTTTTTTTTGTACTCGGTATTATTATTCCTTATATATCTCCTGTACAACTAAAAAAAAAAAAAAGACTAAAAATACACTTTTTTAATATTCTAACTTGGGCCCGTAGTTCTGCCTCATGTCATCCACACCCATCTACGCTGTCGAAGGAAAAACGCTGCTGCTGCAAAGAAAAACCATAAATGACACCTACCACGATCCAAATTGTCGACCCCTCCTCTCCCCATAGTCACACACCAACTCCTCGTTTCCCCCACTCTCAACACTAGGGGTTAGAACCCCTAACCGCCCCAAGTATGACTCCTCCCCTAACGCGTGTTCCTCCCCTACTCGAGAGTGCACCTTCGATGGCTAGCGGTTGTAGCATCGCCGCCGCCATCGACCGCAAGGCGACCATGTCTCCCGTCCCCGGCATTGATTGGTGATGTCCTTTTCATGATGTTTTTTTCACTCCTTTGTCGCCTCCATCATGTAGCTTTGTGCGACAGTTCAGTCTCGGTGCCGACGGAACCTAAAAATTTACATATGTTATCGCTGTTGAGTGGTGGCACGCCGGGCATCTCTACAAAGTGTCTCGTGTCAAGTTAGTTGGATTGAGGAAGGTGGAGCAAAGAGCAGATCGTAAAGGAGGATGCAGATGTTGAGTTGAACCTGGACGAATGGTATGCACCGAAGTTTCTTCCAATCATTTCTGGTGTATCTTGGTTCTTAAAATGGTGGCCGGTGTATTCGTTTTGATTATTCCCTAGACCTATTTGATTATGCAAAAACATTTTTCATATCCGAGCTAATTCACTTGACTTAGTTAATAGAAAAGGGTGAACTATTTAATTCCCTTTAAATTGTTGATGCAAACACCTTCTTCAATTGAGATCCATCCTAGCGCCTTTCACTGCCCTATGGTATGGCCTCGCTCAGCGGAGCTGGCGAGGAAATAAAGGGGGACAAAATTTTTTTTCATTGACAGCATACATTACCTTGATTATTAAAATTACTCCCCAAGCCAATCAACCGATTTCATGGTGTTAAAATAATCCTCAATAAAACTAAGATGATCAACATAAGCAATAAAATATATAAGGAATTAAAATGAAATAGAAATAAAAGTTCAGCGTTTGAGATCAAGATGGAGAGCACCACCAGCGCCACTCACATTGGGGATGGGGAGCCATCGACTGACGGCTGGACAGGTGAACTACGCGTACGGCGTACGCGTACGTCTACCTAGTCACGACGGCGATGGCCGCTGGAGTTTGATCCGCGTGCGGTGGCGGCGGAAGCGCCGAAGGAAACCCAAACGCCGTCTCGCGGTCGTGGAGGAACCAACGGTCAGGTGAAACGTCTTACACACTCTGAACTCGTACATACGTCTATGCGATCAAACTGTTCCTAGCGACTACGTACGCGGCCGACGGCCTCTCTACTGTTGAGCCACTTCATGGGCCTTGGTCGGTGGGTCCAAAATAATTACTACATGCTCAATTTTTTTTTTTTGGGGAGGCCATGGCCCCGCCGGCCCCTCCCCAGCTCCACCACTGGCCTCGCTCTTCTCCCCTCTGCCACGAGTGAAGGATAGAAGGGCCTGTGTGAACCCCACAATCGGCGAACTACCATTTATCTAGAAACTTAAAATATTATAGTCTCCCCTTATCCGATGATAACAAATCGATCTCATTTTCCACCTACACAAACAATGTAGTGATCCGCCTTACCCGAATCCGTGCAAATCAAATCCATTATACTAAAAATAAAATTCCATACCAGCAGCAAGCTCCATCGATTCTTCTTCGCAAAGAAACGAGATGGTCACATCCGTAATAGCAGAATAGGAGATGCAGAAGAAGATGCATGGATGGACTCAGAGAACGTAGTTTCATCCTCATCCAACTACTCGAAGCTCGGAAAGTCACCTCTGCCTACAATGCCGCACCTAGATCTATCGCCGTGTTGCCCCTTCCCCCACCCGCCATACAAAGAAGGAACGCCCGCTCCGGCCCACGGGGCACGAGCGCCACGTCACCCCATTGGGGTTGCACTACATTGCCACCATCGCTATGCATGCTGCCGCCGCTCAACATGTAAGAAGCGTACTCCTCCATTACACCTATATATGTGATGTGTCGAGTAGTGCTCTTGTCGGGGGACTAAATCAAGGATCCCCTAACTCAGGCAACGATCCGACGATTAAAGTCAACCCAAGAGCAGACCCGGCCCATGATCGAGTTGGGCCATGCAAGGGAACTACTCAAAGCCCAAGCCGCGCCGAAAGCAAGCCCTCGTAGGAGGCGGAGAAACTCCGCCGCACGAGCTCTAAGCTCGTGTGAGTTTTTCCCGCCGACGCGAGCCCGGCCCGTGGCGACCTCCGCCCCTCGAACGAGCTCGGGCTACCACGCTGCTGACCGCCCCGAGCCTTGCCCGACCGCAGCCCACCCAAGAACAACAACAAAACCCCGGAGAGAGCACCGGCCCACCGCCCGAGCCCTAAGACCTCTGAGGGCTAAGCGACCCTCCGACCGCACGAGCTCGAGCTTAGGGCGAGCGGATCTAGCCGCCACGACTACAATTAATACACGGCTACACCCCGATCTTGCGTAAGATCGGATATCGTGCCTACGACCTCCAGGCCAGCGGTACTCGAGTGCCATGTGCTATGACCAGCAGCCACGGCACGGCGTCCCCACAATCCCCGACGGATAGTCGTTAGGGAGCCGAGCTCGAGCTCGACGCCACGCACAAAGGGGATCGCACCCCTCGAACTATCCTGTCCATACACTTTGTTGTGCCTCGCCAGGATTCACGCTGCACCCTGACGAACGGCGCAACAAATTGGTGGCGCCAGCAGCAGTCGGCGCAACAATGTAGAAAGTGTGTTCGGACGGCCGACGGATGCTTCCCTGGCCGTAACACTCGATCAGAGTGTAAACAGGCACGCCGACCATCATTACAACACTAGCGAGCTCCCGAGCCTCGCCTAGATGGGCCCCAGACACCGAGATCCCACGCCGACCTCCCCTACACCGAGCTAGATAGGGAAGCAGCTACGTAGCAAAGAAGGAACGGCGCCGACGCCAAGCACCGACACAATGGTGTGCACTGTTATCTGTACATTTTACATTTTACACCTCATACTCTATTTCCTCCCTTGGCATCCCTGTGCGTGCCCCTTGGACTATAAAAGGGCATCTTGGCCATTGGGAGGGGATCATCTTGATCACTAACAATCATACCCTCCACACACACATAGAGAGACTTGGGAGCTCATTCCCTCTCGCGACCAAGCTTGTAGCCACCCCTCTACGAGTATTTGAGCTCGGATAGTGACTCAGACTGGACTAGGGTGCCCGATTGCCTCGAATCAGTATACATCGCTGTCATTGTCCCTTGAGTTAGGCCACCAGAGCACACACTTGCCGTCGACATCGCGGACCATGGTTTAGAACCACGACAACTCTATTAATATTAGTGATGGATGCACTTGCTTGCTTCGCCCTCACCTTGTGGCGGTTGCGCCCATTGATGCACCACATCGATGGGAGGGCCCTCCACACACACCCGCCCCACGAGGAGTGCTTATGGGAGTCCCCGACCGACGGTCCAAATAAGTGACATCCACGCAAGAATGCGGGAGGGAGAGACCAGGACGACTTGCTGCAGTACGAGCGTGCTCGTCAACCACAACGTGTTCAATGAAATGCCTCCAAGGAGGTGATTTTACCACTTCGGAGAAGAGGTCATTGTATCAAAGCAAACCATGCAACCAAATACACCATAGAGCTAGCTTAGCGCCTCAGCCTACATAGTAGAGACAACCAAACGATCCTAGTTGTTGCCTCGTTAGGGCCTGACTTAGTTTTGCTAGCCATGCCCTTCTGGAAAACGAACCAAACATACCCACTGAAGCCTGGGCATCGAATTTGATTGAGTAATGAAAGAGAATGTCTAAGAGATAATCTAGTGCATACATTTTTATGATGCTATATGTCCAGTTGTATATTTTGGTGTGGTCATAGTAAAGGTCATTTCTATAGAAGTAGTAATTCGAGGTAGATTTAGGATAATATAACTAATCTTTTATAGGGGTAGAGATAGAGATAGAGTAGAGACAAAGAATAGATAGAGATAGACCAGGAATGCAAAATTTCCGGAGGGAGGGAAGCGGTGAAAATGTTACTAGTTTTTTTTTATCCTGCAAACAGCTTACTACCTTGCATTAATAGGAAAATGCTCAGCAAAATCGCGAGCCATCCAACGAATTACAAACTCTAGGAGGGGGTCGAACCACACTTGGTACCGACCGTCCCAACTCATACTTGATCGGCAAGTTCGTGAGCACACATGTTACATGATCTAGGGATTTTATACAAACTCGAAACGAGGAAATTTTCATCTATCAAGCTACGAATTTCCCGAAAAGGCCACCATCGATAGCCAAATCATATTACTTGAATACACCGCATCCTTCGAATGGCGTAATCGCCATGACAATCTTCAAAATACCATAATGGATTGCAGCATATAGAGCCTCGCTTGAGGGCAAATGATCTCTGCCAACAAGTAAGGCCGTGGGGTGCTCCCCATATTACCAAATCTCCGCCATAATGCATGTGCCCTCATGATCACGCGGATGATAAAGCCCCAAGCCTCTTACTCGGATTCAGAGAAAGGCCCCCGGCAACATTGATCTTGAACATCCAATGATGGCGGAGACCAGCATGGTTCAGTGGATAGGAGCTCCCTTTTGTTTGGCATTTCTTAACGCAATCAAAGGAAATAGGTATAAAACCCATCCCCAATAAAAGCGTCGAGAAATGCGCCACGACATTCCCAAGTAAACCACCATGCTCGGTGATCCCGAAATGGAACTGTCAACGGATAGATCTTGCCATTCGAGATATTCATCCGCAGCGCCCCAGACGGATCTATCATTGTAGCATTTCACCCGGAAGTATTCAGTATCGTTATTTATATTTTTCCCAAAGGAAGGCATGTGATTAATAAATTAGCATGGCATCCGAATAGAGGAACATGTGTTTGCTTAGACCAAAATATTCATAACAGGGGTAAGCAATAATGGTTCATGGATAGTGTGACACACACTTAAGAATCCACCCGAGAAAAGGATAAAGAAAATAGATAAAGAATAAATGAATAAATGAATAACCTAATGGAGTAGTTCTAATGTATCTAGTCATGGCCATACAAATGAATAGTTAGGATCATATGCAAACCCCGATCTAAGCGTGGTTAGGTCTAGGATAACGAGGAGACTCGGGGTGCCATACGGCCCAATAGAAGCATTTACTTAACTCCTACGTAACATACGAACGTGGGGGGATTTCAAAGGGCGGTCAAGGCTTGTCACGACCAAGCTGCCTACCCCCTCAACCGTGGCATGCCCTCATATTCGCGGGTGTCGTAATACCGGGCACCATGCCCGCGTATTAGAAACACTACTCTTGTCCCCCAGATCCCCACTTTCGTCGAATGGACGGACTAGAACAAGAGCAAACCCGAAGGAACAACGAACCGTTATCCCACCTCTAATCAAGTTAGGCATATGATGATCGATGATGAACAGTAATGAACATGTCAAGATTATGATATGTAAACTATATGCTAGTTCATATACCAACACAAGAACATGAACAAAACTATACTCTAGTTCATAAGTTAGGCCAAGAACATAAATATAAGACTTGCAAATAGAAGAATGCTCCATAGAGTAGATGTATTACCAAAGCACTTTCTTCTAGGAGACAAGCCCTCCTTGTAGCTCTTCTACTCCAAGTGCTAACTAAGAAAGAATAAAGAAGAAGAAGGAAGAAGTAGAAGAAGAGAGAGAGGTAGAGGTGGTAGAGAGAGAGAAATTCTTTGGTTTGCTTTGGACTCCAAGTGGTGTGTGTTGAGAGAGAGGGAGAGAGGGGGGCCTACTTATACACTTGGAGGAGGGGCCTAAATGCTAAAATACACCAAAACCGACTTGGAAAACCTTCCTTGCGTGCGCAAACCGACCAACTAAGGGCGGAAACCCCGTTTGGAAGGTGCACGAACCGCCCCCAGGCCGGGCCGAAACCTCGGGGAGGGTGCGGCGCACCATCCGTGCTGTACGCACCCCTGTGGCTCGGCTTTGGCCGGGTCTTGGCGGGTGTCGGTCTTTAAATACTGAAAGTTGTGGGCCGGGCTTTGCTCGGCCCATATTTAATGTTTTGGGTCGATTTGCTCTTGGGCTTGGATTTTTTGCAATAATGCGCTTTCCCTAAGGCGTACTTTTGGTCGATTTTCCACTTGCTTTTATTATAAATCTGCAAAAAATAAAATACAAGGCACTACAAGTGGAATTTATTAGTGGTAAATGCATATGAGTATAAAAAGGTTTAATTTTACTCCCTTTATGGTAGTAAGTTGATCGGGAAAAATATGTGGTTGGTTACCGCGAGTCAACACTTACACATCTTGCCTTCAACTTGCAATATATATCGTGTGTAAGCCGCGGCGGCACGGCGAAAGTTACCTCTCGGTGTGGTGGCATCGGTTCCCCTACATTCACTTTATTTCTCGACGCCCCACCATCGCCCACGGCGGCACCACCACCACCGTGGTATAGAGGTCATTTCGAGGTTTTAGAATTTTCCGGACAAAGTCCAGAGACGAGGCGCCTCTAGAGCCGTTGCACGCATGATTCTAGCCCGGCTCCTTCCAAAGACTTGCGCACTTCTTTACATTTCAAGAAACAATGAGCCCCATCCTCCTCTAGTGAAAACAGACCGGGCATATGGTCTCCAGTTTGATCCCCTTTCTCCTGATGTTCATTTTCGTGGCCAAACTGTTATGTGCCACCCTCCATAGTAGTTGTTTGATTTTTGGAGGGCCTTGCACACGCCAAATTTCTTTCCACAAATTCTTTTGTCCCATGCTGCGAGCATTGGATGGTTCACCATGTTGGCGAACACGATGAGTTGCAGCCAAGTCATCTAGCACATGATATCGCGACTTCACCGTGAAGCTCCCCTTTTATCAAAGTGCCGGGCCACTGAATCTTCACGGGCAATATGCAACGGGATGGCCAGAATACTTGGGACATCCTCTTCCTAGAATATTTCCTTCACTAGTTCAGTATCCCACGTACCCGTAAAGGGATCAATAAGCTCAGATACTTTTGTCAAGACAGTGTGACACCTCGGCGTTTTTTTAGGGTCGTCTAGGCGGCGGTTGGTATCCGGGGTCATCCCAAATTCTGACACTCGTGCCATCGCTTATTCTCCATATGATTCCACACTCCGGCGCTTTAATGCCACGCAAAAGGCTCCTCCAAGTGTATGAAATCCGGGGCCCTCCTTCGCACTCCACAAATTTCCATCCGGCCGCGATCTTGTGCTCTCGGCAATCTTGCACAAAGTGAGTTTGGTACATGTTGGATCGACGCCACCCCCACGGTGGCTAGCCTCGCGAGATTGAACAAATGCAGGCCTCTATATCCCAAACCCCCTTTATCCTTCCTACTTGGCGGCGTTAGCCATGAAACCCAATGCAACTTCTTCTCATTCTCCTATTGTGCCCACCAAAAGCGCGGATCATCGAACTAATATCATCACACGGGGATTGTGTCAAATCAAAACATGACATGGCATAGCTCGGGATGGCCTGCGCAACTGCCTTAATCAGAGTTTCTTTGCCGGCTCTAGATAACAACTTCTCCATCTAGCCTTGGATGCGCTTCCACACTCTATCTTTCAAATAAGCAAACATTTTAGACCGAGAACGACCTATATAAACCGGCAGCCCCAAATGTTTATCACTCTTTGTTTCATGGGATATGCTCAGCGCTAACATGGACTCAACTCTTCGTGCTCGATTACAATTTTTGTTGAACAAGATGGAGGACTTGTCTTTATTAATGATTTGCCCCGAACAATTCTCATATAGTTCTGCGGTACATGTTGCGTATAATTTGCATTCCTTTCATTAACTTTTTAGGAGTAGCAAAGAATCATCTCGCAAACAACAAGTGAGTAATACTCGGGGCATTTGTGCATATAGTGACACCCTCCAAATCTCCTTTGACCTCGGCCTCGTTCAACACGCTCGAGAAGCCTTTCAGCACATGGAAGAAAAACAAATATGGGGAGAGGGGGTCCCCTTGCTTAAGGCCTCTCGTCGGAATAATTTCTTCAATAAGCACACCATTCACTTTAATTCGATAGGAAACGCCGCAAACACATTGCATGATCGATCAGTCCAACGAGCATCAAACCCCATCTTTTCCATCATACATTTCAAAAAGTGCCATTCGATCCTATCATGAGCTTTACTCATATCAAGCTTCACTCGTAGCATAACTATCACCACCAGTCCTTTTGTTCGAAGAAAGTGAGTTAACTCATAAGCCACCAACACGTTATCTGTAACTAGTCGGTTGGGAATAAATGCACTCCACTCGATTTGGTGATATGATCTCATCTAGAAAGACTTTCACCCGAAATGCAAGGACCTTGGAAGCAATCTTGTATAGAGCATTGCATAAATGTCGACGGTCGTTAACTACATATTTTTTACACCGTCAACGTTAGTACAAAACTACCAAAAACACAATAGTGATAGGGTTTTGAGCTAACCATTTCCACAAGTTTTGGTACTTCACTTATTTTTTGCGGGGGTAATGTTGAAAAAACATATACATATTGGGCCAAAAGCAAAGGAAAATATACAAGATAAGAATGGCCCAATGCGAAGCAAGGATAAAGTGAAGAAAAGCCCAAGAAATATGATTACAAATATCCAAACATAAGCCCAAAAGGTCAAGGCCCAAATCCAACATGAAAACATATCGGGCCGCAGGACATGGGTTTAGTATTTTGGGCATAACTTTCTCATACAAAAGCGGAATTCAGCGGGCCACTAGTCGAAACGAAGCTCACTCCGAGCCCCACAAGCTCCCGCAGAAGTTTTAGCCCAAACGGCCAAAGTTTGGGTGCGCCCGCACCTCTCGGTGAGGCGGTTCGGGCCCATCCTTCTCTAGCGGTGCAATGAATGTCCAGAAAAGTTGCGGTCTGGGGTGTGTGGGCCAAGTTCACTGAACCTAGATGCTTTGTAGTGAGGTCGGTTTGGAGGAATATTCCATGGCACATTCCCTCTCCCCCCTCCTATAAATAGATGGCTCCTCCCTCTTATTCTAACACACCAATCCATACACAACACAAGGAAGAGCCACAATGTAGAAGAGAGGAAGAAAGCTCCCACTCCACTCTTAGTCTTCTTCCTCCTTCTTAGTTCTAATGGAGAGTGAGAGAGGGAAGGCTAGAAGAGGGCTTGGCCTCTTCTCCATGGAGTCCCAGTGTACCCCCAGTGCATCGCAGTTCTCGGGTGGCCGGAGTATCGGACTTGTCGGTGCTCGCCACGCTTGTACCTCTACAACCTTCTAATCATTTTGGGTAAGAATAGTTGTGTGCCTCTTTTGGCTTATTACTCTTAAGTACATTATCTAGTTGTTTCGGACTTGCGGGATTGATAGTCATTCCTTCGGGGCGGTGCTCTAGAAGAAGGACCCCTGGACGGGTAAGCCTTGTTGACACGCTAGAGTAATAACCACTAGTGTAGACGTGGTGTCTAGGCTAAGGGTTTTCTATCTTTTGTGGCACATCCTATGGTTGAGGGGTAGGCGGCTGGGTCGTGACAGCCTTGTCCGTCCCTTGTAATCCCCCCACGTTCGGGTGTGGCGCAGTGCAATTGCCGGACATAGTCCTTTGGGCGTGGGCCGGTGCCCGAAGTAAGAACATAACAGCCAAGTGATCCCTCCCTAGGGTGACTCGTTCGAGAGTAATCACACAACCGTTCTCGTGGAAATACGATACCACGAATACTTCCGGGTGGAATGCTATAACGACAATTCCGTGCGCTTGCAGATTCTTACGCATACGTTAAGAAACGTCGGCAAGCATTTTTGGCGCCGTTGCTGAACGGTAGTCGTAATTCTCTCGAGCCTTGAGCACTGTGTGTGTTGTATCCAAAAACAAAAAAAAAAAAAAATAGTTTTTTATTTTTCTTTTTTCAAAATGAAGCCAACTACTCCAAATTTAAAATCTTTTTTGCTTCTCCAAAGGGGGGAGTTCACGGGGGCCAATATCTTTTTTCAAAATCAAAATTTTTTGTCGGCCATGAACTCCACCCTAATTTGAAAAAAAAAAAACTTGGTTCGGGTACACTCCTTCTCACGGTGACTATTTTGAAAACCTTTGTTACCACCTCACGAGATTTCGAGGAATTATGTGCATGCCTAAGCATTCGTGGCATGATTCAAATTCTCATGTAGAATTTGTTTCTACTCTCCCTCATAGGGAAAGCAAAACAATAGTACACTATTGTCGTAGGAAGTTTGAATGGGGACCGAGAAGACCTCAAAGACAATTTTTGTCTAGCATTCTTCCCCATCAATGCCTACCAAGGACAACTCGATCTCAAGTAGGATGAGAAGGAGTCCATAGGTGCAGCCTAGGCCAGGTTTATAATGTTTATACATGTTGGCCTAGACTTGTAATTACCCGATAGTGTGCTTTTGCATATCTTTTGTTCGGGTCTTGACATGGATGCTGCCCTATGCCTTGACGTGACCACCGGAGGGTCATTTGCACGAAAACCTACAACGGAGCATAGTAGAATACTTGATTATATCCTAGAGAAGCATGTTTCTCCCGTTGTAGAACCTATCCCCCTCCACAACAAGGGCATGTCAAGCTTTGAGAAGCCCTCATCAGTCGAACCCTTACCTTACTATTGTCAGAACCGACTGTTGAGCCCTCTCCCGAACCACGAACACCGAGGGTAGGATTGCTTCATCCTTCGGAGTTCGCGACTGAATTCAAGGATGATGACAGAACCTCGTAAACCGAGGTGCGCTTAGACTTTCATATCTATCTCATCCTTGACTTCAACCCTCTCATAGGCTACCCTCTTGTAAAGCTTTTTCACGAAAAACCCATAGAGGGGAGCGTGATGAGAAGTTGGGAAAGATTGCTTCCGGCTCTCACCTAGACATCCCAAAGGCGAAGCATCTTCCCAACCAAAACCCATTCGAGAAGGCGAAGTTCATAACTCTGTTCGCTTTACCCGAGTTGCTTCCGCATCTTAGTGAAATGAAACACTTGTCACCCTCACTCGAACACAAGTCCCTCTCGGCCGATAAAACGGATTCAATGTTCATCCCTCATGTCACATCTTTTGAGGATAAACCCTCATGTGCCATGGACATGCGCCAAGTTTACAACTCTTGAGACCAAGTGGAAATACGTTTTGAGCATAACAAGTTGTCAATTGAGACTTCTTACATGCTCACCTTTGGGTCTTCTCGAGTTTGTCTTGCTTCTAGCTGAGTGCTTCCATGAAGATCACAACCATCTCTTGGTTCTCTTTGTAAGCCTTTTTAAGAGAATCGTTGCAAGTCTTGTGGTAGCATGATGACGCTAACCTTGTAGCTTGAGCGTAATGCCAACTTCTTAGTGGTGAAACTGGGAACTTCACCACCCCCAGCTGCAATATCATTTCCCCGCGGTCAAGCTTATGACCATAACTCAAGCAAATTCGCGGGAGATACCCCGGACTATCACAAAAAAAGAGTCTCTCTCTCTTATTAATAAAAGCAAGAACATGTTATCAAGTTAGTATGCACCTTCGGGTATTCTTGTCGCTAACCATTTCAGATGGATATAGATTAAGAAGAACAAAGAGGCATGCGACACTCGAGAACATGAGGGCTATCATCAAAAAAAAAAAGTTATGATGTTCATGGGTGATGGAACATGCTCAAGAGGAGACCGGACCTTGCACACTTGACTTTTACGCAAAAGTCTAAGTGTGGGGAAGATGGTGACAATCCCAAGTCCCATCCACCAAGGGATCATGAAAAAAATGAAGGTAAATAAAAGATGATGTCAACCCCCGCCTTGCTAAAAAAAAAAAAAGAATTGAAAAAAAAAAGATGTAGAGAAAAGAAATATAAAAAAAAGAGAGAAAGAGTATAGATGAAAAAAATATATAAAAAAAAAAAAAGAGTGTTGTTGAAAAGAAATATATATATATATATATATGTATAGGAAAAAAATAAGAGAAGAGAGGAGCAGGTTGGCCCCGCATGGTCAAGATACATACCAAAGTGCTGCTGACTCCACCCATCATTGCTTCCACGAGCAAGAGGGGCTCACTTCTCATCCTTTGTTGTCACCATCAAGAACCCATGGCCTGTACACACGTGTGTGTGGCCCAGCCTTGAGGTGCACCCAAGCGTAATCACGATGCAAACTGCGGCAACAACTTCAATGCTACATCCAAAAAAATATTGCCGGTAAGTATATCCAGGTATGCAAAGGAAATAAACGTTCACTAATTCGTTCACTCATTCTTGTCTCCATAAAAATAAAACTTCATGCTTTCCATATTTATGTCATATGCTCTAGTTTGGGTGTTTTTGATCGATACATCCATAGGCCTTTTTAAATTGAGCATGATGCTTAGGTTAAAAAGACCTCCTTTAATCAAAATTTGACATGGCGTTAGATTTTGATTAATGAACTTAGAGTTTTGCTGTCATGAACTTTGGAAGTATGTTGGAGATGAATCAAGGCTTTGTTTACACTTTGCTTCTTTACGTTAGCCTTGCTTGAGTGATGTTGAGGTGAGCAAATAAAAATAAAATAAAATAAAATAAAGTTTTCTCAATAAAAGGCTCCACGGTATTCATGCCAATAGAGCCATGTGTTTGTTTTCTTTTGTTTTGTTTTCTTTCTTTGAAAAAAAAAAATAGGTACAAGAATAAGTGTGGGGAGATCTCTCAAGTATACAATCACACCCATCTGAGATCTCCCCAACACAATGCACAAACCCCCCAAGCAATTCACGATGGAGAAGGATGAGACGAATGACTACCATTAACTCCTTCCTCTTCAAACAATGGTTTGTGCGACTCCCTCTCTCACATCCTCTAGAAGTTTTGAAGTTTAAATTTGAACATATCAAAAAGATAAAACTTTTGAAAAAGCTCCATCTCCATGCTATCCTTTGATAAAATGTGCATACTCTTTATTCCTCGCGATATTCCTATAGCTTGTGAACCACTTATCATAGGGACCCCATGTTATCTAAGTAATTGGAATATGTGATATAGCTAGATGACATGAACCTTGCTCTTTTATATGAACTTGGGATTTGCTTTCAAAAATTCAAATAGCATGCTCCTCAATGATATGCATTTCCCACCAGAGCCATATGACATGATGATGATCATTCATGAAAAAAAAAACCATAGTCATATGCTACTTGTTTTCATGGTGAGCCTATGTCAAATTGTTTGTGACCTATGTTGAGATTCTTTTCATATGCCCAAGATTAAGATTCACATACACCCACAAATAAAATGCCAACTCTTACACTGAGAGTTGCGCACAACATGCACCTTTCCATCCACCAAAAATATACTCCATTCATTTGTATCATGACCTCTCACCAAAATCCTAGTTACCAAAGGAGAAGTATGGGCTATGTTTGAAAAAAAATATATGATGATGAAAGAAAAGATGGACATGAGTCCTCCAAAAAAAAAAGACGAGGAAGTCAAGACTCGTCCAAAAAAAGAGAGAGAAAAAAAAAGAATAAGGTAGCCCATACCTCCTTCAAATAAATTCCACCCAAAAAAAGAGAGAGTCATGATACCTGAGTACACAAAAAATGTTCCACACACTTTGCACATCTTGATCTAGGCCTATGACTAGTCTCTCCATGTGGTCCGTTTTTTGACTAAGGCAACATGACATGATACAAGTATGTCGTTCTTTTTTACCTACCCAAAACCCCACAAAAAGCCTTATATATTTGGTAGAGACAAAGAAAGGCAAATCTAAGCCTTTGGTGAGGAACAAACCACATACAAATTGAGTGATCCGAAAGAATCATTTGAGGAGCAGTGCTATATTTATATTTTCAAATTCAAATGAAAACCCAAGTTCCTACACTTATTTGAAGCAAGGGGATTTGAATCTAAGTTGTTCCATAAGTCAATTACCCAAGATTAATGTGGTAGACACATCAAAAGTTCACAAGTGCAGGTGAAGCCTGGAATAACTTGTATGCAGATTGCACATCAAGGAGATGAGCCATCTTAGTCCTTAGCCTTTACTCGAGGACGAGCAAAGGGGCTAAGTGTGGGGAGTTTGTTGACGGTCGTTAACTACATATTTTATACCGTCAACATTAGTACAAAACTACCAAAACACAATAGTGAAAGGGCTTGGAGCTAACCATTTCCACAAGTTTTGGTACTCACTTATTTTGCAGGGCAATGTTGAAAACATATACATATTGGGCCAAAAGCAAAGGAAAATATACAAGATAAGAATGGCCCAATGCGAAGCAAGGATAAAGTGAAGAAAAGCCCAAGAAATATGATTACAAATATCCAAACATAAGCCCAAAAGGTCAAGGCCCAAATCCAACATGAAAACATATCGGGCCGCAGGACATGGGTTTAGTATTTTGGGCATAACTTTCTCATACAAAAGCGAATTCAGCGGGCCACCGGTCGAAACGAAGCTCACTCCGAGGCCCACAAGCTCTCGCAGAAGTTTCAGCCCAAACGGCCAAAGTTTGGGTGCGCCCACACCTTGGGTGCGCCCGCACCTCCGTGTGAGGCGGTTCGGGCCCATCCTTCTCTGGCGGCGGTGCAATGAATGTCCGAAAAGTTGCGGTGCGGGGTGTGTGGCCAAGTTCACTGAACCTAGATGCTGTAGTGAGGTCGGTTTGGAGGAATATTCCATGGCACATTCCCTCTCCCCCTCCTATAAATAGATGGCTCCTCCCTCTTATTCCGACACACCAATCCATACACAACACAAGGAAGGGCCACAATGTAGAAGAGAGGAAGAAGCTCCCACACCACTATTAGTCTTCTTCCTCCTTAGTTCTAATGGAGAGTGAGAGAGGAAAGGCTAGAAGAGGTCTTGGCCTCTTCTCCATGGAGTCCCGGTGTACCCCCGGTGCATCGTGGTTCTCGGGTGGCCGGAGTACCGGACTTGTCGGTGCCCGCCACGCTTGTATCTCTACAACCTTCTAATCATTCTGGGTAAGAATGGTTGTGTGCCTCTTTCGGCTTATTACTCTTAAGTACATTATCTAGTTGTTTCAAACTTGCGGGATTGATAGTCGTTCCTTCGGGGCGGTGCTCTAGAAGAAGGACCTCGGGGACGGGTAAGCCTTGTTGACACGCTAGAGTAATAACCACTAGTGTAGACGTGGTGTCTAGGCTAAGGGTTTTCTATCTTTTGTGGCACATCCTACGGTTGAGGGGTAGGCGGCCGGGTCGTGGGCGGCCCTTGTCCGTCCCTTGTAATCCCCCACGTTCGGGTGTGGCGCAGTTGCAATTGCCGGACATAGTCCTTTGGGCGTGGGCGGTGCCCGAAGTAAGAACATAACAGACCAAGTGATCCCTGCTAGAGAGTTTGAGCCCATAAAGATACCTCACCACCCATAGTTATCCTAGGGTGACTCTGTTCAGAGAGTAATCACACAACCGTTCCTCATGGAAATACGATACCCTGAATACTTCCGGGTGAAATGCTATAACGACAATTCCGTACGCTTGCGGATTCTTCTGCATACGTTAAGAAACGTCAACAATAAACTAATAGGACGTAGATCTTCCAAGCTTTCGGATTTGGTGTTTTAGGGATAAGCACAATCGATGTCTCATTCCACTCACAAGGGAGAGCACCCCCATTCAAAAAAATCCAGCACCTCCTTAGTAATGTCCTCTCCCACAATCTCCCAATATTTCTTGTAGAAAAGAGAGGTCATACCATCAACACCAAGTGCTTTGAGGTCCTCAATCGCGTCCAGTCCAGCCTTGACCTCTTCTCGCAAAGTGAACGGTCATAGGAGAGCAAGATTCATATCATTAGAGACTCTGTTGGGGACTGCGCCCAAGAGTTCCTCCATACGAGACCCTACGACGGTAGTAAATAAATTCTTATAGAAGTTATAAATGTGGCGCATGATCCCCTCCCTCATTCTCCACCGTTACCTCGTCCTCCTTCACCGGCTTCCCGATCACGACTCCGTCGTCTCCTCTCAACGCGTCTTGGTGGAAAAAAACCGAGTGTTTCGGTCACCATTATTTAGCCAATGCACTTTGGCTCTCTGCCGCCAATACAAAATTTTCCTTTCCTCCAATTTCTTCACTTAAATCTCAAAGATCTCCTCCCTCCCCACATTGGCGGTGAAACCATCCCATGTCTACAATCTTCCGGCGCCCTCCTTGTTCTTTTTTTATTGCCTTCTCTAAACCACCAAGAACATTCCTCCCCCAATCACCCTAACTCCTTAGCGACATTTTGTATAGCACCCCCGACCTTTTCCCCACGCACCTCCCTAGCCGTCTTCCAATCATTCTCCACAATGGTAGCACAATCCTCCTCCACCCATCCGGCCTCAAAGCGGAAGGCATGCTGCCCCCGGCTCACACCCATACTCTGTGGAGGATTGGTATCCACTATTGAAATCTCATGTTTGGTTTTGGAAATTGATGACACCTTGTTATATTAATCCTTTGCTAAGTGTGACGTGAGAGATAGGATTGCATGGATGATGTGGAGCATGATGATCATGAACATGGACGATGATGATGGACATGATGGATTGTCAAGCTCGGTTGTCGGTTTGGAAAGGACCCGGAGATCAAGGAAAAGGTATAACTTGATAGGGTTTTCTTTCGGTGATCAAGACACTATAGAGAGTGTGATCACATTTAGGATAGATGGCCGACTATCAAGAGAGGATGTCGTGACTAATCCTTTGAGGAAGTGCTTCTAGGTCCATATTGACTTGCATATGCATTTAGACTAGAGAGCACTAATTTCGTTCTTGCCTAATCGATCGCGACATGCTAACATACATGATATTGAGATCATCTTCGACGTGTTGGCAACTCATGGCAAGAGGCGAAGCAAGGTTGAAGCAAAGGCGACAACAAGATGACGTTTTTTCACAGGAAACCATGATCGGACGCATCGACCGAACGCTAGACCGGACGCTGGGTCCTTGACCGGACGCTCCGGTCGGCTGGGTCCAATCGAGTACAGAGAGCTCTACAATCGGGCTATTTTCGAAGCTTTGACCGGACGCATGGAGGATGAGTCCAGTCACCACCGGATGCTTTGACCGGACACATGGTGTTTGCTTGTTAGCTGTGGGGCCAAAGATGTTGTCGGATGTGACCGGACGCTGGACTGGACGCGCTGGTGAGTCCGGTCAGTGCGTCCGGTCAACGCGTAGAAAGTGCATCTTGAGCACCAACGGCTCCATTTTTGAGTGGGCTCTATATATACTTGGTTGGCCGGTTTCTAGAGCTCTCTCTTGCACATTTGAACACTCCTACACTCTTGTGAGCTTGAGATAGTCCCCTCCACTCATCTCTTCATCCTAACTTCGAATCTTTGGGTGAGATTGAGAGAGATAGAAGTGCATTGCATTGTTGATTGCATCTAGAGGCACTTCATCCTTGGAGGAGCTACGGGATTTCGTTTCTCTTGGGAATTTGCTTGGTTCCCTAGCGGCTTGGAGGTTGAGGCGGTGTTGAGCTCGATTGGAGCTTGTTCGAGGCCACACTGGTGGACTTGTAAGGGGTCGTTCCTTACCCCACGGGAGATTTGCGAAAGGAGCAAGAGTGGATTGCTCGTGGGCTTGTGGATCCCCCTCTTGTGATTGGTGTGCTTGAGCTCCCACTAGGGATTTGGCACTGTGCCATTAAGCTTAGCAACCATCAAGTGGGTGTATCGCCACAATGAGGACGTAGCGTGCCGGCAAGCACGTGAACCTTGGTGAAAAATCATCGTGTCTCTTGTCTTGTGCTCGTTGGAGATTTCACATTGTACACGATGATTGGCCACAACCTCTACTCGACAATGGTGGTATTGTATTCTAGCTCACTTCGCTTTACCTCACTAGTTTACCTTGTGTAGCTTGTTTAGTTGCTTATCCTTGTCTAGCCTCTAGTGGTAGAATTAGCTAGCACAACTTGTTCACCTAGGCTTGACATAGGTAGCTTGAGTGTGATTAGAGATCATAATCTTTGCCTAGTGTTGATTGCATAGGGGGCTTGCCTAGATATACTTGTAGCACCACTTATTACGCTTCGCCGTTTTAATTACTAACCGGTTTGTTCAAGTGTTGTTTGTAGAATTTTTAATAGGCTATTCACCCCCCCCTCTAGCCATTAGGACCTTTCAACTATCACATGATGATGATCAGAGTGACGAGGCTCCCTGTTTATTATATGGTACAAAGGAAACCTCGACGTCCAATCTTTATTAGCAACTTTGCTCTATCCAGCCTCTCCCGAATGTAGAAGTCATTGGTGAAGATCTCTAGTTTGGTTTTGGATAATTAGTGACACCTAAGGACTAATCTCTCGATGCTAAGTGCTTGACTAGGATGGAGATTGGTCGTGCAAAAGTTGGACCATGGTGGTCATGATGCATGGATCGAGATGATCCAAATGGTGATCAAATGTTCAACCTTGGTGGAGTTTGAAGATCAAATGGGCTCAAGGCAAAGGTATAACCATAGGGCCGTTTGATTTTGCCCTCAAGATACCATAGAGGGTGTGAGTGGTTTAGGATCGATAAGTCGTACTATAAAGAGGGGAAACTTGTCGCATCGGCCCGGGACGCATCTCATGGGGGTCTTTGTGGGGCCAGATCGGCTTGTCGGTTGTGACCGGGAAGCTCGGCCGGGACGCATGGGCGGCGTCCGGTCGGTGCGTCCCTGGCCGCCAAGCAGAAACACAGTTTTCTCCCCAACGACTCTTTTCGTGTGGGGGGTGTATAAATACTTGTTTGGCCGGCTTGTGCTCACACTCTTGGTCATTTCAATCACTCCTAACATCCTAGAGCTGAGCAAAAAGCCCTCCCCTCTCTCTTTCTTGCTTGTGAGCTTCAATCTTGAGAGTTGTGGAGATCCAAGTGCATTTGCATTGAGTTATGGCATCTAGTGGCACTTGGGGATCATTGTGAGCCGGTTGGTTTCTTATTGCTCTTGGAGACACCGCTGCTAGCCAGCTTGGTGATTTGGTGGAGGCGTTGGCAAGAGAAGGTGATTGTTCTTGGCCACCTCCGGTGATTGTAAGAGGATTACGCATTCCTCATC
This sequence comes from Hyparrhenia diplandra, assembly GCA_015847255.1. Lineage (NCBI taxonomy): Eukaryota > Viridiplantae > Streptophyta > Magnoliopsida > Poales > Poaceae > Hyparrhenia > Hyparrhenia diplandra. Next base: position 144,613 of record JADLZK010009012.1, on the reverse strand, counting down.
GGGACGACGAATTTGCAAGGAATACATTGCTCGTGTCGGTGAGTACCTCCCTTTGTGCGTGTGGTGTCTTGCGGTGCCTTGCGGGGCGTGTCTTGTGGGATAAGTGATTTGAGGGTCACACCGAGGAACCACTCAAGGTGTTGGTCGACACAATGGAGACGTAGCTTGTCGGTGTGCAAGTGAACTCCGGGGATAACTTGACTTGTTTATTGTCTCCTTGGTGATTGGTTTATTCATCGTATTGTGATTGCTCATCCTCGACATCGGTGATTGGTTCATTGCCTCTACACGTCGGTATATCAAGTTCACCTCTCTAGTACTTCATTTCTAGTTTACTTTGTGTAGAGAGCTAGCTCTTGCTTGTGCAGTTGTTCTTGCTAGCCTAAGGATCATATTTGGGATTGTTCACTAGATATAGTAGTGACATAGCCATTGTGTGTCTTAGAGATCATAGTTATATTTAGACTTGTCACTAGAAGGCTTGCAAGACCACTAGAGCTAGTGCAAACCCGCTTAATCGCCATTTGTTATACTAATTGGTTCATTTAGTGAAGTTTGTAGAAATTTTTATAGGCTATTTACCCCCCCCTCTAGCCATCTAGGACCTTACAACCGGAATGACTATTATTTCGCCATGTGAAGGGATCCCACTCAAAGCCCAAATCCGCCACCACAGGTCCTCCAAAGCTTCTCTAAAACGATCCATGCATCCTTGGTCCCTCGGCTGCCCCCCCCCCTTCTCACAGGCCAACAAAATCTCATTGAAATCTCCCATGCAGACCCAAGGACGTTGCCTCGAAGCATTTAGAACATGCAATGCTTTCCAAGACAATTGCTTCTCGTTTGGATCCCCATAGAACCCCATGAACCTCCACACCACGCCGTCCTCCTCCGTCACATCTGCATCAATGTACAGGCGGGAAATGCCTCGTACATGCAGATTAATCCCCCTCTGCCAGAAAAGTGCAAGACCACTCCCATGCGTCTCCGAACAGGTCCTTCCCGCCACCATGTTCGACAGACCCGTTTCCACCTAAAGCCACTTATCCCCGCTCTCGATCATTCTAGTTTCAAACAAGAACAGGATGTCAGGGTCCTCCTCCTTCTGAATATTCAGAAGGCCCCGAACTGTTGCGCCATTCCCCAACCCGCGGCAGTTCCAAGCGATGATCTTCATTGCTCATTGCAGGGCTGTTTCGACGGCCCCACATCAGTAGTGGACACCGTATTCCCCTCCTCCACAGTCCCAACTTGCTTTGCTTTCTTACTATCTCCTTGGACATCAAGGTCCATAGCGTCATCTTCTCCCTTCCTCTTCTTTTCAACTCCAACAAAAGCTCCCTCGTTGTATTTTGTATCGCCTTTGCCCTCGGAATCTTCTTATACTTCCCTCCTTTTTTACTTTTCTCACCCCCTTCATTTTTTCGACCCCCTCCACGTGAGCGGTTTGCATGGCACTTGTTCACGTGGGTGCTCATCACCATCTCCCAATCACCCAACTTCCCATCTCCTTTCCCTTCCCGAACAGCGCCCCTCTAACACCGGGACGATAGCTTTGGTGTCTCACCTCCGCCACCTGAGCCACATCCACCTCCTTAGCATTTTTAAGCGGGCTGGTGGCCTCCTGTTCAACATTCTCCTTCCTCCCTTCCAATTGTGGGACTCGCGTATCGGTGGTATTCTTCCTCCACGGTGGCCCATCCGAACGCGAGTCCGAACGACTAGACCTCCATGAGCCTCGAACTCCCACTTCCTCCTGAACGTGTTCCACCAGCCACTTTCGCTTGGAACCAAAGGGCTTGCACGGCGGGATGTACTTCAAGTTCCTCTTGAACGGAGCCTTCTCATCCTTCCCCAGCTTCAAGTGGCAAGCACGATCAACATGACCGACAATGCCACAAATATAGCAGAATTCCGGCAGACGTTCGTACGAGATCGGGCACCACCGCTCTCCTTTGTCTCCTCCAAGATCTGCCAGTACCCCTCGTCGGAGAGGGTTTGCGAACGTCCAGTCGAACCTTGATGCACAGGGCAAGTCCAATCGCCGTCTCATCACCATCAACATCCGCCTCCAAGAAAACCCCCGATGTCATCTCCAATGGCTTGAGCCGTCGCCCGGTTCATCATGCGAAAAGGCAAGCGTTCCACCCGTAGCCAGATTGGAAACGACACAAAATCCATCTCCTCTCGCCGACTTGGACTCATCAAACTCCGTCACGATCAGGAGCTCCTTCGAGATCATCCAGGGACCATCATCAAGCGCTTTCCTCAACCCCGACGCCTGATTAAAGGTGATCACATACACATTATCTTCGAGATCCTTGCAAGAGATCCCTTTTCGCGGGACACCGAGATCCACCCAACCGATCGCTCGATGGACTCCCCTTCACATTCCTCTCCGTGAGCAGTTTAGCCACCGCCTTGGGAGGACACTCGACCCCCATCTTGCCCGCCGATCCGATCTTGATGGATCTCTTCTCCTCTGCCCGGCGACACCCTCCATGAGCACTTCATCGATCAACAACACCCAGGCGATCCGGACTGTTTGTGGTGGACGCCGAGTGGAACAGGCTAGCAAGGCTAGGGTTTGAGGTTTTGGTGGAATGCGAGATTGTGGAGAGACAGCGGCCAAGATGGCGGATCGCCTGCAGGTGGAAGGACGTGGATTTGGGAGACCTAGATTAAGGACGGAGAAATCGGAGAGAAAGCCGAGAGTCCGGAATCGCCAACGAGGGAACCCGCTCGAGTCGCCTAGGAAACCCTAGGCGCCGAGAAAGAATTTGAACCTCGCGTGATCTCTCGAAAATGTTACTAGTTGACTAATGTATATAACATGGATCAAAACCACTCGTGTTTAGTTTCCACCTCCAAAACTTTACGCCTATCACATTGAATGAGGATTTTGTATTTTTTATTAGACCTCGTATTTAATACTAAACAAAGTCTTGGGATGATTCATTGTCATAAGTGGTCCGACTTCACTTTCCAAGTCGGTCTCGGCCGTAATGGTGTGTTTAGAGGCCAAACGTTTGGCCAAAATTTTACAATTCGGCCAAAATTTGGCACCTGAAAAGACTGTAGCACGTTTCGTTTGTTTGTGATAAATATCATCCTACCATTGGGTAATTAGGCTCAAGAGCATCGTCTCGCAATGTACCTCTAAAGCGTGCAATTAGTTTTTTTTACCTACATTTTATACTCCTCACACGCTGTCTTTTTGGTGCATTTAATGTTTCAATGTGATGGGATGTGATAGGAATGTATAAAATTGGGGAGAAGTTTGGCCTCTAAACACACCCTAAGTTTTATTACGCTGTTTTCTAAGATAAGGGCACTCCCAACCTAGACTCTACCCATAGAGTCTTAACGTTCAAGACTCTATTATAAGAAACCATAAGCCCCAATGCACAAATTGTATTACTAGTTTCTATAGATGAAAACATTTATTACTTAACATAAAGAAAGTTGATCAGCTGTGGCATAAACTGTGTGAACCACTCTACACCTCTCAACAATATTACCATCCGCATCCATGATATATATTATAGCATGCACCATGACTGATACTGACGTCCATTACAATAAAAGCATAAATATAGATAGGAAAACCAAAATAATTATATTATAGGCTGTATGTTTTCCCACTTGCATGCTATTTTGGTTCACACTTGTATGCAAAAATTAGTGGAAGGAATTCACATTTGCATGCAAAAATTAGTGGAAGAAATTCACATTTGATGGCGGGCTCGGGCTAGCGCGCGCAAGAGGAGGAGGATGCGTGGGAGGCGGCGGTGGCTTGCGGGCGTACGGGATCCATGGAGTCGACTCCTGCGGCCTCAAACGAAATGAGGACTCTACGTTTTCTTCTCTCTTTCTCTTTCCTTAATAAATAACCCGCACATCGCCAGCCATTTTTTTACGGCGGTGTAATTAATGCCTATGGGCTCTATAGTAGAGTCCGGGTTGGGAGTGCCCTAAGGCCAGTCTCAATGTTGAGTTTCATTTCGTTGTTTCTGTCATGTCATATAAAATAAAATAAAACTTGCATGAAACCCCTACTACCGGTGGAGAGTTTTATCTTTTGTGGTTTCATAGGCATTTAATTTCATGACTTCGAGAGATAGTTGGTATTCAGTGCAAGAGAGTTTCACCAAGATGAAATCTGTTACCTTCTCTCCCTCGAGTTTCATGCAAAAAGTGGACTTTTTATGATGTGGCGGACTATTAACGTGCATGAAACTCCTATAAAACCCCCGTTGAGACTGGGCTAATGAAAGTTGGATAAAGCTCCCACTCTCATAAACCCCATGAGACTGTTTGTCGGCGTCGTTTCATTCTCGCCGGCCGCCGCCACACCAAAGCAACCATGGCCTTGTCTGCCGCCCTCGCCCGGGCCACCAAGCAACTCCTCCGCCGGAGCCTCCCTCCCCTGCCGGCTCCACCGCCACCGCCTCTCCTCTCTCTCATACCGCAGCCACCGCCATCTCTGCGGTACCCCTACCGCGGACGAGCCCTCCGCCGCGGGACCGTGGGCCGAGGCCGAGGCGGACATCCTCCGCGACGTTGAGCCCGTCGTGGACCTCGTCAAGACATCATCCACTCCCGCAGGTCAGCTTCGGTTTCCAGTACCTACTGTTGGCTATCTTCTCCTGAGGATCTTCAGGGATGATACATGAGATTGCCGTGTATTTATTAGCATTTCTTTGCGTCATGAATTTGCCATCAAGTAATGTGTAGGCAGTGACGGATGAACTCTGCACATTGAGAGCTTAATCCTGGACACTACGCATGGTTCCATGGCATTAAGTGATATAGGTTCTACTTTGTGACCTGATTTAGGGATTTAGCTTTTAGTTTATCTGTGTTCGTGTTACAAATTCAGATGCAGAAACTCCCTAGTGGTGTTCGACACATTCACATGTAGCCAAATCCTTTTGTTTCTGTTATTGTCAGACTTGTGGTTCTTTCTTCTTTTACAGATGGGGATAATGTGGATGTGGTTCTTTCTTCTTTTTTTCAGATGGGGATAATATGGGTATGATTGGGAAAGGTTTAGGAATCTTGTGAGACTAGAAACACTTGTGAAAAGCACAAATCTACTTTCATGGAAAATATTGAATGAGCTTGGCCTTGTTTCTTGTGTAAATGCTCATGTTTGTGATAAATAAGCCCATTCTTCTTGGAATCTTATTTCTTGTTCCATGGAAATTAGCTGCAATAGAATATTGTTGCCAGATATTGCTAGACTACAACAGTGGAATTATTGTCCAAAATTGAATAGTGGTTGTATGCCTTAGGTCATTGCAAAATTGAGTTGGTTTAGAATACGAGTTATTCGTTTCACACACGCTCCACTTCTTTATCTTGAAGCACAGAGGCATAAGCAAAACTATTTTTTTTTTTGATCAATTGAGTTGTGAACTAGTATAGAAGAAGAATGACACTACAAGTCAGAACACAAAAAATGTTAATGAAGATGACCTTGTAGTTCTTGGAATCTTGGGTATTCTGTCTATTGAACTTTTGCATTACTTCCATCAAACGATATGCTGTTGTTAGAGGTTATATTTGTAGAAGTGATGGTGTGGATTGTGGTGGGCTGTTGCTTGAGAGGTGAGAGGCAGGGGTGTAAGGACTCAGCGATGGTGAGCCACAGTGGCAGTCTGTGGGGTTGGGTTGGGGGGTGTGGCTATGTCAAGGGCCTCGGTACCCAAGGTAGGAGGGCCACGACTTCTCAATTAAATAGCTTGAGCTGGGTAATGGAGGCGGGGGTTTTTGCATGACTGCCTCAAGATAACTTCTTGCTTGTCTTCATTCATCGGTTCGACTCATATATATATATATATATAGGAGCTCAACTCCTAGATAATTGTGCGGTCATTAACTACTAGCCGGCTAATAACTCTTCTAACCTCTTAGACTTACGCTAGCGATGGCCGAGGCTCCTTGAGCTGCCTAAGACTCCTCGAGGCTGAGCCAAGCCTCCACGTTTCTCATGCTTGCCGTGGTGTCGGCCCCACATGACATCTCTCCCCCCTCAGAGCAAATCGTCCTCGAGCTCGAAGGTGGGGTAGCAATCTTGGAAGCTATCAACATCTTCCCGCACGCAAATGGCTCTCCTTGCAAGTGGACCCGGCCGTGTGACGCCCACCCGCCCCGCCGGGTCTTGGCGATCGTGCTCTGGAACCGCCTAGGCTGCGCCATGGTGGATTTGGGGTGGGGCGGGGGGGCAGTGCAGTGGAGTTCCGCAGCGTGCTCATGAACTTCTTGAGGCCGACATGGAAGGCGTTGTGCTTTAGCGAGCACAAGGAGGAATCTTGAGGCGTAAGCGGCGTCGTTAGGCGGCCGGGCTTGCTCGGCCAGTGCGGCGTCGGCCGGGAGCTCATTGCGTTCCGCCATGCTCTTGGCCCAGCTTCTGCTACCAGCGTCTCATTGGGCTCATATGAGCGGATGGAGGGTGGATCGCGGCGGTAGACGATACGTCATTGTCTTGAGTGCGGATTGGTAGGCGGTGTTGTAAGTGTACTCCTCCTACATGGAAGCTAAGCGGAGCCCCTTTGCCGAGGGCGATATCTGTAAGACAACATAGGTACATGATAATAATTTTGTTAGCAGCCTCGGTTTGGCCATTAGATTGCGGGTGGAAAGACGCAGTCGTCATGTGCTATTCCAGCGAGGCACATAAGCTCCTTCCAGAACAACGATGTGAACACAGGGTCTCGATCGGAGACGATGGACCGTGGGTATGCCGTGCATGCGTACTATATCGAAGAGAAGAACGCTTGCCCACCGCCTCCACAGTATGGGTGAGCCAGCCCGAGTAATGAAATGGCGATTTTTTTTGAAACGTCGGCGATGGTGAGGATGACCGACTTGCCCCGACTTCAGCGGCGATTGCCTCGATGATGTCCATGCCGATGTCGATCGCACAGACACAGGCAATGGCATAGGAAGGAGGAGGCCGACTGGGTGCAGGTGCTTAGATTTGTAGCGTTGGCAGGTAGTGCATTCCCGGATGAAGTCTTGGACCTCCGCCGGAGGTTGGGTGAATGGAAGTCTCGGAGGAGTCGGTGCAGCGTGCGTTGAACGCCCTCATGGCCATCACCATGTATTGGCGGCTAGGATCTCCTGCAATAGAGGGGTGCCAGGCGGGACGTAGAGACGCCCTTGATAAGCCACCAAGCCGTCGATGATGGTCCGAGGAGCCAGCGTCTTTGGTTGGTGACGACCTCCTCCTTTAGCGCGACCAGCCGAGGTCCTGATCATAGGCTTGTCGGAGCCACTCGATGAAGTCGAAGCGCGACCCGAGAGGGCTAAGAGGGCAGCTTCCTCGGCCGCCACGACGGACAATGCATCAACCACCGTATTGGTGCTACCAGGCTTGTATTCCACGGAGAAATCAAATCCCGGCAGCTTGCGCACCCAATGGTGCTGTGGAATTGTGGCCAAGCGCTGATCCAAAAGGAACTTTTTAGACTGAAGTGATCCGTGCATACCCAGAAAAAACGAGGCCCCCAAAGGTAAGGCCTCCAATCTCGGATCGCCAAAGACCACACCGATTAGTTCACGCTCATAAGCCGCAAAATGACCGTGGCGTGGCGCCGCGGGCGGGCGGTTGAAGAAGACCACCGGTGCTGGCCTTGGAGCGAACAACACCGGCCATATGTCGACGCGTCATACTCAACCACAAAGGGAAGTCCGGCAGGCCGAACCGGGCGGAAGTGATGGTTGTCTTGAGGGCGCAGAAGGCGTTGCTTAGGCCACCTCGCACCCGAGATGAAGCCCTCCTTCATCAACAGCGCCGTCAGGGGGCAGCAGTGGTCCCAAAGTCCTTAATGAACTTGCGGTAATAGCCCGCAAGCCCAAGGAACCCTTGAACGCGCGCGGGCCGAGCGGTGCTGATTCAACAACGACCTGTACCTTCTCGGGGTCCATGGGGATGCCCATGGCAGAGATGATATGCCCCAGATAGGCAATCGATGCGACGCTGAAGGCACACTTGGACTTCTTGATGAAAAGGCGGTGTTGGTGGAGTATGGTGAGGACTGCCCCGACATGGCGCTGGTGCTCTACCAACGAGGCGCAGTAGATGTAGATGTCATCGAAGAAGACGAGGATGAAGCGGCGGAGGAGGGGGCGTAGAATGTTGTTCATCAGCGTCTGGAATGTCGCCCAGGGCGTTGCATAGCCCAAAGGGCATGACCGGGAACTCGTAGAGGCCATCGTGAGTCCGAAACGCCGTCTTCTCCATGTCAGCCGAGTTCATGCGAACCTGGTGACAGCCGGAGCGGAGGTCGAGCTTGGTGAAGAATCGGGCGCCGTGCAACTCTTGGACAGCTCGTCAACCACTGGGATAGGATATGCATCCTTGATGGTGGTGGCGTTGAGGGCATGGTAGTCGATGCGAGAAACGCCACGACCCGTCAGCCTTCTTAACCAACAAGACCGGTTAGGAGAAGGCCGAGGAGCTACGCCGTATCAGCCCCTGGGTCAACATTGAGGGCCATTGATGTTCCGGCTCGTCGTTGTGGGCGGCCGGGTAGTGGTATGGCAGGACTGCCACCGGTAGGGACCCCGAGATGATGTTGATGCAGTGGTCCTAGGATCACGGAGGTGGCATGCCCGGCCGGTTCAACAAATCGAAGGTGAACTCGTCCAGCAGAGCTGGAAGGAGCTCGTCGGTGTTGCGCGTGCGTAGGACATGGTGAGCGTGTTGAAGTCCCACAAAATCGGCCAAAGAGAGGCCAACTACCGCGTCCCAAGCAACGACGTCATACCCTACCATACACTTTGCCAGAGGCAACGCGAAGAAGTCCATGGTGAATTTTTGGATGGCGATGGAGAAAGCTACGACGTGATAGACGCCTGGGCATGGCACATGCTCCCCATTGGTCACATTCACTTTCATGTTACCGTAGCGGGTGGAGCGGGGGGGGCTACGGGCCGCGGCATGGGTGGATCCCGAATCAAGTAGTGCTAGCAGCAACGCTCCGCCCGAATGGATGCGAGACTTTCATTGTCTCGGCGGTGCGGATGCCCGCAAATGCATGGAGTGAAATTTCGCGGTCCTCGAGGGCGGGTCGGGGCGGCGCGTCCTCCTCATCTTCGGCCTCGGCCAAATCCATAAAAAAAGGCACCGGCATACGCGGTTATGCCGGCAGCCACACTTTTCATTACAGTTGAAGCGGGGCCTTGGCGATGGCGGTCGTCCATCTTCGCCTACGACAACCGCCAGAATCTACCAACCTTCCAAGCGGGTGGAGCTGGACCGTCCAGAGGTGGCGGAGCCAACAGCGCCAAGAGCTGGGCCGGTGCCCGCGGCTTGATAATCGCGGAGCAGCCGGTGGCGGCACGGCGAGGGCGGCCCTTTGCTCATGGAGCTCCAGCTTCCGGGCCATGCTCATGGCGATCATTAGTGTGCGTGGGTTGGTCATCTCCCGCGTCGTGGCTGAGCGGGGCTGCAGCCCCGCCGTGAACGCCTAGGTGCATGCGCCTCCTCGGCGGCCCCACACGAGGCGGGGAGGGCCTCGAAGTGGTCCTAAGACTCCGCTGCGGGCCCGTCCGCTTTGCCGCCATGAGCTCCCCGGCGGGATTAGGCGGATTGGAGGCCCGTCTTGGGAGGTTGAGCAGCTTGGTGAAACGACTCGAGGATCGCGTGCCCTCGATTCTTTGGACCTTGGAGATACCATAGCTGTGCTCCACCTTCTAGATTATACGAAGCCATCCATACCTGTTCTTCCACCCCGTGATTCGTTCTTTGGTGGAAGTGCGACTCACATAGTTGATGAGCGACAACGGGTCAGATTTCCGTCAAACTTGGGAAAGTCGAGCTTTTTGGAACCAGGGTCGATCATCACGAAACCCGTCCGCTTACACGCCATGAGCTCCCCCAGCGGGTTAGAGCGGATTGGAGGCCCGTGCCGGAGGTTGAGCAGCTTGGTGAAACGACTCCAGGATCGCGTGCCCTCCGATTGCTGGACCTGGAGATACCATAGCTATGCTCCGCCTTCTAGATTATACGAAGCCATCCATACCTGTTCTTCCACCGTGATTCGTTGCTGGTGGAAGTACGACTCACAGCAGTTGATGAACGACAACGGGTCAGATTTCCGTCAAACTTGGGAAAGTCGAGCTTTTGGAACTAGGGCAGTCGATCATCACCGAAACCCGATCCCCGCGAACCGGAAGCCGATGAAGTAGGCGGCGGCTGTTGTTGCAGGGCAGTGATCTGCTGCTGCAGCAGCTGCATCTGCTGCATGGAGGTGTTGACATTGGCAGACAGGGTCTCGATCATCTTGACCAAGTCGGCCGTCGTTGGCTCGGTCATGATGGCGGTGAGGATGCCGTGGACTGGGTGGGTGAGCTGGCCCAGCGGGTGAGGTGGTGAGAATGGAATGGGATGCGGAAGTGGAAGAGGATCACCGGAAACCCGATACCAGGTTGTCAAGGGCCTCGGTAATCAAGGTAGGAGGGCCCTGACTTTTCAGTTTGTAGCTTGAGCTAGGTTAGGGATAACTTCTTGCTTGTCTTCATTCATCAGTTCAACTGATACATATAGGAGCTCAGCTCCCAGATAATTGTGCCGGTCATTAACTACTAGCCGGCTAATAACTCTTGTAACTTCTTAGACTTCTGCAGCTCTGCTAACTGACTTAATGACTGAGGCCCCTTCAGCCGCCTAAGACTCCTCGGGCTGAGCCAAGCCTCCTCATTTCTCATGTCGGCCCCACAAGCTAGGGAAGTAAGGTGGCGTACTAAGAGTAAGTGATGAGTTCTTTATTGATCAAGACTTTTGCCTTGTGTTTATGTTCAGGTTTCTTAGGTAGCACTTTCGAAAGTCATAACTGAAATAGATAAACTTCCCTCTTCCCAGTTAAGATAACTTACCAGAGTGCGTCAGAGGGGATAGGGCGGTGGCTGATTCTCCCCTAGGCCTTGCTGGGCCCATGGGACTGGCCTGTAACATGTCCACCCTCCTTCGACAGCAGCTTATCCTTGAGTTGGATGTGAAGACATACAATCAACTATCATGCTGCCTGCATGGTGGAGTTCCTCAACATCCAATGTCATATCATTGTGTGAAGCTTGCTGATGATAAGAAATGGTGGGTGCAGTCAGGGACTCGTGGTCTTTATGACTGCTAAGCTGAAAGTCACGATCAAGATTTTCCAACTCATCCCTTTATATTAAAGAATCATTAAGTTAGCTTTTACATTCTATGAATTCATGCATGATGATATGAAGCCCCAGTAATGACATTATGTGTAGCCCTTAGTCCACAAGAGCTGTCAATGTTTCTTCCTCATGGGGCGTCAGCTTCATTGTGTTAGGATACTAGTGCTCGCTGAACAGGGATGCCAAATTGTCAATGCAACCCCATTATCGTTGATAGTTGTGTTGTTGAGTACTACCTCCACCGTAAAAAGAATGCAATTATGGGATGCGTGCCAGTCAAAATAGTTTATGTTTGACCAAGTTTATAGTAAATATTATTAACACTTATGTGTCTACATAAGTTTTAATAAAAGATATATTGTATAACTAATCTAATGGTATTTATTTTGTATAATGAATGTTTACACTTTTTTATATAAATTTAGTCAAAGTCCAATCTGTTTGACTTCTCGACAAGTGGGAATTGCATTCTTTTATGGACGGAGGGAGTACCTCTATGTGAAAGAGATGCTTGCTGAGTTGCAGTGATGGCCCTTGCTAACTGCTCACCAAAATATTGAGCCAGTGATATGTTGCCATCCTTTTAGCAGTCGATTGCTTGGTGACCTCTAAGAGATAGGCACCTCGGGTTATATGTCAGTTTCTCACACAGCTCCTTCCGGAGAAGCAGTGTTTCCAGCCATATAAGATGTGGGAAACACAGCCATCGAAGCATGAGGTATTGATGCCTCCCTGCTGTGTTGTCTCTACAACCATGTTGGTTCGATGCTTGTAAGCGCGAGCTAAGCTGGGGGCTAACTCACACATCGTTGGGCACTAGAAGCTCCACATCTGTTTTCAGAGGCACTATTAATCTGACAGTGTAGATATTGACTTGGTGGCATTTGTCCAGCTTTCTACCTTTTGCCGCCAAGGCATCAAAATGACTTTTTGTCCTGTGGCAAACCATACCTTCTTGCCTTCAGGAATAAGTTGTGCTGAAAGTTGTTCGCCACCACCATTTTGATTGGAAGGACAACCTTTATTAGGCATTTGCTCGGTGGACCTCTTTTTTAAAAAGCGCACGAATCTTAAAGCCGCATTAAAGAAATTAATAGTTTTATTTTATTCCCGCCTGGGTCAGCCGGGCTCACCCGTCAAACTCCGGGCCGGAGACTCAAGTGTCGTGGCGTCCGCGAGTCCCTCCGTTGCCAGACGAGCGCCGCCGATCCCGAGCGGTACCGCCGGCGGGCGTGGGCGGACGAGAGGTGGCGCCCGGTGATAATAACGCTCCGCCCCTACCGGCGGCTTCTTTGCCCGTCACACGCCTTGGGCGGGCCGACACGGCGACGGGCGCTGAGCCACCTGCGGGTGCGGTCGTCTTGTCTCTCGGGCGCGCGGCGTCCGGCCAGACGGGTGGTGGGCGTGTGGTGGTGGTCGGCGGCGGAGAGCGCGCCAAGCCCGGGGCCGGACCGCGCTGACGGGGGCGGTGTCGCGGGCGTATGGCGAGATGCCCGCGGAGTCGAGGACGACGGTCTAGCGCCGGAGGACCGAGACGACGCCGCGCTCCTCGAGCTCAGCGGCTCCCGGGACGCCGCCGTGGCACCAGCGCCCGGCCGTCGGTGGTGACCGGCGAGGGGCTTCGCCGGGTTGCTCGCATGTCGCTCATGGCGCCGCCGTCATCGCCGGAGACGCGAGCTCCTCTCCTTGGCGTCGTGATCGGCGGCATCGCCCGTGCGTGTCGCGGCCTCGCGGGTGATGGAGGTGGGCGGTGGTGTGAGGCCATGGGCAGCGTCTGCGAGTGGTGGCGAGCTATCTACGGGCGTGATGTTGCCGCGCAGGTAGCGTTAACCGTGATGCGTTCGCCCGCACCGGGTTGTTGTTGCGTGTCGGAAAGCAAAAGCATATCACTAATTTCTGGTCTCTGCATGTATCATGCTGCTGTTCATTTACTCTCTTGTTAACAAAGCCTGAATGCCTGATCGGGATGTTTTTAACTCACGGTGCCGTCGTCATCGATTCATGGTGTCCCAGCACGGACGGAGGGGAACGAGCCGCGAAGGGGGTGAGGCTGCCTGTGCCATGGCCGCCGGTGCCCGGGATCGACGGCGGCTCCTACCGTGGCTCTTCACGCTCGCTACAAAGTGATGGCAGCGGACGGCAACGTCATCATCACGGACGACAACGGAGGGACTCACGGATGTCACGGCACTTGAGTCTCCGGGCTGGGTTGGGGCTGGCGTTTGGACGGGGTGAGCCGGTGGGACCCAGGCGGGAATAAATTAAAACTATTAATTCCTTTAATGTTGCTTTGAGATTCGTGTCAATTTTAAAAAAGAGGTCCACCGGAGCGGATGCCCCTTTGTTAAGGTTCAACACTTATTAAACCTCCACCAAAACATGTAGCATTCATTCGGGAGTTTGCCGTGCTGAATTATACCAGCATGGTGGAGAACTACACTGAGAAGTTCTTTGCCTTGGCAGCAAGAGGAAAATGGATGCGGGCCAACAGATCAATATCTATACGTCTGGACTACTGGAGCATCCAAATGGCACCAACCAACAGGACAATCGATTTGTACACTGCAACATGCTGCTCGAAGGCATCGTACCAGTCTATGCCAAATCATTTCAATGTCGCAGATTTGCATTTAATCGAGCTCATGATTAGGAGAAGGATATTCTCTAAAAAAAGATTTGGGAGAAGGATAGAAGGAAAAGGAAAACCAAATAGGGGAGGAAGAGATGATCAGGCGCCCATCTTTTTTGGTGCCAGACCCAGTTATTCCTAATTGTTTTCTTTATGGTAGCACTAATCTGTAAGGTAACCTCGATTTGTTTTGTATGGAAACTGTATTCCTTTTCTGTAAGCTCATGCTAACTAGAATGCATGCAGCTAATCCAAATGAAATCACTATCCACTCTTAGTAAAACACTACACATTACTTGTGTCTACACGCAGATTGCTTTCTTCGTTTATGTACTCGAATAGTCTGTTCTTACAAAGCAGTCAGTTTGAGACACATGGCATGTCCTGGCTTAAGTGCCAGAATGCATGCTATATTATGGCATCGATGGAGCAATACAAGGATTCTTGGTGGGAGAATGCTGCTAGATCGTATATCGTAATAAGTTGACACCTATGTAAATTGCTTGTTCCAGGAAAACATTAGGCCCAGTTGTATTTTCTATATTTCTAGTTAAACAAGAATTTTGACTCCTCAAGAAGCGAAATGTGCATTTTTTTTGGGACAAAGGGAGTATATGCTACCAAGTTAATCTCCTAAGCTGAAACAGAAACTTGACTAGCATTGCTTTATGCTCTGATTAACAATATTACAGAAAACACCCCAATGATGAACTGTCCTAAATTTTTTTTATGCCGTACTACATCCATTTTGTGAAGATGTACTGTTTTACGCCTTGCATCAACAGTTTCTTCTGTTCTGACGCTGTTGTGCTAACAGGTATAGAAATGGCGGATTTCTAAGTCCAGATGATGAAAAGGTTGTAACAGAAAAAAGCTTCTTTCCCATCATCCTCGTGCAGAAAGAAAAGATTGGTTGTGGGCTTGATGGTATAATGGTGAGCAAGATTACCTAACCTATTTACCAAAATAGATGTTAGCTCCTCAAACAAGTTTGTTCCTTTTCTTCTGTTATCTTCCAGACTTTTCCCCCTTTTGCCCAAAGCCTTCATGGTTAACTGTGTTTTTTACTCAGAATTTTGTTACTTGTTTGCTGTTTGAAACTACTACAAAAGCTAACTACTTCCTCTGTTCCAAATTGTAAGTCGTTCTGGCTTTTCTAGGTAAGCTTTTGCTATGTATCTAGACATAACCTATATCCAAGTGTGTAGCAAAAGCTATGTTCCTAGAAAGCCAAAACAACTTACAATTTGGAACAGAGGTAGTCTTTGGCTATTTGCACTACTTTTAGTTCATATAGAGGATCTCCGCTGTTCCTAATATGCTTTAACCGCCTTGATTGAACTTGAATATGTTATATGCTCTATCTTATTTGTTGCACTTGAAGATGGTATTATTAACCTATGGTATGCGCACATATGCATGCCTTTAGGAGCTATAGTAAAACTGACTGCTGTAGATAGTGTGCAACATGTGTTCTTACACTGGCTTGGCCTTAGAAAGGAGTGCAATATAATTAGTCATGGTGCCACAAAATGATGATGGCTCTCTGAATTAAGTTGAATAGCTTCAAGGAGAGCTGTGTATCATTATATTAAAAGGAATAAACAGTTTAGGCGACTCGTACAACCCCTATAGGGGCAAGACCTGACAACTGAAATGTCAGGAAGAAAAATTAGGTCATATCTCATATGCTAATGTGCCCTTTGGTTCCCACCTTACACCACAGTTTAGCCTCATCCCTGATATCCTGCATAACGGTATTCAAACTAGGCTGACATCCCTCAAAGACACATTACTTCTATGCTTCCAAATCTACCATGCCACCGGGACGACCAATGACTTGTGATGATCTTTAGGAACCCTTGTGATGATCTTTAGGAACAGTTCCAATCAGCTAACTTAGGCACCCCTCGTGCATTTTAATCACAAATTTATTAAGCTGCAAACTATCATTCTTAATATGCTGTGCTTACTGTACTCCTGTTCATAAACGTCTTGCTAGTAACTCTCAGAGTAAAGTGCACCTTCTCCTCCCATGTGTTCTTCCCCTTTCTTCTGTCCAAGTGCACAGCCGCTACCTCTGTTCAGGCGGTCACTAGCCGCCTCCATATGCTTCCTCTCCACAGCAGCAGCCTCACTTTGATCCCCTGCCCCTCCATTGATGTTTGCTGGATCCCAACATAAGCGCAACCACCATGCACACATTGATCTCTCTCTTCTTTGAATCTGAGCAGAGGAACAACTAGCTGCTTCCATTGATGCTTCACCCAGCTCCTTGCGAGCAACCAACAATCCTGCAGCAAGCTGCAGACATATGGCACAGTTGGTTGATGCCCACAGGATGTGAACTTGTGAAGTTGTATGGGCATGCCACAGAAGCAGCATGGAGATGGGGGCATGCAACAGCATTGGTTTGTGGATGTTTGTGGTGGTTAGGGACTCCCCCGGCCCTCTGCATGGTCTGTAACACCACTGAGATCCACAGCTATCAGCGCTTCTGCATCCCATCCAACTGTATTCACGGCCCTGTTTTCAAGACGTCCGATTAATCGCGATTAATCGTCATGGACGTCCCATGGCGTCCCAGGTCTGGTAGTGTCAACTTGTCGATTAATCGCCCTGGACGGTCCCATGGTTCGCCCAGGCGTCTTGAAAAATATGACGGTGAATGCCTGTCAGGTCACTGTGCCTGGCTACTGTGCTTCTGTGCCACGACCAGCTCCCTTGCCTTGATGCGCGATCGCCTCAGCATCGCAGCAACCGCTGCTTGCTTCCACCTTCTAGCCTTCCTGGCCCTGCGTTATCCCTCCCCCCACTCGTTCACTTGTTTTTCCTGCAGGACATTGGCAGCGGGTAGGGTGACTAGACCGGACTTGCAAACGCTGAACAAGTCAAGGGTGTTTGTGCCTCAGCAGAGGCTACCTAGGTGACGAACAAGTAAAAAGGACATGGCCGTCTGGTAGCAGGTGCATGGAATGGGTTATGCCTGCCGTTGTCACTACCGAGCAGGAGACAAGAACCCTGTTTTTCCAAAAGTCCCTAAAAAGAAGAAAGTATCCCTCTTTCTATAAGATTTAACGAAAATTAATAACTTTTTTTTTATAATTGCTATGCCTGGTGTGTGACTCGTTAGTTTGTTCTTTAGGGTCAAAAAATTGAAAAAAAAGTCTGAACCCTACAAAAATTAAAAAAAAAAACTTAGTAATGATAGAAAACCGATGAGAATGGGAGAAGAAAAATAAAATATTTTATGTTAATGAGTCCCCCCTTTTAGCACTTTTCTTACTTTCAATTCCATTCTTTATTTATAGAATACTTTTTTATTCTATATCTATAAATTTTTCTGCATCTATAAAAAATCTTTATATTGTAAACTAAAATACTCTAAAATATCTTTATTTTGCAAACTAAAAAAGCTACAATAGGCAATATTCCCATAGGCGAGTTGCGGAGCTGCATGACGGATCCATCATGGCGAACCATATCAGCGCCATGTTGGTCTAGACCCTATTGGACCATGAATGTGATCCATATCAAAGTCAATGACCAAATTCTGCATTTTGTGAATTTAGGGACTTGGATGACACAACAGACAAGTTTATTGACCGACCACTGTTTTTTTACTCTAATTCTCACTGTGTCCTTCCATCATACCTTCATCTAGTAACAAAACATTCTCATCCACTTAATTCCATTGCATTCTCTTGCTAAGTCATGCATAATCAATTAAAAAGCAACCACACTTGGGCGCTTTTAATGAGAATTTGGAGACCTATGTAGTGTAACAGATCACATATTTATGTTGGTCATTTTTAGTGCCTTATTTGTTCAAAAGAAAAAAAAAGACAAGAGTTAATCTTTTGCTCTTGTTTATCTGCTACCACAACGTATACATATTGGGACTGGTCAGAAATCATTGCTGACCCACTAGCAGCAATTGTGTCTGTTTTTTTTTTTCTCTCAATGCCAATTTGTAGTGCTGATTTCTCGTAGCAACACAAAAAGCATATAATGTGTTGTCAGTCCATAGAATTGGGTTTGATCCAGGTGTTACACTTCTGTTCTATGTCTTGCAGGTGAGCCCAATGCTGAGAAATTCCACAATGTTAAGGGCTTTATGTAAGAATAGGATTCAAAAAGTGGGATGTAGGATTTAGGATAAGTGAAACATATCATTCTTGCAACATAGATACCAATAAGTTAGGATGAAAAAAACTGTGGTGAAGCAGCTCTTGATTTTCTGTGTAGGACATGTGATACTTTTGTTGCATACTGCATTCATGGTAACGGCATGTTCTCCTGTGTGCTCTTCCCACTGAAACTGCTGTTTTTATAATTCTAAAAACTGTTTTGAAAAGGTTGACAGGCACCCTGAGTTCAATTCAAGATGTCTCTTTGTCGTAAGAACAAATGGCGATTCGGAGGATTTCTCATACCACAAGTGTCTCCGGGGTTACCTTCAAGAGAAGTATCCATCCTATGCAGACAAGTTTTTGAAGAAACATCTTGTTTATAAGCGCTCCAAACTTTTCAGAGTTCATAAGAAGGCCACGATGGATTCTTTCCCTGCTGGGCATTCGCCAGGATCTTAGGTTTCCTGCTTATGATGATTGTAAGGATGTTGAATGGTTAATTGCAAATTTGCAAGGGACGATGTTATGTTTTTAATTTCCGAAAGTGAGCGGTTAGGTGTAATTTTACAGTTCGTGCATGCATGGATCGTGTAGGTCCTTGGTGCTGCATGGTTTGCCCATCTTGGTTCTGCATGAATTGCCAATCTTTTGAGAACGATTTACCAATCTTGTACAGCATGATTACAAAAAAGTACTGTTGATTTTCACATGTCCTATTATTGCAATCGCTGTACCCGTCGCTGTGCATATCCAGGAGGGTGTGGGTGCCTGACAGCTTAGATTTCTTAGCTTTGTTGGCGGAGGTGAGGAATAAAACATATAAATAAATAAATAAATGTATATTGGTGGGTTATCAATCTGCCATGTGAAGATCAATTTAAAAAAGCTATAATTTTTATATAACCATTATATCTAATATTAAGAAGTGTATCTGCCAATTCAGCAATAAATTTTGGTTAAGGGTATGGTCACGTTTATGTAAGCAATCTCTGGATAATTTGACTGATGGGGCTGTCTCTAAAAATTTGATTGCATTTGCATTGCCAGTTTGTAGGCTGTAGGCTTTATATAACAGTGTCTGGACAAGCTTAATCCTAAAATGTTTTTAAAAAATTGTTATTACACTTTAAAAAAATACACTTTTTGTATTTTATACCTAAAGTGTACTCCACTCCGTTCCAAAATAAGTGACGTTTTCCTTCTTGAGAAACAACTAGCAGCAATTATATATGAAAATATATAAATATTTATGCTAAGTACTAAGTATTATCGAAAAAGATCTTTGAGTTTAGTTTTTAATAAATTTATTTAAAGATATAAATGTTAAACGTATTTTATATAAATCGAGTTAAACTTATGGTATGAAAATTCAAAACGTCACTTATTTTGACACGGATGGATTGGATTATGGCTCAAAATAACTAAAGAAAAATTAATTTTAGCACCTGGTGTGAGCTGGTGGATTGGAACGGACAGGCTACTAGGCACGAAAAGACCCTACTCACTGGTGATTCGTAGTGGCACTAGCTAGCGTGCAGAGTGCAGTGCAGCGTCGCTGCTCCTACCTGGGGAACCCAAAAAGATGCTGGAGGGAGGCCCAAAAATCAAAGGCCTGAACTGGACACAAGCGCCTCGGCCCCTCCCGCTCACCCCACGCCGCGGCAATAAAGAAGCCGCTGTGCTGCATGCGTGTCACTCTCCCAGTCTCTCTCTATCTCTTCGTCTTCCTCTCCTCCCTTCCCCTCAAACCCCGATAAAACCACGCTTTCCCTCCTCTCCACTTGGGATTCTCCTCTGTCTTCGCCTCGTCACTCCCCACGCCGCGCCAAAGACCAAGAAAAAAGGACGAATTTTTCCAGCTGCAAGCAAACCTCACGCCATGGAGGAGGAGATGCCGCTGCAGCTGTTCTCCTCTTCCTCCCCCGCCGTCGCCGCCTGAGCTCTCCCTTCTCTCGATCTCTCCATCGGGCCTACGGCACCTCTCCCAGCGCAGCAAGCGATGGCAGCTTTCGCCGCGCTGTTCGACCCCTCTACTGCCCGGAGGAGCACCTCGATCTGTACCACGACGAATCCGGCGAGGGTGCGGACGAGCCGTGGCCGGACCAGCACGGACAGCAGCAGCAGAAGCAGCCGGCGGCTCTTGACGACGAGCTGCCGGCGCTGTTCGAAGCACTCCGGGCCAAGGAGGGGGTGCTGCTGGCTGGCGAGGGGAGGAGGACGGGTACGGCGGCGCGGCGGGCCGGGAGGCCGCGGTCGGCTGGGCGTCACGCGCCGCGGCGCGGCTGGGCTTCTCCGCGCTCACCGCCGCGCTCGCCGCCGCCTACCTCGACCGTTGCTTCCTCCCCGGGGGCGCGCTCCGGCTCGGCGACCAGCCCTGGATGGCGCGCCTCGCCGCCGTCGCCTGCGTCGCGCTCGCCGCCAAGGTCGAGGAGACGCGTGTGCCGCTGCTCTCCGACCTCCAGCTCTGCGCAGCCGCCAGCTCCGACGCCGACGCCGCGAACCCGTACGTGTTCGAGGCCACGACGGTGCGCCGGATGGAGCTGCTCGTGCTCTCCGCGCTTGGGTGGCGGATGCACCCTGTGACGCCTTTCTCCTACCTCGAGCCCGTCCTCGCCGACGCTGCGATGCGCCTGCGCAACTGCGAGGGCGTCCTGCTCGCGGTCATGGCCGGTGCGTGCTTGTTCATCTTTCTCTGCGAGTTTTTCCAGGCTTCCAGCCAGTTTAGTAGTTGCATTTCCGTGCCAAAAACATGATTTTTATGTATATTCCAAAAAAAATTGGCAGATTGGAGGTGGCCTCGGCACCGGCCTTCGGCGTGGGCCGCCGCCGCGTTGCTGACAACAGCCGGCGGCGACGAGGGCGACACGGAGCTCCTGGCGCTCATCAATGCCCCCGAGGTGAGCGCAGCACAATGCCATTGCATCTACTTGTGAGACCGCGTTGCTTACCAGCGGCTGGACGCGTGCGTCGCAGGACGAGACTGCCGAGTGCGCCCAGATCATCTCCGAGGTGACAGGCATGAGCTTCCTCGCCTGCGATGTCGGCGTGAGCGCCGGGAATAAGCGCAAGCGCGCCGCGGCGCGGATGTACTCGCCGCCGCCGAGCCCGAGCGGCGTGATCGGCGCGCTGTCCTGCTTCAGCTGCGAGCTCGACGTCGTCCGCTGCTACTACGGCTGCGGGGGGGTCGGCCCGTGGGCACCGTCGGCGCCCGTGTCCGTGTCGTCCTCCCGGAGCCACCCGGTCGGGCCCCAAGCGCGCTGCGGCGACGGGGATCCCGCATCCGCTTCCCCCCGACGAGGGGAGCCGCGACGCCTGGCCGTCCACCTGCGCCGCGTGACGCACCGTGCCGGAACGGTGCCTATGGCGAGACCCCGGCTCCTCAGGTGGCGGTGGAGAGTAAAGGAGCAGCAGCATCAGAGGCTCGCGCCGGTGACCAGAAGAACGAACCATTTTGCCCATTGCCGTGAGAGAAGGTGGGCAAGAAGATAAGAAAAAAGATGTAATGTTTGCATGCTTATGGCAGCAAATTCTGCAATGATGTTCGTTGCTGTTTGGTGGGTGATCGGAGAACTGAGCTGGAGGTGGAAGATGATTACCGGATAATTTTGCCGTCGAGATCGATGGCGATTTATTACTAATATTATTATTGGTTGCAATTGCAGTGATGCTAGGGCCTTGTTTAGATGGCTAAAATTTCTAACATTTTTCACTCACTTTCTTTCCATCTATCACATTAAATACACCAAAAGTTACGTGGCATATGTTTGGAGTATTAAATGTAGGTAAAAAATAACTAATTACACGTTTAGATATACATTGCGAGGCGATTAACTTTTAAACCTCTTTCCATGGTAGGATGATATTTATCACTAACAAACGAAACGTCTTTAATGAAACGTCTTCTACGATTAGTGCGATGTGACACGATGTGACATTCGGTTACAATTTGACACGATGTGACATTCGATTCTGATTTTTAGCCATCTAAACGGCGCTAGTTGTTGCCATGTTCTTGTTGGTTCTTGCCATTTCTTCCTTGGAAGGGCAATGGCAGCTTTGTCCTGACTGTGCTGCTGTGACCACTACTGTAGCAGCACTGCTCTACTCCTGTGGCTTCGCCTGCGTCGCCGTCGCGTCGATTTTCATTTCCCTCCTCTCTCTCTCTCTCTCTCTCTCTGAACCTTTTCTTCCTAGTCACATCAACCAAAAATTCAAAAGTTTCTAAAATTCCCATCACATCGAAACATTCAATACATCCAAAAACGCTACGGCCACTATAAAATTTAAGTAATTTAAAAAACTAATTGTACAGTTTAGATGTACATTCGCGAGAAGATTCTTTTTGAACCTAGTTACGTCATGGTAGTATAATATTTACCACTAGCAAGAACGAAACGTCTTTACACAGTGTACGATGTGATAGCTACAAAGAACCTAGTTACGCCATGGTAGTATAATATTTACCACTAACAAAACGAAACGTCTTCAAGTATATAGTATATGATGTGACAGCTACAGAAATTTTACACCCAAATTTTGGGATATAAACACACCCGCTTCGATGCAAAGCTGCAGCTCTCCGCTACCCCCCATGAAAATGCAATGCAACGCAACGCTCGGGAGATGAGCCTCCATTAATGTCTGCTCTCCCTACTAGTACTGGAGTACTAGGTCCTTCAAATCCGTTTCCTTGTAACGATAAATAAAAAAATGCGGCAGCCTTAAATCCTTGTTTATTTGTACTACTAGCTTGAGTTAATATTGCTGGCGGGAATGTTGTCTCTAAACTGAAGAGCGCATGTGCTAAGCGTATATTAATGAGCAGCGAGGGAAAGTATATAGTAAAATTTATGACACAAGGACGTTTCTTGTGTCATTAGTGCTTTGTCAATTTGGTTGCAGCACTGGTACCATTTCAAACAAAATATACGAGAATCAAACACAAAATGGCGCATGGATTGTTCACAAGTTCTGAAATCTCGGATAAATCCCTGTGTTAGTTGAACGTACGAGCATAAATTTTACCTAGTCAATCTACAGGAGTACTGTATTTTTTATGTTGATCAAAGCAAAAGTTTTTAACATCAGAAGGTGATGAGTCATCAAGCCAGCACACCTAGCATGTAAGATGAGGTGGCGTTCAACGTGGATGTTTGACTTCTCTCGCGGTCGCACCAACCCAAAATGTCCAACCACAGCAAGCAGGAGTACGTCCAAAGGAAAAGCAATGGCAATGTTCTCACAGTAAAGTTGTAGAGAGAGAACGAGAAACAACGTATAAAGAGGGGCTGCTACAAGAGCTAGAGAAGAGAAGACGGAGCGACGTGTACTGTAGCTCTAGTACTGGTACGCTACGCGAGAAGAGAGAGACACCGAGAGAAAATCATTTTGTGGTTTTTTTTTTCTTTTTATGCAAAGACACAAAGGCAAAGTGGGTAATTTATGTTGGGGAAGATCCACTTCCTATCCATGGTACTATGGTGGTGGCAATGATTTAGAGTATCTTGTTGATTAGTATCTTATCATTGCCAAATCTGGAGCGGCAGGCTTATCGGTGGATTTGCCGCCATCAATATGCAAAGTATCAACGTTCCTGATGGAATCATGATCAACTCATTCGCTTCTCGTCCCAAAGAAAATGTTGCTGCTATTTGTTTATGATCAAACTAAATCTAGTAATGTACTTACTAGTACATAATTTTGTCTTAAATAAAAATCTCTCGGCTGTAGTCCTAAAAGAGTACCACTACTTATCTCCGTCTGGCGTTTCACAATTTCACTATATATTTTTTTTTCCTGCCCTGCGTACCGATTATCTCAAAGATTACTGCACATTATATTATCATATACAACAGTCTTGGACAGTGTCGGCCCTATGATTTTGAGGTCTGACGAACTCGTTGTGATAGCCCTCTAGACTATATGCTTGTTTGGATTCCGTCCACACTCCTTTATGGCACATCGGTAGCCGCCATCATTCGTCTGCTCCTATCGCTTGTCAATAACTGCAGGTGTGACCCATGACGTTTGTTCCGTTCGCTCCTATCGCCTGTCAACAATTGCAGCGTGGGCCGTGGTGAGGCCGTGGTGAGTGATTCGTCCGCGCGGCTATGGTGAGGGCGGTTGTGACGACGCCAAGTGTGGCCTTGAACCAAACATCCTCTATGTATAAAATTTGTAATATATAAATAAGTTGATTTACTTATAATGCGAAAAGCAAAACCAATATTATATTTTTAGTACTATATATAAATAGTTAATTTTAAACAGAACAACTAATCGCCTCATCGGGAATCGTAATTCGCAAAGAAGCCAAGAAGCAAAAACCGAGATCAAGATGTCGTTGTCTGTCTCTTCGCAAAAAAAAAGATGTCATTGTCGAGGCGTGGAGCCTTGGCGAGGTTGTTGGTGGTCGTTATCGACCATTTTATACCGTCAATTTTTATCCAAATCGGGGAAACAAGCATGCATATGACACGTATACATATGCTATGACCTAGTTTCACTTGTTTCTCGAGAAAACATGTTTTGCAGGACAAACGTCGGAAACAAGTGGTAATGCATGAAGTAAAGAAGAAAGCGCAAAGCAGAACACACGTTCCAGGAATGCGCAATCAAGGGAAATAGAGAAAGCCCACTTCAAAGACAAAGTGGACCAAAGCACCGGTGATCAACGATCGGGACCGCCCACAAGACCACACGCCAAAGGCGGTCGCGAGAGGCCACCCCCCGTCCGGTCGGACTGGAAGTGGGTTCGGCCGGACCCCCACTACTGCCTCTCTCACTGCCCTTTCTCTGGCGGTTGCATGCCATCATGCATAGACGGTGGCGGGGTGCTTATTTACTCACACCAAACCGACCATCTTAGCTATAAATAGATGGGGGAGAGCTCCATTCAAAATACACACCACACAAGAGCCTCTCCCTCCACTTTTATCTTTTACTTTTATTGGTTAGACTTAGTAGCTTGGCGAGGCAAGATGTAATGAAGATCAAGATCATCTTGGAGATACTTGGCATGATCAATTCATTGTTCTTATGTTGATCAATGTCATGTTCTTCATCTTGTTCTTGTTCTTACTTATCATTATAGTTGTGCTACTGAGAACTAGAGTATAGTTCCTCATGACATAATCACGCATATGAACTAGGCTATAGTTTCTATGTTATGATTCCGTCATATAGAACTTGTGCTTAACCATTCATACAATTTTTCCATGGAGTCTAGATGGCGGTCTGTCGTACCTTCGGGTTTGCCCATGTTCTAGCTCGTTGATCCGCGGGGTTAGAGTCCTAGGGGTATGGGTAGTTCCTTAGTACACGCGGGCATGGAGCCCGAGTGTACGGGAGCCTTCAGGATATGTCGGTACCCTACGGTAGTGAGGTAGGCGGCAGGTGGTGACAGCCATGTCCATCCCTAGCACTCCTCCACGTCCGGGTATTGAGTAGGAGTTCTGAAAGTGTCTATCGGCTAGCAGACCAGTTGCGAGCATCTCCCCGTCCATCTTACTCTGTCTGTATATCTTTTATGATCATTAACTTGTTCTTTGCACAACTATATAGGATAGGTCTGCTCCATCTTAGGTTATTCTTTTATTCTTTATTATCTTTGTTACCTCCATCCATGAGATTGCTCGAGTGTGTGTGTCAAGTTATCCTTACTTATCCTGTTCCATGCCTGTTATGAACTCTGGTCTAGTATACAGTCCTGTTATCTTGTCCATGTTCCTATTAGAGACTTTTACACCATGCCTTTCCTGTGGAAATATGATACCCTGAACACTTCTGAGTGAAAGCTATAGTGGCATTTCCGTGCGCTTGCGGAACTCTTTCTGTTTGCGTTAAGAAACGCCAACACGGTTCAATAAAATGGCCAGTACTCACCCATTCGGGCTCCATTTTTAGTGATCCACCTGGCCACACCAAGCTAACAAGGAGATCTACATGCTCACCAAAATTCAGCCCATTTGGACTAAGTTTGGGTGTGCCGACCAGGCCCATCTTCGTATTGCGGTTCACTCTTCAATGCTAGAGGTCACTTGCAGTGGGGAACGGCCAAGTACATTGTACATAGACAAGGTTTGAGGTCGGTTTTGGGGTGTTATGAGGGGAATATTCTATGGACATTCTTCCCCTCTCCACCGATATATAGAGGGCCTCTCCCCTCCTCTAACACACACCACACCTTGGCCTCTCTCTCTCTCTCCATTCTCTTTTTAGTTTGTAGTAGGAGCTAGGCAAGGAGCTTTGTTGAAGAGCAAGGCTATCTAGAAGGAATATTGGTATGAATAATATGAAGAGTTCTTCTATATTCTTGTTCTTACTTAATCAATATAGTTGTGTTCATGAATTAGAGCTATGTCCTTGTGATATGATCATAGCATATGAGCTAGCATATAGTTTCCATATCTTGATCTTGTCATATAGAACATTATGCTTAATCTATCATACATACATGTTTAGACCAAGAGCTAAGTTGATACGTTGAGTTTTACTTTGAGTTAGTCTTGGTCATTGTTGGGTTGTGGATTCGTCATCCGCCCTTGTGGCGGATGCTCTGGTAGAGGGCCTCATCATGTGGGTAACCTTAATCAATCCTAAGTAGTAGTCATAGCATAGACATGGTGTCTAGGTTAGAGCTGCCTTCGTTTGCCTCGTACTCGTATGGTTGAGGGGATGGCGGCAGGTAGTGACAACCCTGTCCGTCCTTATCATTCCCCATGCCTGGGGTATGGCGTAGACCATAGGCCAGCAACGCTTGGCAGAACAAGTGTTATCTGATGCCTAAAGTAAGTCGATAGTGACATTGGCTATCTTGACCTAGAATGTCTAACAATATAAAGCATGTATGTGTATCTGCTACCAGAACTTAGCTATTTAGAATATGCTTGCTCCATGTTAGATTTATTCTTTTATTCATTCTTTTATCTTTATCCTTGAGACTGGCTTAAGTGTGTGCGTCAAGTTATCCTATACTTATCCTATTTTACCCCTATTATGAGCATTGGTCTATTATGCAGTCATGTTATCTTTCCATGTAAAAATTAGAGACTTTTACACCATGCCTTCCTTTGGAAAAATATAAATACTGATACCCTGAATACCTGTTGGTATTTGTTAAGTGCTAAAAGAATATGAAGGTTCCGCAAGCGCACAGAATACCATTGTAGCTTTTCCCTAGGAGAGTATTCTAGAGTATCATATCCACAGGGAAGCTTTGGCTAAAGAATTTAATAACTCACAATCATACATCTACTAACTTAGCAAACCACTAGACTAAAGTGAGGGGGTAATTGATATATGATGGGAGTTAAGCATAATATCACACAAGAGAATTCTATGGTAAATGTATAGCTAGCAAGTTGAGAGGACAGCGGGAGAGATCAAAGTTCCAATGTACTTCTCTATTACTTAGGTTCTATGATAGCAACTATACTAATGCACTTTAGAGCAACGGTACCTTTCCGGCTCTCGAATAGACTGGGAAGGGGTAGCCGGGGGAAGGCCGCCAAAAAGCTCTACGAAAAACCAACCCATACGTGGTGGACTACAAAGACCTGACAGGGCTGTCACCCCTGGGGTTACCACAACTATCCGTAGGTTTGGGCGCAACCTCAGGTAACCTATAGCCTAGACACCAAGTCTACACTATCGATTACTACTCTAGCTACCTAGCGTAACTAGAGCCCTCAATACGAGCGGAGATCCCATGCAATAACATAACAACTATACTTAACCATATATGAAAGATATGGAAGTAATTAGAGAAGATAAATATATGAATCATAAGTCTTACAAAGAAAGGATACAAGACATACCAAACTCTATAGACATCTCCAGAACCAGGGCATAGCTCCACTCTCCCTAACTCTCTAGTTGCTAATCTATTACATTGGAGTATCTAGCCCTAATTCTCTAGTGGAGAGGTTGTCCTCACATTGGGACACCTCAATGACCAACAGGTCAAGAGATAAAGAATAGAATGAATTAGGGTTTCACCCTGGGGTCATGGGGTCTGCTTATATAGCCCTTGGCGATGAACGATGGTCCTTGGATCAAACCGACCTTCAATAACGGTATGGATGCAACCTCAATGTCGGTGGTAAACCACCATAGAAAGGAGAGACCGACAGGTGGGACCCACCTGGCGGTCGCCGTGATTAAGCCTGGCGGCCGCCAAGGGTGGAGATCACAACGTGATCTCCTTCCTCCTGGTGTCTTCTGGTATCTTCTAGAGTGTTTTAGTCCACATTTTGGGTTGAGTTACTTCACGGTCAAGTCTTGTCATCGTATGGGATGTAAACTCTTCGGTTTCTCATCGTTCTTATCTGCTTTTATCTGTTCAGTCCCTGCAAAGTCATGGAATACCAAAACTTATGGAAATATGTTAATTAGACCCTAGTCTATGTGATTATTAATTTTAAGCCCTTATTCCATGTTTAGTTGACTATTAATATTATGCTATAATAGGTGTCAATAATACCTCCAGGTGAAACGCTACAACGGTATTTCCGTGTACTTGCGGACTTGTTCTAAAGGTTGCAGAATACCAACCGACG
This sequence comes from Hyparrhenia diplandra, assembly GCA_015847255.1. Classification (NCBI taxonomy): domain Eukaryota; kingdom Viridiplantae; phylum Streptophyta; class Magnoliopsida; order Poales; family Poaceae; genus Hyparrhenia; species Hyparrhenia diplandra. The sequence goes on along the minus strand of JADLZK010009012.1, from coordinate 116,117 downwards.
TTTCGTGACGGTGTTGCTAGAATATATCAATTCTGGTGATGTCGTTGTGGAACACCAACAAGCTCTTCAATGCACCACATGCAAGTGAGGTAACTCAATAACACACGCAATGTATTAGATTTGCCAGCACAAGAACCTCTTTCAAATCAACCCGAGGTGGGAAAGAACAATCCCCTTCTCTTCCCAGCGCCTCCAACAATCACCGAACCGGCTAGAAGCGATACTCTCCAAGAGTAACAAGAAATCTGCCGATCACAACGATCTTCAAGTGCCACTAGGTGCAACAAGCAAGAGAGTGAGTGGGAGTATTTGGTCAGCTTAGGGAATGTCTCAAGAATCAAAATGTGCAAGAGAGGAGCCTCGAGCCAACACAATCCCTTTTATAGCCAGTCCTTGACCGCCATAGCCATTAGGCTCGAAAAATGAGCATCGAACGCATCGCGTGGGGACATATCACGCACTAACAAGTTCAAGGATGCATGCCACGCGTCCTCGATTCATAATATATCCGTCGATCTCCCAACGGTCAAGTCGAACCGCCGATTGGTTAAATTTGCATCGGACGTATCACTGCTTTCGCTTCCTCGCAAGCAGTCATCTCTACGCTATGTTAGGGAGCTCCGGACGCACCCTCGATGCACGGGCGATGTCCTTGCCATGTGTCCGGGAGAGGGTCCAAAGAGGTTCCCGGGCCCTCTTTTCTCCATCGGACACGTTCAGAGGACTGCCATCAGACGCTACCGTGCGCCGATGTAGCCACCACGACAGTTCGTGATGTTGTTCTAAGCTAACACATTGATTGATGAGCGGATGATGAACAAATATCTAGAGCTCTTCTCCTTTGCCAAAGCTGAAGTGTTCAGTTAGATTCTTCCTCGGAATGAATTGGATTGAATCTTCGTCACATGCCTCTACCCCAAATAGTTGCATCAAAACTTGAAAATGTCATGTCGAGCATCCAAGAGGGGGAATGGAATGATAATCTAAATGAATCCTAGACCTACAGATGAGGTGCCTCGAGATACAACAACAAAAAGGTTTTTTCTCTCATAAAGAACACAAGCACAACTCCACTCTTCAAATGGCTCGTGGAAGTCAAATAACCTCAGAAATCAAAAGTTTTTATTCTAGCTCCTCCTAAGAGATAGACTGAACACAAGAAACGTCTTGAGAAGAAAAAAATAGAAATCTAGATGACTACAGTTGTGTACTATGCTACCAAGGTACAGAAGAAACATGTTTTTTAGATCAAGGCATTTACCCAGCTTTATTAGAAAGTGTAACAAACACCAGACCTAAACACTGGACTGAACCAGCGATACAGTTCAAAGCACTCTTAAAGTGCAGCCCTTACCATCTAAAAGATAAAGTTCAGACCTCTAAACTTCTAAGAACCTCCTAACAGTTTAACGAGAAACACGCATAACCCAGTACCACTTCTTATAGAAAACATGAAACGACAAATTACAAGGGATCATCCACCAGGAATTTTTAGCTTTTAGTTCGCATTTGCCGCCAAGAGCTGAAAGAAGAAACATGTTTTCACATGTTCTTTTAATGTCCTTTCAGTAGTGATTGTTGGAGCATAATGAACATACATTGGGTTTTGAACCTAGATCCCATTGATATGCTTATGCAACCTAGATCTGATTTTAATTGTGTCATCTTCGGAGAGATAATGATCGCGGTCTATTGGATCATTTTGAAAATGAGAAACAACATCAATGACAATGGGCAGAAAAGTTATTAACTTTGAAAAAAAATGTTTAGGGATGAAATTGGCTTGGTTTGTACCAAAGCTAAACCTCCCAGGAGCCTGCTGCTTAGTTTTGGAGAGATACTTATATGTAATCTTTTTTTTCAGTTTTGTTTTGAGCCTAGATGCTCTGTAAATCTCTTGTACATAAACATTCTATCATTTATTCTTTTTTTTTCAAAAAAAACTTGGCATGACGGATGCGCCTGCCAGGCCGGGCGAGCCATTGGCTCTCTTACAAGCTTGTGAAGTCTTGCCAAGACAGGCTCCCTAAGAGCAAGTATTATGGCAGGCTGTAAGCCGGCTAAATGCTGACGTGGAGGAGAGAAGGGAGGAGAGAGAGGAGAAGCAGGCTGTAAGCTTACAGCCGGCTTGGACACAAGAACTAAGAAACTATGTGAGATAGATAAGTGGGTCATTTATTAATTACAAAGATCTAACTACTGTATGGGTGGGCTGGGAGAAGGCTGTAAAAAACCTTACAACCGGTTTGCTGGCTGTATTATAATACTTGCTCTAACCCAGCGTCAAACCTTGCTCGGTACTCCCTTGCTTGGCTAGGCGCGCTATAGCGTCAGGCAAATATCCTTGTATAGGATACACTGTCTATATGTAAATAGAATATTGACTTTACCTAAAAATGTTACATTTCTAAAAATATACTTTCTTGTTTTTTCATTATTGAAACCTATATATTGAAATTGTTATTTTTCCTCCGGTCAAACAAAGATGCCATTTCAATAGCAAAAAGAAATAACAACATGATTTATGCCGATCTATTTTATATGAAGCTCATGTTTCAAGTAAGAGGGAAAGTACAGTGGTACATTAATAAAATCAGAGCTAGTACGTTTTTGATCGGGTAATTGATCGGGTAAGCTTAGGGCACTCACAATGCTAGAAACTATCATGGTTTCTATAGTCTTGGACATTGTGTCAAGAAACTATCTCCCACAATGCAATTTTTCTATTACGACGTCACATGGCCCACTTGTCACTCTCACAAATTGTCTTGGTTTACGTGAAGACCTGGTTTCTTAGTTAGACTTGGTTTCTTGTGTTTTTCCTATCTCTCTTCAATAAATATAGCGACATATCAGCAAAAAGTAATAAATAGAGGGGTAATAAATGAGGATAGAAACCATGGTAGAGTCTGCATTGTGAGTGCTCTTAGTAACAGGATTAGTTGTGCAAAGTATTGTGTAGGCAACCGTTAAGATAAAAGCAAAGCTAACTAGGGGAAAACAAAGCAGGAGTTGCAAATTGAGCTTTGAGCTTGGCTTGGGTCTTGGGAATCGGTCATTTATTTGCATTGCATGTGAAAGAGAGCTAACTAGGGGAAAACAAAGCAGGAGTTGCAAATTGAGCTTTGAGCTTGGCTTGGGTCTTGGGAATCGGTCATTTATTTGCATTGCATGTGAAAGAGCACACAGAGACGACGACGTCGCTTGCAATCCACGGAGAACACACATACCTAAATCACTAGCATGTCTATGTGGTTTCTGGTAGACGACGATGGATCAAAGCTAAAGCAATGTGTAAACAAAAGCTCGTGTGTTACGTTTTTTAGCCGGATCAGCATGTCCGAGGGGAAACCATCCGGATTTGCAAAGGACTTTGCTCGTAGTCTCCTGCTTGGACTCTTGTAGGCTTTGACCTAGACGGCAGAGCTTGAGCGACATTGGCGCCCTTGCTCGGATGCATGCATGGATCGCTTTCCTCCAAAGACTAGACGCCTGCCTCAAAGGAGTGAGTGTCACCCTGTCCCCCTCTCCATGTCACCTTCTCGGTGGTGGTGGTACCTACACACGGCACATGACACGAGCTAGCTATAGCAACATTTGTTTTGGCAAGTTGCCCCTGGAGGGTGGTTGTATCTTTTTTTTGTTTGCCTTTGGAGCTGGAGTACGGACTACTACTAATGAAAAATGACAAGGATAAAAAGAAGAGTGTGGATATCAAGACAAAGTGCATGTTGCCACTAAACAGCTTTAATTTGCCTTGCCAGTCATTCACCCCCACCACCAAAGGTAGTAGTAGTAGTAGTAGTAGTAGTAGTATAAACCAATGCCTGACCTTTCTGTTCTCTTGGCGCCCTCACAAGTCACAGTTGCTCAAATGTTGCTTGCTTCTTTGCAAACTATTGAGAGTTCGAGACTTTGAGTCATCAACTTCATCTTCTTCCTTTCCACACTACTCCTACTCCACTACGACACATTCCTATCATTGTTTCTGCAATTGAAGCATGGAATGATTGACAAATATTGTCAGTCAAGTTGTTGACCGCAAAACCGTGCCTTTGACCCATGTCTCCATGATGTGTGTTTATTGGCACTGTATTTCTACATCAGTCGGCGCTTTTAATTTGTCTGACATCACACTCTTCCTGTCAACTACTTCAAGTGCAGCTGCAGATACAAAAGACACAAAGGGAACGATCCTGTAGACATTTGCACATGCAGTCCTGTTTGTATATGCAATTGTATAATTTTTACCTACTAGGCCTGAATGTGATTTGCGGAAAAGCTAATGCTACTGTAAGCAAAACAGAGCTTTAAAAAGTTGGAACCAAAACAGAGCAAGAAACTACTACTAACTATTGTATGAAATTGGCATGACAAAAATAAAACAAAGCTTCTCCCCAACTTGAAGTCTGAACTCTGAAATGAGGAGGACCGGGGACCTGGTAGAGAAGGCAAAAGCACGCACACACATGTTCCCTCTTACCTTTTCCCTCGCAAATCATCTCTCTGTCTTTACTACTCCCTCCGTTCCATAAAACAAGCAATTCTCACATCCCGAGGAGTCAAACATCGTGAACTTTGACCAAGTTTATATGAAAAAAGTACTAACAATTATGAGACAAAAATAAGTACATTTAGATTTGTTATGAAATATATTTTTATAACAAATTTGTTTCAAAACATAAAGGCCAGTAGTTTTTGCTAGAAGCTTGGTCAAAGATGAAATAGTTTGACCCAAGACGCTTTACCACAATTGCATGTATTTTGGAACGGAGGGAGTACTCCTACCTGCTTCCAAGGCATTATTGTATATACCCAGTCACCATTTGCCATGGGTAAATCACCATTTGTCACAGGAACTGGTGCTTTACATGGACTAACAAATGCTAGTAGTACTCCTCAAGGTTAATGATAATGAAAGGTGCAGCTTTGTTTTGTCCTGTGACGGAGCAGACCAGACAAGTGAGGACCGGGGAAGAAGAAAAACTAGAAAGGCAGTGAGCAGAGCATGCATGCAGGAGGAAGTGGGCACAGGCGCCTCTGCTTGTCTGCCCTGCGCAGAGCTGCTGGTCAGCTGCACTGCACTGCTTAAGGTGGAGTACTCCGTACCTTCAGACAGGCCCCTACAGCTCCTAGAAGAAAATACTGATTTTTTTTTTTGTTAAAAGTGTCGATGAGAATACTATTTTTTCGCTTGTTTCAAAACAGAGGCTGTGTTTACCAAAGTTTGGATCTCTAAACTTTACGATCTTTCATCACATCGAATTTTTTTGACTCATGCATGGAGCATCAAATCTAGGTAAATAAAATAACTAATTAAACAGTTTTAAATTTACTGAGACAAATCATAATAGGACAATAATTACCACAAAGAAATGAAAAATGCTATAGTACCAAATTTTAGCTGCAGTACCAAATTTGATCTTCCGGTATCACAAACAAAACAACTGCAAGTGTAGTATTGTTGTCAAAAAAAAAAAAAAAAAACTAAGTGTAGTACTCAAGAATATTATTGCATACTACCACCTCCCTCCCTTTTAAGTGGGGCACGTGTAGTACTCAAGAATATTATTGCATACTACCACCTCCCTCTCTTTTTAATTGGGTCTACAGTGGCTAGCTTTTATGACATGAAAAATAAAAAGGATAGGATAGAGTAATCACTAACGATCAACAAATAATTTATCTATTTCATTTATTTAAAAAATCTAAGAGAGGGTCATGTGGATCAACTATAACAAAATATATAAAATAATAATTTATTTTGTCTCTCACCTTCACATTAGCTAGATACGTAGCTAGCACCATTGCGGACACTCTAAGAGTCGCTATGGACGTGTATATACGTGAGAGGTGCACGTTTTTTCAAGCTACTAGCATTGAGGGACATCTCGATATATCCGGAAAAGAATACTCTCTCCGTCTCATTGAGCTTGTCACCCTGGATTCCGTGTCATCTTGTTCGATAATTTGTCTTATTCAATTTTTTTTGCACAAATATAATTTATTTTGTTATTACTTGTTTTATCAATAAAGATACTTAAATATTAATTAATTAATTTTATTATTTACATAAATATTTTGAATAAAACGGATGGTCAAACATGAAGTTCAAAAGTCAAAAACATCAAACTCCATGGGACAGAGGAAATATGATTATGTGATTTGTGTCGGCCAAAGTAATTGAAGTTTCACTAAGTTTATTGTAAAAAATATCACTAGTACTTATGTCTCCAAATAATCTTTTATGAAAATATATTATATAACAAAATAACGGGCACGTGTAGTGTGGCCTGAATGAACTGGCACGTGTTGAGACTGGATTTTGCTCTCTGCCGTGGAAATGAAAGAAATGTGTTTAGATTGTGAAATACTCACTCCGTCCGGAAAATAACGTCGTTTTTGACTTTCGAAAATCATGTTTGACTGCTTCGTCTTATTAAAAAAATTATGTAAATTACAAAATAAATAAACCAGTACTGAAGTATATCTAACGATAACAAGTCTGCAAAAAATAGATAATATTTATAATTTTTTTAATAAGATGGATGGTCAAAGACGATGTCCGAAAAGTCTAAAAACGACATTCTCTTTGGGATGGAATGAGTATTTTAGGTTGGCTACTATAGTACTTTTTCATTTGTATTTGATAATTATTGTCCTACATAGACTAATTAGGCTTAAAAATTCATCTAACAAATTCCAATCAAACTGTGCAATTAGTTATTCTGTTTAACTACGTTTAATACTCTTACATGCGTGGAGATTCGATGTGATGTTACTGTAACACTCTTGGGGTTTGCTTTTTGCAAACCAATCAAGGCCAAACAAGAAAGGGCCAGCACCCAGCAGCAAGCCCAGCAATGGCTGCAAGGACCACACCACAGTGGTTGGGCAACAGGGAAACACTGCCAAAGCGAAGAAGGGAGCGCGCGCTACCTTCAAAGCAAACAAGCACAGTGTGCCGAATATTATGGGACGAGACGATGCATGTTGCCGTCGAGTTGGCATGCAGAAGAGCCAGACTCCATTCGAATGGCTCCAGCTCCAGCTCTTCACGAGCAGGATAGCCTCACTCGACGATCACCGCTCCATCGTCACCAGTGGACAGCAAGAAGCATGCAGCAGGACAGGACAACAAAACAAAGGCAAGCGATACATGCACTGGCTCGAGCCGTGCGTCAGTGTGCCAATGCCATGTGTCTAGGTGGAAGTTGGATGTCCATGGATGTCTAATGGATACCCTCTAGTTAAAAAAATGAACTAGAAAGAGATGGTCCCACCAAAATTTGAATTTCTAGGTCATTTGTCAAAATCCATGGATGTCCAAATTAGTTTAGGCTTCCACCTATTGCCATGGGCAGGCCGTCAGGCAGTTCCGAGCTTCTGTGCGCGCGCATACACATGCACACGGTAGCTGGTGTCACATGACTTGGCCGGAGGTCCTGGTTGGATCTCATACCGATTATTATGTTATCAAAACATGATACATATAGTGGTTATAGATTGTAAAATTCCAATTATATATAAATCGTTGGCCTGTTTGGATCTTTTTCGATTTTAGGTTTTTGGGTGGTTTGGTTGTGTTTATAGCCATGTGTGGTTTATAGTCCCAAAATAGCCGAGTCGACAGTGCGTCTCGGATTACAAGAACATGGCTGGTTGGATTCTATAATTCACCCAAGAATAATCAGGATTGTTTGTTTCAGTTGCAGATATTTTTTTTTTAACATGGACTTCACAGTCCATAGGTGATTCTAATAGGCTTGATCGAGTTGACGATATAGGTGGACTTCATCTTATCTGTTGGTGACTCAAAACTAGTCCTTCCATTCTAAATTATAAGTCGCTCCAAAAATGCTAGAGAGTCTAAGAATCTCAAGTTTTACCAAAATTATAGGAAAAATCATGAAGATTTATGACATCAAATAAGTATATACTATGAAAATACAATTAATGAGGAGTCTAGTGATAGTTAGTATACATTTATCATATAAATTTGGTCAGATTTGAAATATTTTGACAATCTATGATTCTAGAAATGACTTATAATTTGAGATGAAGAGAGTATATTTTTGGATTGGCATGACCAAAAGTGTGGTGCTTCAAAGCGCTTCGGCTTCTTCGAAGGAGTTAAGAGCCATTTTAGAGGAGCCAAATTTGTGCTTCCTCCGGCTCCTCCCGAGAAATGGCTCCTTCTACTAAGATATTTGATACTGGCCCCAGCCAGAATCGGAGAGGACTTTTTACCAAATAGGGTGGTGTACGGTGTACCTAGAACCTTAATTTTTTGCTTTGGCGAGAGCGGAGAAGTCAGATAGACCAAGACCGTGCGTGCCATTGCGTGCCATTTGCTTTGTCCAACATTGAGCTGCACCAATGTTCCGATCATATCTACTGGTCCGGGTTAAACCAGAGGTAACGACAAGAGTAGGTACCAGAGGGAAGAGTCGTACGGTCGACAATCTAAAAGGTTACCCATGCCCCCACTTTTTGACTTATAGGATGTGCATCGAAGAAGAAACAACTGTCGGCACATAGGAGTAGTAGACTTTGGGCGATCGAGCATGCTCCCTCCGTCCAATTTGAGTTTGTCACTGATTCCGTGCCATCTTATTCGATGCTTCGTCTTATTCAATTTTTTTGCATAAATATAATTTATTTTTGTTACGACTTATTTTATCAATAAAGATACTTGAATATTGATTAATTTATTTTATGATTTGCATAAATATTTTGAATAAGACGGATGGTCAAACATAAAGTTCAAAAGTCAAAAAAACGACGAACTCTGGGGCGGAGGGAGTATATATGATCGGGGACAGAGATTGACCTCCATGGATCCATGTTGGAGTTCACTCGTCTCAAAGCGCCTATCATGGAGCTGTGTGGACAAATTTGGCTAGTCTTGTTGACAAGATGGCACCGATCGATGGAGAAGCTTAATATACTCTAACAAACAAAACTTACCATAGGCTGTGTTTAGTTGGTGGGAAAAGGTGGAAAAAACACTGTTTCGAATCAAAAAGTAACTGTAGCACGTTTCGTTTGTTTGTGGTAAACATTATCCTACCATGGCGTAACTAGGCTCAAAAGAATCGCCTCTCGTCGTGTACATCAAAACTATGTAATCAGTTTTTTATTTACCTACATTTAGTGGTTACGATACATGTGCGGCATTTTGATGTGATGGGATGAATAGTGAGTTTGGATTTTCAGTTTCGTCATCTAAACACAGCCTATAGATGCAAGCATATAGGATATCTGTCTTAATTTGCTCGGGAAATGATCGATGTGACAGGCATTTGCATATAGACTGGACTCTCTCCCCATTCCGAACTAATAAACGTATTTTATTACAGAGAAAAGTTACACAAAATATATTTTGATAGTTTGATCCTTAGTTTCTCTTAGAAAACATTGCTACTAAAGAATTAATGTCATCTCAGTGCTACATGGAATAGAAATCCACTGATACAAAGTTTTATATCAGAACTTATACGTTTGTAGAATAGTTGTTAGTTAGATTTATAAAATCTGACTTTTCTATGTATTCATTGTTCATAGACAGAGAGAGAGGATGTGCAAACATGAATGTAAAAAAGATGCAAGGAACACCTACCTTGGCAGGAGGCAGCAGGCACGAGCATAAGCTTTTGCAAAAGGTAGCCGCAAGGAACAATATCATGCAAACATGCACTGGAGTCATGCGTCGCAGGCGGGAAAAAGATTGCGTTGTGTGGTCTTCTCACCCACACAACACGACGAAAACGCCAACCGGCAAGCAATAATAGCGCACGGCTAGCTCAGCTCGTTTTTTTTTTTCTTTTGACAAACTAGCTCCAGCTCGTTGGCTTTTTGACAAGCACATCCAAATGCAAATTTTGGTTTAGATATCTTGTGATAAAATATTTAATAGCGTTGTTTTCCAGTGATACACGGTGTGCACCGTACACGCGTGGTGGCTTTGTCAATACCTACTGATTAGTATTTTAAAGGTGTAAATAAGGATAAAGCAACTAGTAAACAAGGTGACTGTAATCCCGGCCGGTTCTCAGCCCGCTGTGCTCCTGGCTCCGGGACTCAAGAACCCAGGACACACGCCCAGGATTAAACACCATCTTCGGAGTAAAAAAAAATAAATAAAATCTTAGAGATCTCTCTTGTGGTTTGTGATCTCCTGTAGTTCGTGAGATTCAAACCCAAAACCCCTTGCTTTGTATGTAGATTCTTTACCACTCAATTGCACATCACATGTAAAATATTCTTAGATACTCTTGTTTTGAACACATTGTGGATCTTCAGTATCGGGTGGGAGACCTGTAAAAAGAATAAATTGTTTTCTTTTCAAAAGCAACGCCATTCACGTGTAACTATTTAGAGTAGGCAATCACTAATGCTCCCAAAAGAACAAAAGATATCCACTATTACAAAATTCATTTTGTGTGATGCCTCCCATTTTTTTCCATGGCGGGCGTCCCGTTTGCGGTCACGATTAATCCCCACGATTAACCGTGGCGGGCTTTTTTATTTTACCGAACGATTTAGCGTGGCGTACATCCTAAAAGGCCCGTCCACGAAAAATGGAGAGGCCCAATAAGATCCGAACACCACCCGAAAGCAGACGTGGTGGCGCGGCGCCCTCGCTCCACCGAGTAGAAGTTGCATGGTGCCTCCCCTCCTCCATTGCCCACGGCTGCATGGTGCCTCCTCCACCGAGGGGATCGGCGGCGGCGCCCTCTTCTCCCATAGATCCAGCGGCGCGACCTCTTCTCCCACAGATCCGCCGGCGGCATCTTCTTCTCCCACGGATCCAGCGGCGGTGGCCTCTTCTCCCACGAGATCCGGTGGCGGCGCCATCGTCCTCCATGGATCGGCTGGCGTGCCCCTCGTCCTCCATGGACCCGGTGGCGTCACCCTCCTCCCTGACGGATCTGGCGACACCGCCCTCTTCCTCCTCCATGGATCTAGCGACAACGACCTCCTCAACCATAGATCCTGCGGTGGGGACCTCGTCCTCCACGAATCCAGCGATGGCGATCGCCCCCATGGATCCGGCTACGGGGTTGCGGCGGCGGTGCGTGCGGATCCTAGACGACGGCAGCGAATCTGGGCTCGATGTCGGGCTCGTATGGGCCAAAGATTGGTCTCGGCTTTTTTAATTTTTTATTCCGATTAACCGTGATGGGCATAGTGCAACCACCATGGTTAATCAGCATTTACCGTGACCTCGCCGCCATGACGGGCGCTCTTGCCCATCATGGATAATCTAGAACGCCAGTCACGTAAAAAAAAAAAAATGTACTAGTGCTCAAATGTTTCTTTACACCATACAACCAACTACCAAATATATGTGATATTCTTTGGGGTTTTGCTAATTTCAACGCTACATGATCCAAATAAGCAAAATGAAAATAAAAAAACAAGTGTTGAATTGTCTCATCCTCATCTCAAGATGGCAACGGTATATACCGATGGGTAGTGCCCACCCATACCCGCACCCGCTAGGACTAAGTTTTACCCGTCGGGTTACCCAGATCTGCGCGCGGGTAGGAAAATCATTCCATACCAAGCACCGCGGAGTAAATTTCTACCCGACGGGTAACCCGTACCGCGAACAGACCCGAGTATGACATATGAAATGTTTTATAAATTCAAATATTTAGTAAATATTAGGTCAATACATGTGCACAAAAGCAAGTATAACATCAATTAGCAAATATACTAGTGTTATATATGTAGATTTTAGTTGAGTTGGCTCAAATACTAGTGTTATATGGGCCAAAATCATTAGAATTGCTAGTGGTATATGCGGGTATTTATTACCCACGGGTAGACGGGTATGGGTAGTATACACCCACACCGCACCAGCGTGCCCGATGGGTAGAAGATTTGTTCCAATAACGTACCGCGGTAGAAAAATCATTCCACACCCGCATCTTTATCGGCTAAAACCCGTCGGGTACTCGGGTTTTGAATTTTGTTGCCATTTTGATCCTCATCCTCATGACAAAAAGCAACAAATTTTGTTTCCTTGGCATTTACGCTTAATTAAATTATCCTTAGGTGACACAACACCTCTCCTTTTTTTTTTTAGATAAGGGGAACAAAGTTTTCAGCCTCTACCATTCGAGAATGGTACACAGCTGAGTAACACAAAACAAAAAATGCCATTAGGCAATTACAATGCCATATGGCACGCACAACCAAGTGGAAAGAAACTGAGTTGCACTCAACTAGTGAGGCTGAAACAACGAAAAAGACAACTCTAAATACTAATATGGTTTGTGAATTTCCGGTAAACTTCGCAAAAAACTTGCATGATCAATGTCTCCCATCTTACGCATCCTTCATTGAAGAAGCGGGCGATCCTCTTCTTTATGTAGCATGGACCACCGACGGATCCAATGACGTCGCCCTGAAAATTACTCGCGCATGAAGGTATTAGTTTTAGCTTTATTGAACACCATATCATTCCTATTCAACCATATGGCCCAACATAATGCTGTAGCTCCTAACAAAAATCTGGTTTTGAAGCTTTGGATCTAGTCCATGCATCCAAAAACCGCACATGTTAGCAATGCTAGTAGGTGGTCGAATTCGAAAGAGATGTATAAAGTGTTCCAAATAAAGTTCGCAAAACGACATTTAAAAAAACAAATGTTGAATTGATTCGATAGAATCACAAAAACAACATTTGATATCTCCATGCCAATTCCTCTTTGCAAGGTTATCTTTGGTAAGAGTAACTCCTTTCTTTAGATACCACAAGAAAATCTTAATTTTTAGTGGTACTTTTAGCTTCAAAGAAGACTTTTGTCTGGTTGAATTCCATGAGTAATAAGCTTTTTATACATTGATCGAACAATGCAGTCCATTCTTAGTGAGCTCCCAATGGAATATATCACGCTCATCTGTGAGGCTGATTTGTACCACTTTTGATACTAGATCAAACCACGCACTCCGGTTTGCATTAACCAAACCTCGTCTAAAGGATACATTTAGTGGTATAGTTCCAAGGACCTTTGCAAATCGTATCATTTTTTGCGCCTCACAATTGTGTATAAAGTTTTATATGCCTCACTAAGGGGTTTATCACCTAACCAAATATCTCTCCGGAAACGCACATTCTTCCCATTGTGCACTTTAAAAGGTGCCACAGTCGAAAAGTCGGTTTTGGCCTTCATGAGGCCGGCCCAAAAATGTGAGTCCCCCGGCTTATGTTGCACTTGAGATAAGGGCTTGTCACTGAGATATTTCCTTTTAAGAGGTTTTGCCACATCCCATCCTCATTAATCAGCCTAAAAAGCCATTTGCTTTGAGGAGGCATTTATTTTGGAGATCTAAGTTGTGTATCCCTAAACCACCAAAGTCTTTGGGAGAGCAAAGAACGGTCCATTTGGCTAGATGATACTTCTTTTTATGCTCTTCACCTTGCCGAAAAAGCGAGAGCGGTAATAATCTAATTTTCGAAGTACTCCTCTAGGGATTTTGAAAAAGATAACATAAACATGACTAAACTAGTTAGTACTGAATTAATGAGAACAAGACGTCCTCCCAGACAGATAATAACTTTCCTTTCCAGCTACAAAGTTTTTTTCGAACTTGTCTTCAATATTGGCCAGTCCTTATTGGACAATTTAACATGATTCATAGGAATACCTAAGTATCGAAAGGGAAAACCACCTAACCGGCATCCAAAAATACCTATGTACTCATGTTCAAACTCTTTGGCCTTATGATAAGTGAATAATTCACTTTTATGGAAATTGATTTTCAATCCCGATAATCGCTCAAAGGTACTAAGCACAAGCTTAAGTTCCCTTGCTTGAAGCATATCATGATCTAAGAATAAGATGGTATCATCTCGCATCTTTGGAGGATTGAAAGGCCATCATCAATTAGATGTGGTACAACACCTCTAATTTTCCATTAGTCTTAGCCCGGAAAATGAGGGTTGCAAGCATATCTACCACCGGGTTGAATAAGATAGGAGACAAAGGGTCTCTCCACCGACACCCTTTTTAGTTTGAAAGAAATGTCCCACCTCATCATTAACCTTGATGTTTACACTTCCCCTTTTATAATCTGGTCAATCCAATTACACCAAACAGGTGAAAATCCTTTCATTCTCAAAGTTTGTTGAAGAAAAGGCCATTTAACTTTGTCATAGGCTTTCTCAAAGTCTAGCTTTAAGATTATCCCATCTAATTTCTTCCTATGCATCTCATGGATGGTCTCATGTAGTATAACCACACCATCCAGATATTTCTCCCTTTCATAAAAGCGGATTGAGAAGGTTGAATGACCTTTTGTGCAACTAGTGCTATTCTTGTTAGTCAAAACTTTTGTAAAGATCTTGAAACTAACATTCAACAAACAAATGGGGCGGAATTGCTGAATTTGCGTTGCCTCTTTTTTGTTTTGGTAACAATGTAATTGTACCAAAATTTAAACTATAGAGGGTTTGTCGATTCCGGCTAGATTGGGCCAGAATTGACACGTGAATTGGGAAATTGGGAGGAGGGGAGGAGGATGGAGATGGCGATGACGGCGGTGACGTGGCGGCGGCGGCCGCTGGCTGGCCCTGGAGGCGCGGCGACGGGGCGGGCAGGGCGTGGGCGCGAGCGTGGAGGTGGCGGCGGCGGCTCTGAAGCTGAAGGCAAAAAGATATGTTTTTATTTTCTTGCTTGTCCCCCCTAGAGATTACATGCCTCTTGCTTATATAGCCCGACTAGTGGGACTTGTAATCTAAGCAATCTCTATAAGGTTTCCTTATACGACCGAATACCTTTTACAAGCAATTTCCTATTTTATTATTTCCTAATAAGGGTCTCCCTTATAGATGAGATAGCCCCTTGCACACCAAAAATAACCTAAGATAATCCTAACTTAAAGACGGCGAACTCGAGTCGTCGGGAGGAGGGGAAGCGCCGCGCCCCTAGCCCTCCCCTGGGCCGGCGTCGTGTTTTGGCCCAATTAGCCACTCTTGGGCTGGCCCACTTCTGGATCATGACATTTCCCCACCGTTCGACGAGGCGGCGCGTCCCACGTGCCGCCCAACCCACCGGTGGTGGCGAAAGGCACGTCGTGCGGGGAAGCGACAATTCCAGGCCCGAAGTAGAGGACAAGAAGGCCGCACTTGTCGTTGTCGTTGTTGCGAATCTTTGCCGGAGTCCTTGTCGGAGAAGGAGAAGTCGAGGTGGAAACCGCCGAAGTAGACGCCGAACTTGAAGCTCAGCGGGGTTGCACGAAGGAACGTTCGTGCATGCACGACGCATGACGGTGGTGAGGGTGCCTCGACGGCTCGAGCATCTGGCGAGTCGCTGGTGGAGATGTGTAGGTGTAAGTTGCCTGCATCGTCACCTTTGCATGGAGTTGCCCGCAGAGACGTGTCGGGTGACGTAGGCGGCGATGAGGTGAAGTTGAGGAGGCGGTAGTAGAGGAGATCGGGCCGGGTGTGCCGACCGGGGCCCCAACCGCCTCTCCTTTGTCCACGGGCGCCAACCGTGATGTTGTCGATGCGGAAGAAGACGTTGCCGTTGTTGTCGAAGAGGAGGACGGTGGCACCCTCGATCCGCTCGTCGGGCGCGCCTGAGAAGAAGGACGCTTGCCGAACGCCCGATCTTCCCGAGGGCGATTGGGGAGGTGGAAGCCCACTGCTACGCCGTGCAGTGGAACGTTCTCCCCCAGCAAGAAGTCCTGGAGAAGCTCTGAAGCAGCGGGGATGTAGTAGCAGTGAAAGTACCTCACAATGCCGTAGCGGAGGCTCCATTCTCGTGCGCTTGATCCCGGCTCGATGGCGCCGGAGATGATCCCGAGCTCCGTGTTGGTAGTTGTGCCCACTTGCAATTCACTGATCATGTCGCTGGCGTCACCCCTCGATGTCTTCCATGGCAACAAAGAAGACGTTCTTTACGCCACGGCATGCGGTCACATAGGGCAGCCGCTATGTCGCCGTCGAGGCCACACGGGTGTTTATTCGGTCGGTCAAGCGGCGCCCGGTGTCGGCATCCTTGTTGGCGTCGTCGGCTCGTTGTCGTTGTAGCGGCGGGCAAGGTCGATGGCCTCCTCCAACGAACGAGGCTCGAACCATTCGGCGTGTTGCGGCGTCTCCCCGTAGGCCTTCCACGAAGAGTCCGACACGGTGGCGTCCCTCGACTTCCATGCGTAGTGCATAGTTCTCGAAGGCGTCGATGTAGTCGTTTAGCTTGCCTCCACGAGAAGGCGGCGCGCCCGCCCCGGCGTCGGTAGGTGGGCGGTCCGAGTGATGGCGTGGCGGTGAGTGAAGTCGTCCCCACTTGATCGGAGTTTGTCTTGGACAGATCCATGAACCGGCTCGCAGCAATACCAACGAGGTGGAAAGCGGCGTAACTCACGTGGTCGGCCGGGCGATCTCAAGTTAAGCCGGAAGAAGAGTTCCGACCTGCGGCCGAAGAGGTCCGGGTCGCCGGTGCCGTCATACTCGGGACTTGCGCACGCGTGACGTAGCGAGGGGGATGTGATGCCGCGGGTGGCACCATGGGCTGGCGCCGCGGTGGCGCGATCGGGGGACGCCGCGGTGGCGCCCGGGTAGGGGCGGGGTGCCGCGGTTGGCACCGCCTCGGCCGGGGGCGTCTGCACGGCTGCGGTGTCGGTGGAGAGGAGGCGGCGGCCGGTCTTTGCCGCGTCGTTGAGGATGGCGTTGATGACGGCTGGAGCGTCACCGGCAGCGTCATCAACCGGCAAATAAGTCATCATCTTCCTCCACCGGAGGATAGTAGGGTTGGAGCCGTCGACGGAATCCGGCGGCGGCGAGGGGGCGGCCGGGCGGGCGGCCGGCCGGTGCGCCGCGGCGGCAGCCGGGGGCTGTCCTCCTCGGCGTAGTCGTCGTGCGTGCGGGGGTCCTTGACGTGATGAAGACGTACTCCATCCGGCTTAGGCGAGTCTCCGATGTCATCGGCGCTGGCGATCCGGCCGCGGCTTGTCGTCGAGAGCGCCTTTTCGCGCGGCGTTGAACTCCTTGATCTCGGAAGCCATGGGTGGTGGGAATCGTCCCGGTCTCGGATACCGGTGCCGATTCCGGCTGGATTGGGCCGGAATTGACACGTGAATTGGGGAAATGGGAGGAGGGGAGGAGGATGGAGATGGCGATGACGGCGGTGACGTGGGCGGCGGTGGCCACGCCGCCCCGGGAGGCGCGGCGACGGCGGGCGGGCGCGCGCGTGGGCGTGAGCGTGGAGGTGGCGGCGGCGGCTCAAGCCGAAGGCAAAGATATGTTTTTATTTTCTTGCTTGCCCCCTAGAGATTACATGCCTCTTGCTTATATAGCCCGACTAGTGGGACTTGTAATTTAAGCAATCTCTATAAGGTTTCCTTATACGACCGGAATACCTTTACAAGCAATTTCCTATTTTATTATTTCCTAATAAGGGTCTCCCTTATAGATGAGATAGCCCCTTGCACACCAAAAAATTACCTAAGATAATCCTAACTTGAAGACGAAGCGAACTCGAGTCGTGCGGGGAGAGGGAAAGCGGCGGCGGGGGGGCCTTCCCCTCAGGCGCGCGCGCCCGGCCCCTCCCGGGCCGGCGGCGTCGCGTTGGCCCAATTAGCCACTCTTGGGCTGGCCCACTTCGGATCATGACAGGGGCAAACTTCCTTTATGAAAGTCGGCAAAGAGAAGTAAAAGATCTCTTTTAATAACTTCCCAAAAGACTTGGTAGAATTCCATTTGGGAATCCATCGTCCAGAGGAGCTTTGTTATGTTCCATTTGGAAAATAGCCTCTTTAATTTCTTGCTCACAAAAATCAGCCCGTTAAGACATCATTTTCAGTTTGTGAGACTTGAGGAATATCTGATGTAGCGAGATTCCGCCAAGGAAAAATTATTGTATTCTGGCTCCCCAAAGAGCCCCTTATAATAATTGGTGATATATCTTTTTTATTTTTTATCACCTTCAATAATTCCTTTTTTCTTGATCAAGTCGAATACCCGAAGTTTTTCTATATGTTTACCATTAGCCACAAGATGAAAATACTTTGTATTACGATCACCTGATAACAATCTAGTTGTTTTGGCTCTTTGGTACCACTTGATCTCCTCCTCTCTTAGTAAAAGAGTCAATCTGTCTTTATAGTAATGTTTAAGATCAATCTCGAGGCTACTTAACGGCTGAACCTCCGCTTTCTTATCAAGAAGATTTTAAACTTAAGGGGAGAGCTTTCAATTTCCACGGTCTCTTGTTAGTATTTGGTATTGAAGTTTGTATCATAGCTCTATAAAATGATTTCACCCACCATTTTGGTGCAAGGATCTTTTTTCGATCAGTCTCTAACGGTCCACAAAGCATCATAGAAAAGCTTAGGCACTCAATGTATATGGTGGAACTCTCTTTTTCAATTTAATAGATTTATTTGATATATACAAAAAGACTTGATTGCTTAGATAAAGGTTTTTCGCTCAAGGCCAAATTTCTCATGGAGACAGATTTGGGGTGGTCCTAAATTAACAACTTGGAATGATCTACTTCCTTGCATTGCTAATCATAGGCTCACTCAAGAACAAGATGTGTTTAAAGCTAGAATTTGGAGCCAAATGGCCAATTCTTGGTAAAGTCAGCATTATTTGGCTTTGATCCACCAAGACATCCCGAACTTAAATAGATTGATTTGGAAAATTAAGGCCCCACTGAAGATAAAGATTTTTTTATGGTACCTTCGTAGGGGAGTTATTTCAACAAAAAGACAACCTAGCAAAACGTAATTGGCAAGGCAGTGTGAAGTGTTGCTTTTGTCATAAAAATGAGATAATTAAGCACCTTTTCTTTGAGTAGCGATTTTCACGGGTAATTTGGGGTTGCATACATGTTGTGTTGAATATGTCCCAGCCTCATAGTACTCCTCGTCTCTTTGAGGGTTGGCTTCGACGTTTTCGAAGGATTTCAAACCTATAATCATGTTGGGTGCAGTAGGTACTTGCTGGACAATTTGGTTATGTACAAATGGTTTAGTTTTTGAGGAAAAAAAACTGTTTACTCATGCAGGTAGTCTTTTTCGGTAATCCATTGACTACGTATATGGGTTATCCTCCAAAATCCCTTCGTGTGGGCTTTGGTGTTGAAGGCATCACAACAATTGATGTAAGTGGCTACGTGTTTTTTTTTCCCGGCTCATGGGTGGTGATCTAGTCAGGTCATTAGAGTATCAGTTTTTGTTCTTTTGGCTGTTTGCTTTGGCAGAAAACCGGAAGACAATTCACTTTTATTGTATCTTCTAGATGTAATGACGGTGAATTAAAAATTCTTCCTTTATAAGAAAAAGATAGATGGAGAGAGAGATATATTGATAACACTACTACGCAAATGGTTCTAAAGTTTGTCAACAATGGCTTTCTAGAGCAGTTATTACAATCAGTTACACTAAACTGAACCATGTAATAGCACTGAGTATCTTGACAATTACGTTGACCAAGTGAAATTTTGAACTTTGCATTGGCGTAGCCGTTTGTGGGACAAATAGCACCTATTTAAAAGGGAAAAATATATATCACGCCTCTACTTACGTGGGTGAACTACATAAGCCCTCAACCTATAAAACGGTCTATATCAACACGAAAGTGTGTCCAATTTAGCTCACATAGCCACCCGACGTGCTGGCGCGTATTGTTAATTTTACCTCTGTAATAGTACCACTATTAGTTGGAAATGTCAGACCAGTAAGGCAAAAAAAGTACAGATTACTGGAGACGCTCCGCTTTTCTTTTTAGGCATGATGCTTTTTCTAATATAAGGTCAGGCACGATGCTTTTTACTCTGACAGTGGCTTGGACAGGTCCATTTCGATCGGGAGGAGATCGAAGTCGAGGCAGTGGAAGCAACGAGTGATGGAGGAGACCGAGTAAATCGAGCAGACAAAGCAAGTGATGTGGCGTGGGCCAACGACATAATCATTCAGGAATAATATGATGGCAATCTACGCTTTCTTGTGTTGACTCCTCTCATCTCTCGCTCTCGCTCTCGCTTGAGGAGACAATCTCTGTATCCGTGTAGACAGACTAGTGCATCTTACTTTGAGCAGGGTAGGCCACAGCTCCTTTGGAGATGCAGGTCTGGAGGAAGTTTGCACACTACGACCTTTTTGGAAGAAGCATACGACAATGATACATCCAAGTTTTGAACAAGTGGTGTGAGAACTACATATGCTACTGTTTTAAATTCAATTATAAGAAACATATTAACTATATCAGATTTTTGAAAACAAGAAATGTGATATGGTTAGCTGGTAGTTTTGGTATGTAGATGTGGTATATGGCCAATCTGGTAATATAATTTTCATCTAAAACTAGTAACTTGGCTAGTTATATTTTAACTTTAGTTTGTTTTGTATTTTTTTTTCTAATTAATATAAAGGGCTCTCATTTATTTGGACTCGTCTCCTAGAAGATATAATATAGCAGGGATACTGTAGCAAGGTTCCGAATATCATGACCTAAACGAGGACGCGGGACAGCTTTAAGGCCATCACTAAAACTTGTACTCTTTTAAGGATTTCTCTCAGCTATCCGTAATTCGTATGGATTTGAGAGTTTGGGAGCACCTAAAACCGGTGTAGCACTGGACATATGGAACGAGACGCAGATATAGTTAATTAATCCTATGAATTAAAAAATCATGGATCGGGTATATATCTGAGAAACTGAAAACTAGGGATTGAAATCGACAGGTGGCCGGCTGGAGTTGTGTGAACACGTGGTTGATTTAGGTCAAAAGTGTTTAGTTGTGTGATTGAGTGATTGTCAACGATTAACATTTACTTCTATTTTTCATTATCTTTTATGCTTCGGCTTATATTCATCGGCACACGTGAAGTGTGTCGAAGACGTATCTCTTAGTTTGTGTTGTACAGGTGTGGAGCTCGGAGATGGTAGCTGACGGCGAGGTGAAGGGGTCCAAAGAGGACGTGCCGGGCCGACGGACCGCAGAGGTGAAGGACGGACGTGAGGCTAGCTTGGACCGAGGGACCGATCATTAGGTGGCTAGCCATGGTGGCTGGCATCTGAGACATCGACGAATGCAAGAGGACGTGGCGGGACCGTGTCGATCGGGTCAACACGGCGAGCGTGCAAGCAGAGCAGGCGGCTTGGATGACTTGGCAACTCTGGCGGTCAAGACCGGTGGTGGTGTCGGAGGTTTTGTGGTTTGGACATCAAAACCACCGGTGGCTGGTTTCGTGGTTTGGCCTTAAAACCACGGGCGTGCGTTTGGTGGTTTGGTCCTCAAAACCATCGGGGGCAGGTTTCGCAGGTTTGGGCCTCAAAACCCGGGCGGATGTTCCGGTGGACAGAAGGACAGCACGTGTGAAATATCTTGTTTGGTTTTGACAATCGATGACACCCTATTATGCTAATCCTCTACTCTAAGTGTGCTTATGAGATAGGATAGCATGAATGGTGTGGAGCTAGATGATCATGAACATGGACTATGGTGATGGACATGATGGTCAAACTCGCTCGTTGAAAAGGGAAGACACGGAGATCAAGGCAAAGGTATACTTGATAGGTCTTTGACTTTTGGTGATCAAGACAGAGTGATCACATTTTGGATAGATAGCCGACTATCAAGAGGGGAATTCCGTGGCTAATCCGGATTTGAAGTGCCTCTAGGTTCATTGTGAATTGTATTTGCATTTAGAATCTAGTGCACTAAATTCGCCTTTGAAAATGATTGTGAAATTGCTAACACACATGCACATGCGGATGTATACTTGGTGGTGTTGGCGCATTTACAAAGGCGACGTTGGTTTGCAGGGGTTGAGTTGGGTTTGAGAACTGCTCATCCTCCCGCCAAGCTTGTGAGGCGGATTCGGTGCTTTTGAGAAAATTAGATGCCTATTTTCGCTTGCATCGGATGCAATTTGTCTGAGAAATCTTGCTAACCCTCGTGTTCAACAACTTTGTTGGACGCCAACAACTTTGTTGGACGTTTTGAAAGTTTACACGGCGCCCACGCGCCGCGTCGGCCTTAGGTTTTGGCGCCCGTCCGCGCCCGATCTGAGTTATTCCACCCCAACGGCTCTATCTTTGGGTGGGGCTTATAAATAGTTGTTTGGCTGGCTCTTTGTGTTTTCTCTTGCACATTTGATCATTCTAACATCCTCTTGAGCTGAAGAAACTCCCCTCCACTCATCTCTCTTGACTAACTTCTATCTTTGGTGAGATTGAGTGAGATTCAAGTGCATTTGCTTATTGATTGCTTCTAGAGGCACTTGTTCTTCTGAGGAGCTCTGGGATTCTTGTTTCTCTTGGGAATTTGCTTTGTCCCCTAGCGGCTTGGAGTTGGTTGAGGTGTTGAGCTCGACCAAAGTTTGTTCGAGGCCACACTGGTGGACTTGTGAGGGGTTGAGCCTTCCCCACGGAAGATTAGTGAAAGGTATCACTAGTGGATTGCTCGTGGCTTGTGTATCCCTCTTGTGAATGATTCTTGCGAGCTCCCTCCGGGGATTTGGCACCGGACATTTAGCTTCTACGAATCATCAAGTGGGTGTATCGCCACAATGGGGATTAGCATGACGGCAAGCACGTGAACCTCGGGGATAAATCATCGTGTCAAGTGTGATTTGCTTGTTGGAGATTTCTTATTGACATCGGTGATTGGCTTCCACCTCTACTCTACACCGGCAAAGATATCGATCATCCTCTACTCTTGTATTTACCTTGTTTATCTTGAGTAGTCATAGCTTGTCTTGCTAGTTAGCTCCTAGTGTTAGAATTACTTAGTATATCTTGATCACCTAGGAGTATTTAGTGACATAGCAATTGAGTGTCTTTAGAGATACTAGAATTGATAAGTGTCTTGCATAGCTAGTTGAAGCATCGCCTTATTCGCTACGTCGTCTTATTGTCTAACTACCTTGCTCAAGTGTTGTTGTAGAAGTTTTTATAGGCTATTCACTCCCACTCTAGCCATTTAGGACCTTTCAACGTGACGGCTTACGGGAGATTGCGTGCAAAGAATGCTACTGAGATGAGGAGGCGCGGGTGGCGTCGGATCGAAAGATATCCAAGTCTCGACCATTATGCCCCTAGCTAAGTGGTTTCAACAATTATATCAAGAGGGGTAGGATGGTCATTTGGACCAAGACTATAAAGAGAGAGGGCAACCCTCTGTTGACACCTGTTACAGCATAAAATTACTAGTCAACTAAACATGAATAAAGGTTTAAAATGAATATAAACATAAGTCTAGGGGTTTAACTAACATAATTCCACGAGCTTTGGTGATTTATACATTTTCGTGGACTTAATAGATAAATGCGAGAGAAGAATGAAGAAAGTTCCTAATATACATCCAATATGATGACAAGACTTGACCGTGAAGTAACTCAACCCGAATTGTGGACTAAAACATTCTAGAAGACACCGAGAAGACACCGGGAAGGACCCGACAAGTATGGGCCCACCATGGCACGGCGGCGCCCGGTGAAGATTAGGCCGGCCGCCGGTGGGTCCCACCTGTCGGTCTCATCTTCCCCCAGGTCGGTTTCAAACCGACTTTGAGGTTGTATCTACACTGTTGCCAAGGTCGGTTTGATCCAAGGGCTATCGTTCATCGCCAAGGGCTATATAAGAAGACCCCCTGACCCCAGGGCTAATAATCAATTCATTCTATCTCATTATCTCTCAGTTGTAGAGGGGTCCCATGTAAGGATCATCTCTCTCTAAGGGATTAGTGAATTAGAATGTAATTAGAAGCAGATTAGAACTACAATTAGAAGAGTTAGTATAAGAGGATTAGAACTCATTAGTTCTAATCTTTAGAACAAGAGAGATAGAGAGAGGGAAGGAATCGGAGGAAGTGCTTGGAATGCCTCTGGTGCTATCTCCATACTTGTACCTCGGGTGGAAGTTAATCTACATTTGGAGTTACTGGTAATCTACTTCTTCTTTTAGTAAGTTATATTGTTTATATTTATTCTTATTGGTCTATGAGTCTCTCTTTTGAGTACTTTAATCTAATGCATTAGGTTAAGGTAATATTAAATAGTGTAAGCGTGGTGCTTAGGCTCTGGGTATCTCATAGATACACCCTACCTTCCGGAGCGTGGTAGTTCGTGGTAGTGACAAGTACCATTGATTCCTTTGGATTCCACATCCCGTTGGATAGGACTAAGTAGGAACAAGTTACTGGGGGAATTGTAAGTTTCGGCCTTACTTTCCTTTGAGTACATCCCCATAAGAATACTATCAACATCACTTACCAAATTAAGATTTAGCTATCTTAGTAATCCTCTCTATACCCTCAACCTTCTTAAGTCTTGTATTACTCCGGGTTAAGATTAGATCATAGTCTCCCTCACCCGTTTCCCTGTGGATTCGATATTTAAACCCTCTCCCGGGTGAAGTGCTCACCGGTATCCGTGCGCTTGCGGATTATACAAATTATAAATATTTACGTGGGTTTAGCAAATACCAACAAGCATTTAAAGGCGCCGCTTCGGGAAACGGATTGTTGAGTGGACTTTGAATCTACCTTATCCTTGTATCATATTCTTTTCTTTTATTCTTTTATCTCTTTTAACTCATCTATTCTTTTCTTTTCTTTTCATTATGAATTCCACGCCTATCTATAAATATCTTAAACCCTCAAGCGAAAAAAGCTTTAGGCAACCAGAATCTTCAGAGCCTATCCTAGCAAAGTCCTATGAGCTACGCTTGGGTTATATAAGAATGGTTCAGAGCTAGCCTTCTCGGAGAAGGTGAGGCCAACCCACACTCACACCTACGAAAGTTTGAGGAAATTATGGGTTGCTTTTAGTATGGAAGGCATATCCGATAATACCTTACTTATTGGAAGTTCTTTCCGTTCTCTTTGACGGGAAAAAGCTAAACAAATAGTATTACTTGAACGTAGAGAGAGTGAAAGGAGATTGGGGAACTTTAGTATCCAAATTTTGTACATATTTCTTTCCCACCTCCGAGTGGCCCGTCTTCAGTATAGAACTTTTAACTTTTAAACAAAATAAAGAAGAGTCTCTTAAAGCATCATGGGATCGTTTTAATGACCTTATCAACATTGGCCCAAATCTTGGTACTCGGATCCAATCCTTCTTCAACATTTTTATCCGGGTCTTAATAAGAAAGATGCAAGGGACCTTAGTGCAGCTTCTCAGAGGCGCATTCCTTTCTCTCGTCTGCGCTATAGAAGCAAGAGATCTTATTGACAGATGTTGCGGATACGCCACCCCCACTAGAATTTTTCCCGAGAAAAATGAAGAATCACCTTCCGATCAAGGAGAAGAAATTACGATAGCTAATTCACAACAATTACAAACCCAAGACCTAGCTATCCATCCCGAACCATCATCATCCCAAAATCCCCCAAAGGAAGAAGAAATTCCACCTTTGGAAGATCCTTATGAACCTACCCTTAGTGATTTTGGGAGAACAATAAATTCTTATCCGCACAAGAGACCTCTAAGTAACCACAATTCAGATTCTTCCGAGATGTCTCTTATTGAAAGTGTTTATAAGAGATCTCCAAGTGATTATAATTCGGATTCTTTTTAAGGAGAAGTCTCTATTTGAATATGCTTATTCTTTCAAAAGACATTAGGAAGAACCCAAGGATGACATTTTACGATCTTGCCATAGAAGAAGAGCAAAGCTATCTAGAAGACAATCTTATCTTCTCCTCTTCTATACCTAGACAAGATGATTTAATCGAACCCATCTCTAAATCCATCCTTGCCCCCGATGAGTCCACATATGCTTCCTTCTTTGAAACTCATGATGAGCCTAGAAATTTATCACAACAACCTAAGCATAGGGATCATCAAGACGACCAAGAAGACCCACAACAATGGCTTGAGAATGTTAATAACCTATGTGCCACAGCCATTGATTGTATGGATGACATTTTAGACACTACTAGCCTGAGAGACACAAACCCAAGAGATCATTTAGACAACCATGATGAATTAACCTTGGAGTTAGAGAAGGAGGACAACATCGTTGAGTATGAGAGCTGCTTCATAGACACTTTATCTAGCCAATGTTCACATGATCACCTTCTTAAATCACCTAGTCTCTCAATCTTACATGAGATCTTCAACCCTCTCATTTTCTCTCCTCCTATAGATTTTGAAAGGGTGGTTGTAGATGCATATATCTATAATAAATATTCTAGATCTCGTTAGCATAAAATCTTGAGGTAGATTGATGTTGGAAGGGAAACCACTTCATCATCATAAATCACAATTCAATAGGTTTCCCAAGGACAAGCTTGTTGTCCTTAAACAAGCACTTCTTGAGAAATAACATGAGTGTTCACCTTATTGCTATAATACCCTTGTGAAATGAGCATAGAGATATAAATAAGGAAATATTCCTTCTGGTATTCTTGTCACTAAGTATTTCAGGTCTAGAGCAAGAAGAGCGAAGGATGACAATGTAAGGTATGCCCAACCAATCATTATGCAACATAAAATCACAATATTTCCTTATCATGTTGCTACACTATTTTGGTTGCCTCTACCTTTTGAGATATGTTAATCTACTAAAAATATTATCATGCTCTTCATCTCTCTGTTTAAGTTAATCTCTATAATGCCTTCATGCTATCCTTTATCTACCATAGTATGCTTTGGTTTGGGAATGCTTCTAGAGTGTTTCCAAAGGTTTTTAAATTAAGCATGGTGCTTAGGTTAGAACGCCTTCCTTAATTAAATTAGACATGGAGTCTAGTTTGGTTATTGAACTAAAAATTATACTTGTGTAGACATTGGTATACTTTATTTGGACTAACCCTTGCAGACAAGAAGAAATTTTCAAATAAGCTTGGGGGAGGTCCTGAGATAAACTCATACTAAAGATGAAGCAAGAGAAAGAAGAGGAGTGCCACAAACAAAATCTACAAACAAAAGCACTTGCTCAAGGATTAACTTAAGGATGATTGACACATGGAGAAGGAAGACCAACTCCACTAAGGATAATCCGATCATGCTCTTCCTTCTCACATGCTTCCATCACATCTCACATGCTAGAGCAAGACCCAACTAATCTTTCACAAGGAGGACACGCTCATACATAGATGAATCTTATGGAATAAAGAGAAAGAAGACAAGTTAGGAAAAACTACATACGAGCTCAAATCAAGAAAGCTTCAAGTAAAAAGGAAAGCACCATCACAAGTTGCTACAAATGCCATCATGCTCCAATAATAAGGTAATATCTTAAGGTGAGTCATCAAGCTTTGCTTAATTATGGCATGTTCACAAATAAAGAACCAAACATGTTAGAGTAACACCCTTGTTATCCGACTTCATTAGCTCAAACATGTTTTGTTTCTTTTGTTCTTAACACCATGTTCTTGATCTCATAGTCCTAATCATATTAGCAAATGTGTTGCAACATTCATGTTCCATCTTCTCGATCTTATCACCCTTGTTATAGAAAAGGAAAGCAGATAAACATTAACTTTATCTTGTTTGATGTGCCTAAGGTTTTAAAAGAATTAACTTTTTGGTTTCTGTTGGTGTTTTCCCACCAACAGAGCCCATGCACTGATCTCTGCCTTGTCTTTGCACGACACACACTTTGAGCAAAATGTGGAGGAGTCTTCACACTCCCTCAAAATCCTACAAGTGAATGTCCTGAACTCACAAAGCATGCACACAAAATAAGAAGTCGCCAACTCTCACTATCAAAGTTTCACTTTAAAATGTTGGACCACCAAAAGAACATGGGTGACAAAATTTACGTAATCACCGTCTTAGGAGATACAGACTATCAAGATCAGATGATACACTCAAGGAGTAACCAAGGTAAGTAGTCTTGTTCAAAGGACTGAAAACATTGAACCCTCTAGAAAGGTAACTTCGGTAGTTATCTATATTTAATTTCTAGCATTGCATATCATATTTATCTTTTTGCATCTTGCATCGACATATTTACTTCTTTGCATAATCATTTTCCTTTAGCTTGATTTAGTTTTACGCATTAGCATTGCATTGAAAAATTCTAAAGCCCCATGTGAATAATCTTGTGGTAACCCATAAAGATATTCACCGTGGTGCATAAGAATAATTATTCATTCATCTAGTTGCATTTGCATCATAGTTCTTTGCATGCATATAAATTTATAAAACTCCAAAAATATTTTCTCTTTGAAGTCTTACATAGAATAATCA
Organism: Hyparrhenia diplandra; assembly: GCA_015847255.1. Taxonomy (NCBI): domain Eukaryota; kingdom Viridiplantae; phylum Streptophyta; class Magnoliopsida; order Poales; family Poaceae; genus Hyparrhenia; species Hyparrhenia diplandra. Next base: position 87,950 of record JADLZK010009012.1, on the reverse strand, counting down.
TGATCCATATCTAGGCACATGAAGCTAATGTGGCTAACCCCTAATGCTTAATCAAGTTCCACTAGCTTTGTTGTCTATTTGAGTTCAAAGATTCGAAGGAAGAGAGACATGATAGGTCGACATCATCATCGCCATCTACCTCAACTTCCTCATCATCAATGACCTTACACTTCAATCCGGCTTGGGGAGAGCACCCCAGTTATCCCGATAAGTATCTCTACTATATTATTATTATTAGCTAAATGTTTAGTTTGCTTAGTTTGCTTGGTTTGCTTAGTTTGTTAGGAGTCTAGTTTCATAAATGTCTAGTTGTTTAAAGAGTCTTTGCTAGAGATTGAGAATAAATAAATAGGAGTGTACGAGAGGTTTTTCTTTTCCACCTATATAAATGATCTCTAAAGTTAAAAGTCATGCATGGAAATGATGAATAGTTGCTCCGTCGTAATTCCTTTTCGGTATCTAGCTTTCAAGCTTAATTTCTCTTGAGTCTTAAATGCAAAAATGCCTTAACTTGAGACTTACTTTGAACCTGAAACCTGTGGGTTGCAAATTGCTTGCTCTAAAGTCTAGGTAATTGACGGATATGATATATGAGAGTCCGAGCTGCTATTGATCTTATTCCTAGTGATGCTAGATTTACTGGAGATTTATTTTGAAAATTTAAAAGTGCACATGATAAGTTCCTATGTGACAAAGTGTAGCCATATATACATGCTCCCTAGATTAGAAAAACCCTTTGATATATATAGGCTGCTTGCTTTGCATTAAGTTTGTTCAATCTTTGTCGACCCTTAGAAACTTGTCATGCTGATCATGTACACTCCACCACCATTCCACTCATTCCATTCACTACATTCCACTCCACTCGACTCCATACACCTATATGCTATTTCCACCACGAAGTACAGCATCCACTATAGATATATACACCACTATCCATTTTCACTTTAGCTAGCAAAAATGTTCTACTCCTATCCTAGGAGAGAGCAACCAAAAATATTTCCTATACCCATCCACTCATTCATTGCTAGCCAATATCTTACAAAAAGCTCCATTGTATTTGTTTATCTCTCAAAAGTTATTACAAAAAGAGATATGGGTTGTAGATCTAAAAAAAAAAGAAGAGAAAGGGAGATGAAAAATGGACAAAAGTCCTACGGGCGAGTAGAGCCTACCTTCCTAAGAAAAAGAAAGAATAAAGGGGAGATGAAAAATGGACAAAAGTCCTACGGGCGAATAGAGCCTACCTCCCTAAGAAAAAGAAAGAATAAAGGAGAGTTAAAAATGGACATGTGTCCGCTAAAAAACAATGGGTACTTAGATACTCGCCTCTCCATAAAAGAAAAATAAAAGAAAGAAATACAACCCGTGGTTCTCTACAAGTTTCCAAATTCCAAAAGAGAGATGATTCCTTAAGGAGCACAAGTAAGATTTTCCCTCATTCTATACACCTTATTATATTCCTTACACCTTACTATATTCTATTCACCATACACATGCATCACTTGATCAGTGTGACTCGTGACTTTGGATCCATTGCTTGAACTTACAACACATGTTTAGTAAGTAGAATTAGTTTTCTCCCGCCTATGAGCTCCAGATATAAGCCTTAGATATAGGGTGAGAGAGAAGAAGGCATAGTGTCCTACCGCCTTAGTCCAAAAATACCACATAACATGAGAGAAAGGCAAAACAACTTTGTTGCCTTAGAGAGGATCCATAAATACCATAAATAAGAGATTAAGAGAGAGTCATACTTTGGGAACTTTGAGTTTTATTTTGAAAATCAGCAAAAACTCGGAAGGGCAGTTGAACAAAGAGTTTGAGATATGATGCTTGACTTGATTGTTCTATCTTTCAATTACCCAAGATCAAAGAAAAGGCTATAAGCTCTATGGTTAAAGGTAATATGGGTAAGTTGAAAGTTGAGCAAATTTATTCTTATCTGGAGGAGAAATTTTGTTTGAAAGCATGTGTACTTTTAAGGGGTGAAAGCGTTGTAGCAACTCCTGATCCATTGCTAAGTTTGGCTTTGCTAGGGACTAGCAAAGGGTAAGCTTGGGGAGCTTGTTGACACCTGTTATAGCATAAAATTACTAGTCAACTAAACATGAATAAAGGTTTAAAATGAATATAAACATAAGTCTAGGGGTTTAACTAACATAATTCCACGAGCTTTGGTGATTTATACATTTTCGAGGGGACTTAACAGATAGATACAGAGAAGAATGAAGAAAGTTCCGAATATACATCCAATATGATGACAAGACTTGACCGTGAAGTAACTCAACCCGAATTGTGGACTAAAACATTCTAGAAGACACCGAGAAGACACCGGGAAGGACCTGACAGTATGGGCCCACCATGGCACGGCGGTCGCCGGTGAAGATTAGGCCGGCCGCCGGTGGGTCCCACCCCCGGTCTCATCTTCCTAGGTCGGTTTCAAACCGACTTTGAGGTTGTATCTACACTTTGTGCCAAGGTCGGGTTTGATCCAAGGGCTATCGTTCATCGCCAAGGGCTATATAAGAAGACCCCTGACCCGGGGCTAATAATCAATTCATTCTATCTCATTATCTCTCGGTTGTAGAGGGGTCCCATGTAAGGATCATCTCTCTCTAAGGGATTAGTGAATTAGAATGTAATTAGAAGCGATTAGAACTACAATTAGAAGAGTTAGTATAAGAGGATTAGAACTCATTAATTCTAATCTTTAGAACAAGAGAGATAGAGAGAGGGAAGGAATCGGAGGAAGTGCTTGGGCTTTGTCGGTGCTATCTCCATACTTGTACCTCGGTGGAAGTTAATCTACATTTGGAGTTACTCTGGTAATCTACTTCTTCTTTTAGTAAGTTATATTGTTTATATTTATTCTTATTGGTCTACGAGTCTCTCTTTTGAGTACTTTAATCTAATGCATTAGGTTAAGGTAATATTAAGTAGTGTAAGCGTGGGGTGCTTAGGCTCGGGTATCTCATAGAGACACCCTACCTTCCTGAGCGTGGTAGTTAAATGGTAGTGACAAGTACCATTGATTCCTTTGGATTCCACATCCCGTTGGATAGGACTAAGTAGGAACAAGTTCTTTGGGGGGGGATTGTAAGTTTTAGGCCTTACTTTCCTTTGAGTACATCCCCATAAGAATACTATCAACATCACTTACCAAATTAAGATTTAGCTATCTTAGTAATCCTCTCTATACCCTCAACCTTCTTAAGTCTTGTATTACTCCGGGGTTAAGATTAGATCATAGTCTCCCTCACCCGCTTTCCCGTGGATTCGATATTTAAACCCTCTCCCGGGTGAAGTGCTCACCGTATCCGTGTTCGCCGGATTATACAAATTATAAATATTTCGGGGCTTAGCAAATACCAACACCCTCCATCTTAGGTTGCCTCTCCAGTTTCCAGCAAGGTTCTCGAACCGTTCGGTTTTTAGTTTTCGACCGTGGGCGGTCCCGCCCCTCCGGACTGCATACGGTCGATGTGGGTTTTGATTGTGTCCAGCAGCTTTGTCCGAAAGAGTGTTTTCTCGAGATTTTAGTCGACGCATACCCGGGAACCATATCGCGGACAATCCTAGGTTCCAAAAATTTCATCGTCGGATGACCGCATCTGCCGACTTGCATGGTGAGCTATTTTTCCTTGGTTCCGCTTCGGTCTTGTGTCGATCTCTTTCCGGTTTGATTCGCTGTGCATCTAGAACATCTTCTAGCACATCCACCTAGTTACCTAGGTCATGATCTTCCGTGTGTGTGTGTGTGTGTGGTTTGCTTTTGAGGGGATGTGAGAGTCACCAGTTCGACAATTCGAATGAATTTTTCGAGGCTCCTACTCGCCTCTAGTCGCATCTTCGGTCCTTCAATTGGTATCGGTGCCAGTTAGAAACACTTCCACCCTAATCGATCCGTGATCCGCAAGAAGGCGACATGGGTCATGGTTTCTCCCACTTTGGCAAATCTTCGGAGTTCAATGGCACCAACTATCCCTATTAGAAGATTAAGATGCAAGCACACCTTATGGGGATGGATTGGAGAATGTGGGAGATTGTTAAGGATGAGAACTACCAAGTACTAGCCGCTCGAGTGGGTGAGGAACAAATCAACCAACACAATACCAACAACCGAGCGAGGAGTGTTTTGTTCTCTAGCCTCAAGGACACAGAGATTGAGAGAGTAGCCACTTGTGAGACCAGGTGTGGAGGACACTTGAGAGCTACCACAAGAGAACCCCACAAGTCAAGGCCCACTTATATGAGACCTACAAGAGAGAGTACACCAACCTAATCCAACTTGAGGGTGAGTCCATTGATTCTCTCTTTGCTAGGTTTCAGACGATTTGCAACAAGTTGCGGGCGAACAAGCCTTCGGAGAGACTTGATGATCATGAGAAAGGAGATGCGGCTTTTGTACGCCTTGGATCGGAAGGTGTGGGTTTGAAGGTGTCCGTGATCATGGAGTCCGCTAACTACGACACCCTCACACCCGACGAGCTTTGCGGCAAGTCAAGTCCTCCTCAAATCGAGTCCGAGATCCAGGCGAAGCTCAAGAACCCATCTGCGCCGAACGTTGCTCTCATCTCAGGTAAAGGAAGTTTCAGTTCTTCTGCTAACCCATCACAGATCTTGTTTGCCTTGCCTTCTTTGGTGACTGTGATAGAGGAGCAGCTTAGAGTGCCTTGGGGACGACGAGTTGGCTCGCGTCATCACCGATTCTCGGTTCCACAACAACCGCTTGAAACGTCGGGTGTGGCGGTGGTCCAAAGGGAGGATGCTTTGAGTGCGGTAATCTAGATCACTTCGTTGCCCGTGCCCCAAGAAGAACAAGGGCAAGTATTCGACGAGAAGTACTACTCCTTCGACAAGCACGACTCCGACAAGCGCAAGGACAAACGTGAGTATACCGTCGGCAAGCAAAAGTCCAAAAAAGAGAACAAGCACGCCTTGTTTGCCTCCCTCGGCGACCTCGACGACGACTCTGACGATGGGCAAGCTTCCTCCGGCGATGAGGAGCCCGAGCGCAAGATCGAGGAAACTGAATGGACTCTGCTTCCTCGCCGACTCCAAACATAAGGGTTTTACGCACCATGGCCCTCGATGGAGCGGTGGCCGACGCCTTTCGAGCCACACGGCAAAGAACTCTACTCCCGAGGTATCACCCACAATCGAACATCTTCTAGCGCATCCACCTATTTACCTAGGTCATGATCTTCCGTGTGCGTGTATGGTTTGCTTTTGAGGGGACGTGAGAGCCACAAGTTCGATAATTCTTCGGTTCTTCAAATTGTTCCGTGAGGGCCGGAGCGTGGAAAAAGTTCGAGAACAAGCTTGCTCAAAAAACAATTGAGTGCATCGCATGCATGTAGTACTAGTATGTCACGCCCCACTTTTAATGGGTCGTTAATCACACGTGTTTGCGCCAGGATCACGCCACAAACACGTCTATTAGTAACAGATAATGGTAAACAGAATTAATAAATAACCGAGCTGTAGAAATATAGGATAGATAGGGGGACTTACAAAGGCGGCGAAGGGTCACCAAACCGGTTACAATATCGAGTTGGCCAACCGAAGCGGTGGATTAACTATGACACCGCCCGTACTCCACGAGGCGGACTTGTGCACGGATGAACTCGGGCTTCAACGTCCCTTCTCCTAAGCAAACACTTCTCGAACTCCTACGATACGCTATCCTCTATCGCTACGTCGACCTTACCTTCACATGTGCCGATATCCGTAAAAATAGAGGGGTGAGTACAAACGCGTGCTCAAAGCAAGTCCCAACCAGGGGTTGTAATTATTAAGGGTTTGGGCCCTAGGAGAGTCTCTAAAAATCGCTCTCGCTAGTTCCCGAGGTTATCTCATATCATCACCTTCACATCATCACGAACGTTAGTTATAAGCTAATCATAGATGTTCAAGCCTCAGCACTTGCCCATTCCAAGGACGTGGCTATTCGAATAGATTCAATTAACTCCTGCAGAGGTTGTACACTTTTCCCCACACGAGGGCCATCTTCTCCCACGCACGGTTGGTCAAAGGTGGTCCCACGAGATTCCGCACCAGCTTGATGCCTCCTAGGTATATCGGTATAATCTTCACCACGACTTCGGGGGTTGGAAGGACAACACGCCACCACAAAGGATGACGCATCACCCTAGACAATATGGTGATACCAAATCACCATGACTTTACTGTGTAATACCTAATTACCCAACCTATACTGTCAACACCACTCAATCTCAAATCAATATGTGCCTCTAGCACTGCGCCACCGCGCCCAAACACTTCCGTGGAAGACCACTTTCAGATCCACGCCAACCGCACCATGGGGCCACTCTCCCCATGTTCCGCTCCCAATAGGTCGCTTTGCCTACCCGGCCACCTTGGCTCCAATTATACCTCAACCCAACGGGGTGTGGAATCAAACGCCCCATCCCGTGTGGTTGTAATGCATAATATTATACTAGGTAGAAGGTCTATGAACCGGTCCTTAGGGGAGGCGAGTATCTCTCCAGAGAATCCCCACACGGCAATTCCCGTAGTAACCCATCTCACAATGAATTACTATCACTCACCTCTTTTTGTTGGTCGTGGTTCATTAAACGATCTTAGGTTATACTTGATTAAAAACGTATGAGCGTAGATAACGTGGATGATTACGTCATCCGACTTAGCTCCATAGCTACGTTATCGGGCTCATACCACTATATGCTACTCCGATTATCATCATCATCATCTCATTATATCATCATATTATTAAGGTCATGATTAGGGGGGTAAGGACTTGCCCGGGAGGTTCTTACGAATTCGCACTTGCGGCGTCGAACGTCTCTAGCTCTACTGACGGAAGCTCCTAATCGGGTCGTCGGAAACTACCTCGGGTACTTTGATAACCTAGCTTGAACTAGAGCATATAAAACAAACATAGAACATTATGGTGGCAATGGGTTAGATGCATAGAGCTAGATTTTAGATGAATTATGGAAGTCGCTTCACGCTAAACGGAGTTCATTTGCATGAGATATGGATTTTATAATATTAATCCCTAATTAAATCATTAGAGTAATATTATAATATAATTTTATCATGTAATAATATGGGAACTAATTACATGATAAAATTCTATAAATCAAATAATGAATTTACAAATTTTACGGGAATTTTTCCGACGACCTGAAAGTCTATTTGTAAAACTCGTGGTACATGATCCCGTGGACATAGCAATTAAATAAGTGTACACGTAAAACCGTCCCCCGCGCGTGGATGACACGTGGGCCCCATGGTGCCACTGTGGGGCGCCACGTAGGCGCCACGTGTATGACAGTGCTGCCCCAACCGCTGGTGACGGAGGGAAACGGCGCGGCGGCGCGGTAGCCTATCATTGGCTCTCGCCATTCTGACGTCCGCGGCGGAAGCGACGGCATCACGATGCCGCCCGCGTTCGCCTCCGTCGGCGGGCGGTTCTTCGCCGGAAGCCACGGATTGATTCCGCTGGCCGCGCTTCTTTGCTCGCCGCGGGCGGGTAGGCTCCCCATCGCCTCCCAACCCGTTGGCGATCGAGGGTGGCCGCAGGATGCTTCCCACGACGGGCGGCGGAGACGGACGGCTAGCGGTGGCGGCGGTGCTTTGAAGTCGGGCTACGCAGCACAATAGCGCATGGTTGGTGAGGAAAACGGAAGGGAGGAGGTTGGGGAAAGCATACTGCACCACCACCTCCCGCCGACGATGACCAAATCGGGCGGCGCTCGCTTTCCGACGCGCGGCGCGGACTTCTCGATTTGGGGAGAATTTGATTTCGCCGGTGAGGATGGGGAGAGGAAGGGCGCGAGCACCTCATGTTCTAGCCCTCCGTGAAGCTCCGGGTGCGGGGCGAGGCCGAGGGAGGCACGGGCGGGGCTATTTATAGCCACGATCATGGAGAGCTCGTCGAGATCTTTTCCGGACTGTGGATCCCACCGCGCGACCTCCAACCGGCATCGGGCGCGTGCTACCGGCCTTCGTCCCTCGTGCTCGGTTGTGGCGATCGCCGAGGCGTCCCATCACGTCATCGGCGCTGAGCCCGGTCCGCGGCGCCACCGTGGGGAATGAAGTCCGCCACGTAGCCCGACCGCCATGGCGCCAGCTACACTGTCGATGAGCTGGCACCCCACCGACGCGTGGCTTCTTCTAGGACGACGTGTCGGGTGGAGCGGTGGGTTATTTGTGGCCGTCGTCGTCGCCACCACTCCGGCGGACGCTTTGTGCCGACATCCGCTGTTGGTGTTGACTCGGCCTTTGTTCCCCATGGACGGTGCGGTGGCCGTGCGCCGGCTCCTCGGGGAGATGGGGGCGGCAACGTGCGGGAGTCGTTCTCGCGGTGTGCAGCCTTGGTACGGGGGGAGGCCCTGGCGGGAGGGGCCGGCGGGGTGCCCGCACGCCGAGAAATCAGGGAAGGGGAGGAGGAAGACGATGGTGGGGTCCGGAGTGCTTCGTCGGCGGAAGGAGGGGCGCCGCTGGGCCGGTTTGATGCCGGGTCGGGTTTGTGCCCGCCTCCGGGCCGGCCCGCCGGCCGGGAGGGAAGAGAGGGAGGAGGGAGGAGCCGGGCGAGAAGGGGAGGAGGTCAAGCCCCGTGGCTTTTCGATTTTCTCACCTCTTTTCCATTTCTATTTCCTTTCCTTTCTTTTATTCCTTCTCTCATTATTTTATGTGTGTATGCATACATATATATTGTAAATATTTATACAAGTACTGTGATATATTCTCATGCCTTTTACTCATGAAAATATTTATCTAGTTGTACTTGCATAAATATGTGTATATGTGTGTGTACACACGCGTTTTCCCCGAACTCGTCATTTCATGTGCTCTAGATATTTTATAAATATTTATACAAGCACGTTTATATTCCCGTGACCTTTATGGTGGTGAATATTTATTTGTTGTGCTCGTAAAAATATTTATATATATTTTTGGTACACACATGTTTTCGGTATTTTATTCCCAGAGAAAATTTGTAAACCATTTCTCATGCGTTTTTACTTCCATAATAAAACCTAGCAATTACCTTGCATCCTTTGCGACCATAGAGTTCATCAAGCAATCACACAAGGTTTCCTAATTCTAGATGGTGAGGGTTTGAAATGCGTGTTTTCAAAAACGGGGTTTTGGTTTAGCGGGGAAGTTAAATCAAGTTTTAGTTGTAATTAGAAAAGTTCAAATTTTTAGTGAATTTTAAAATGATGCAAAAACACGGGTGTTACAAATCTACCCCACTTAGATGAATCTCGTCCCCTAGATTCCTAGTCTACGAGTGAAGGTCCTAATTAAGGCCTAAAGGGATAGAGATAGAGAGAGAGGGTGAAACTTTCCATTGCTTACAGTGCTGTCCTTACAACGCCTCTACTATTATCGTGCTACTCTATTCCTAGGGTGGCACGATAGTGTGGAGGGTATGCCTTTAGCCAATGATTATTGCTTTGCTTTGTTGCCCTATTTTCCTTGGTCTTGCGTCTTCGTCTTCATGGTCTTCGAATCTTCACCTCTTCTTCCTTGGCTACCCCACTTAGAGAATTTATTCCTCTACGGTTAGGGGAAATTCCCATCTTCTCGCAGTCTTTGAGTTTGTCTTACTCTCAATTTGTGCCACTTTTTGGTTGAGATCGTTGCTTTGGTTCTTACGGGCAACAATTAACGTGAACTTGGGTGACCACTTCTCGTCGGGTAACCCTAAGTTTTCCGTTGTCTCATTATCTCGCTTACATCGGCCCGTTTTTATGTTTCTCTTCTTCCTCCGGATCTGGATCTACCCCACTTAGAAGAGTTTTACTTCTATCATGCGCTCCGTGGCTTCTCTTTTTCAGTGCCCGTAGATTTCTCTGTTGGTGCCTTTCCTCCGAGCAATCCTTTTTAATCTTTTACTTTTCTTCTTTTTTTTTTTCAATGGGAAAGGGTGCGGATACATCTCCCCGGGGAGTTGCTAGTCGACTTCGTCGAGGTTGATGACTGAGAGGCGCTGATGCCGTAGGTCCGTCGACGGTCACGAGCGGAGGTCGTCTTCTCGCCGGTCTTTGGGAGGCCGAGCGAGAGGAAGGATCCGCGAGGCCAAGGGTGGTTGGGGTTACGGCGGTGTCGGGCGGCACGGTGGTGTACATCCCTTGCCTCTCGGAGGGTGGATGGGGATCCCTTCTTGGACGGTGGGCTCCGCCCCCATCATGGCGAACGCCCGCGTGCGGATCCGTGACGCCAGGTAGGCGGTTGTCGCCTCTTGGGCGTGACGTTCCCGGGTGGCCTTCAAGATCTCGGCTTAGCGCGGTCTTCTCGACGCTGCAGCCTTGCGGCGACGTGTTCTCGAGCTTGGGCGAGCCCCCATCGAGAGACCCGATGAGTCTCTCGCCGCTCGGCTCGCGCGGATCCGCCCGTAGCACGCCGCCCGCTTGTCGTAGTGCTCGCCAAGAAGTAGTAGGTAGGCCGCCTCGGGTTCCCGATGACGGGACCAACCTCAGGCCTTCTAGGGCCCTCATGCGCGAGCGATCCAGGCGGGTCGTTCTTCTTCTCGGGCGGGAAGTACTTCATGGGGGTGCGGATGATGGCTTCTCCGTAGGTGTGGCGGGCGTCGAAGGGCTTGGCGGGCGACGGCCCGATAGGTGTCGGGAAACGGAAACCGATCTCGGTCACGTTCCATGCGTCGGCGATGTCGGGGTAGTCTCGCTTCGGGCGATGTAGATAGTGACCTCGCAACGCAAGGTGCCGAGCTCCGTGTACTCGCGGCCTTCATACTCGGGACGCTCGGAGATGCCAAGGTGTTGCATGGTGGTGTAGAGGAGTTGGGGAAATCCAGGGGTGTTGATGCACTGGTTGTGAACCCAGTTGCCGGCCATCTTGGTGGGGTGTGGTGGAAGGTCTTGTGGGTGGAGGGTGAGGGTTCTCGTGGTGAGGGAGTAGTTGGAGGATAGCAATGGAATGGTTGAAGTGGGTTGAGGGTAACGGTGATGGAGGTGTCCGTTTTATAGTGGTGGGAGGGTGGAAGCTTAGCGGCTAAGCTTGGATGGTCGTGCGGTGGTTCGGGTGTGTGGGAGAAGGAACGGAAGTGGGTCTCCCCCTCGCATTGACCTCGGACGGTGGTCCGCCTTGGAGAGTGTGTGGCCGGTGGCCTTTTTACCGTGGAGTTTCCCATCTTTGTGGGGCCTATGGCTCCGTCGTTGTCGGCATGTGTCACATGCTAACCTTTAGCATTAGCGGCGTTTTCGAGACCCTTACGCCCTTATTTGGCTCAATTGTTCTTCATGGGTCTGAAATCTCTCTGTCTTCAGCTTCATCTTGTACGTAATGGCACTGGTTGCCTCCCTCGTGCGGTGTCTTGTCGGCTCCTCGGTCTTGGTGCGGGGTCAATGGTACAAAGAGCCTTAGTAACTTTAGGCATGAGGCGGCGACTTTGTGCGCAATGTTACACGGTCGTCGATGAGTGTCACCGGCGACGGTGTGCGACGGCCGTAGAGAGAACACCGGTGCGGTTCAACGGCTACGATCGTGGAGTCCTTGGTTGTCGTGTGTGTCGCTGCGGGGTAATCTCCTATCTACTTGGACTAAAATAGACTGGGAGGGATGAGCACAAGGTACGATATGGATCTACCTAACTAAGATTAGAGGGAAAGCAAGCATTTTGGGTAGGGATAGATTTTTGGGGTATCCTAGTAACACTGGTGTCGGGAAACATACAAACCTACCTGGTGTGAGACGCATGAAAAGTTTAGTCACGGCGAACTAAGTTTACAGAAACTTGTCTTATTACTCGTGACTTGAGGAAATTTTCAGTACGTTCACAGATCCTATCGGAATCTTCCTTCCATTGATCACTATGGGTAGTAAGATGGGGGAATTTCCTTTAGGATTGAAAAAAATATGACATTATAATAAACAAACAAGCGCGTCAATAACTCTCATCACAGGACAGTTTTATTGATGGTACATGGTCGCACCACACGTAGCAACTGCCAGGACGATTATTGTGCGACTTTGCACCTACTAAGGGCACTGAAGCCTAGACATCTATGACTGCTAGCAAACGCTTAGCAACTAACGCCAAGACATTGCTTGCACAGCAAGCTTGCACATGGATTGTACTACTCAACTCTTTGTTGCTTGGACTATATGCCTTACGGAGATTTCCATTAAAGCTATACTTGCACATCACATTAGCACCCACTTAGGTGATTGGACTTCTTATGCATTTCCGTCGCCCAGCGTTGTGTAGCATTGAATCCTTCCTGTTGGGGGCTTTGGGAAGCGATACAAGTTCACTAAGTACTTTCGATACTTGGTCTTCATGAAACTATCGATTTTAATATCGAGGAAGGCCAAAGTATCCTAGGCACTTTAGCATCTCTAAGAGATGTTGTGGAAATTCTCCTTTGGTCAGGCAGTCCGATTGAGATCATCCTTACTAGTCTATTGCTGCAAGAGTCTTGATGTTATCATTGATTCCGCAGCATACGAACTATTGAGGTAAGGTGTACTTGTAGCAACAAGTTTAAAAGTAGTCATCCTCATGTGGAGTTAAAATTCTGTTAACCCAAAATTCATCCTATGGACAAGCTCGGCTCGATACCACTCATCACGCCCCACTTTTAATGGGTCGTTAATCACACGTGTTTGCGCCAGGATCACGCCACAAACACGTCTATTAGTAACAGATAATGGTAAATGGAATTAATAAATAACCGAGCTGTAGAAATATAGGATAGATAGGGACTTACAAAGGGCGACGAAGGGTCACCAAACCGGGTTACAATATCGAGTTGGCCAACCGAGAAGCGGTGGATTAACTATGACACGCCCCCGCTCCACAAAAGGATTTGTGCACGGATGAACTCCGGGCTTCAACGTCCTTCTCCTAAGCAAACACTTCTCGAACTCCTACGATACGCTATCCTCTATCGTCCGTCGACCTTACCTTCACATGTGCCGATATCCGTAAAAATAGAGGGGTGAGTACAAACGCGTGCTCGGAAGTCCCAACCGGGGGGTTGTAATTATTAAGGGTTTGGGCCTAGGAGAGTCTCTAAAACTGCTCGCTAGTTCCCGAGGTTATCTCATATCATCACCTTCACATCATCAACGAACGTTAGTTATAAGCTAATCATAGATGTTCAAGCCTAGCACTTGCCCATTCCAAGGGCGTGGCTATTCGAATAGATTCAATTAACTCCTCAGAGGTTGTACACTTTTCCCCACACGAGGGCCATCTTCTCCCACGTACGGTTGGTCAAAGGTGGTCCCACGAGATTCCGTACCCGCTTGGATGCCTCCTAGGTATATCGGTATAATCTTCACCACGACTTCTCAGGGGTTGGAAGGACAACACGCCACCACAAGGATGACGCATCACCCTAGACAATATGGTGATACCAAATCACCATGGCTTTACGAGTAATACCTAATTACCCAACCTATACCGTCAACACCACTCTCAATCTCAAATCAATATGTGCCTCTAGCAGACTGCGCCACCGCGCCCAAACACTTCCGTGGAAGACCACTCAAAGATCCACGCCAACCGGACCATGGGGCCACTCTCCCCATGTGCGCTCCCTAATAGGTCGTTTGCCTACTCCGGCCACCTTGGCTCCAATTATACCTCAACCCAACGGGGTGTGGAATCAAGCCGCCCATCCCTCGGCGTGTGGTTGTACGTAATATTATACTAGGTAGAAGGTCTATGAACCGGTCCTTAGGGGAGGGCGAGTATCTCTCTCCGAGGAATCCCCTCACGGCAATTCCCGTAGTAACCCATCTCACAATGAATTACTATCACTCACCTCTTTTGTTGGTTGGTCGGGGTTCATTAAACGATCTTAGGTTATACTTGATTAAAACGTATGAGCGTAGATAACGTGGATGATTACGTCATCCGACTTAGCTCCATAGCTACGTTATCGGGGCTCATACCACTATATGCTACTCCGATTATCATCATCATCATCTCATTATATCATCATATTATTAAGGTCATGATTAGGGGGTAAGGACTTGCCTCGGGAGGTTCTTACGAATTCGCACGGCGTCGAACGTCTCTAGCTCTACTTCGGACGGAAGCTCCTAATCGGGTCGCTTCGAAACTACCTCGGTACTTTGATAACCTAGCTTGAACTAGAGCATATAAAACAAACATAGAACATTATGGTGGCAATGGGTTAGATGCATAGAGCTAGATTTTAGATGAATTATGGAAGTCGCCACGCGAAACGGAGTTCATTTGCATGAGATATGGATTTTATAATATTAATCCCTAATTAAATCATTAGAGTAATATTATAATATAATTTTATCATGTAATAATATGGGAACTAATTACATGATAAAATTCTATAAATCAAATAATGAATTTACAAATTTTTCTTGAATTTTTCCTCCCACAGAAAGTCTATTTGTAAAACTCGTGTACATGATCCCGGTGGACATAGCAATTAAATAAGTGTACCGTAAAAACCAGCCCTGCACGCTGTGGATGACACGTGGGCCCCATGGTGCCATGTGGCCGCCACGTGGCGCCACGCAGGCGACAGTGCTGCCCCAATGTTGGTGACGGAGAAACGGGCGTGGGCGACGTGGTAGCCTATCATTGGCTCCTGCGTTACGACGCCACGGGCAGAGGCGACGACATCACGGCCGCCGGCGGCGGCTCGTCTCGCGGGCGGTTCTTCGCCGAAAGCCGATTCCGTCGGCCGCGCCCCTTTGCTCGCCGTGCGGGCGGGTAGGGGCTCCCATCGCCTCCCCCGACCCGCTGGCGGGTCGAGGCGTGGCCGGGCCTTGCTTCCCGACGGCGGCGAGACGGGCGGCTAGCGGTGGCGGCAGTGCTTGAAGTCGGGCTACGGCACAATAGCGCATGGTTGGTGAGGAAAAACGGAAGGGGAGGAGGTTGGGGAAAGCATACCGCAAATTCCTGGCGACGATGACCAAACGGGCGGCGCTTCCTGTTTCCGGCAGCGGCGGCGGGGAATTCCCCGATTTGGGAGAATTCGATTTCGCGCCGGTGAGGATGGGAGGGGAGCTGGCGCGAGCACCTCATGTTCTAGCCCCGCGTGAAGCTCTGGGTGCCGGGCGAGGCCGAGGAGGCACCGGGCGGGGCTATTTATAGCCACGATCATGGAGAGCTCGTCGGGAGATCTTTTCCGACCGTGGATCGCCACCGCGGCGGACCTCAGGCCGGCATCGGGCGTGTGCTAGCTGACCTTCAGCGCGTGTCCCTCGTGCTCCGCTGTGGCGGTCGGCCGAGGCGTCCCATCACCGCCACGACGGCGCTCGAAGCCCTGGTCGCGGCGTCACTGTGGGGAATGAAGTCCGCCACTGTGGCTTTGAATGGCGGCCATGGCGGCCGCTACTGTCGATGAGCTGCACCCCACACGCTGCGGGTTTCTTCTGGGGCCGCGTGGTCGGGTGGAGCGGTGGGGTTCGCTGGTGGGCCGGGTCGCCGTCGCCACCCCGCGGGACGAAATTTGCCGACATCCGCTGTTGGTGTTGACTCGCCATCGCTTCCCATGGACGGGTGCGGGGGTGGCCGTGCGGCGCCCTCCTCGAGAGATGGGCGGCAATCGCGGCGGAGTCGTTCTCGGCAGCAGCAGCTGGTAATGGCTGGGAGCGGGAGGGCTCCGGGCGGGGAGCTCGCGCACGCCGGAGAGGGGAAGGGGAGGAGGAAGACGATGGTGGTGGGGGTCTCGCTTTCGCCGGGAAGGAGAAGGCGCCGGGCGCCGGGCCGGTTTGATGCTTGGCCTGGGTTTGTGCCCGCCTGATCGGGCCGGCCCGCTCGGGCGCTACGCCGGAAGGAGGGAAGAGAGGGAGGAGCTGGGCCGGGCCGTAAAGGGGAGGAGGTCAAGCCCGTGGCTTTTTCTCGATTTTCTCACCTCTTTTCCATTTCTATTTCCTTTCCTTTCTTTTTATTCCTTCTCTCATTATTTTATGTGTGTATGCATACATATATATTGTAAATATTTATACAAGTACTCGTATATATTCTCATGCCTTTTACTCATGAAAATATTTATCTAGTTGTACTTGCATAAATATGTGTATATGTGTGTGTACACACGTTTTTCCCCGAACTCTCGTCATTTCATGTGCTCTAGATATTTTATAAATATTTATACAAGCACGTTTATATTCCCGTGACCTTTATGGTGGTGAATATTTATTTGTTGTGCTCGTAAAAAATATTTATATATATTTTTTGGTACACACATGTTTTTTAGTATTTTTATTCCCAGAGAAAATTTGTAAACCATTTCTCATGCTTTTACTTCCATAATAAAACCTAGCAATTACCTTGCATCCTTTTGCGACCATAGAGTTCATCAAGCAATCACACAAGGTTTCCTAATTCTAGATGGTGAGGGTTTGAAATGCAGGTTTTCAAAAACGGGGGTTTTGGTTTAGCGGGAAGTTAAATCAAGTTTTAGTTGTAATTAGAAAAGTTCAAATTTTTAGTGAATTTTTAAAATGATGCAAAAACACGGTGTTACATAGTAGAGTGTCTTTGGAGTAGCTATGTACCAGGAGTGTGTTGGAGTAGCTGTCGAAAGTCTGAGAACAAGCAGGACTGAAGCTCTACTCCAAGCCACGGCAGGCGAGGCGATGGCTCCCGAGTCCTGAGACAGACACGGCAGGGCATGGCCGCCGCTAGGATTCAATTCAATTCAATTAAGTGGCAACCTGCGGGGAAGGAAAGGCTGCGGAAGCGTCCGGCGATGAAGCTACACTAACGGCGCGGCAAGGGCCAGAACCAGAACAAGGACGGGTGAACCGGAAGCAACGCGCGCGGCGTAAATACACGCATGCACCGGCGACGTCGGGATTCACGCAGGCCAGCCCGCATGCTGTTGGACCGCTGGCCGCCGTGTGCGCATGCATATATGTCGAATTACTCACTCACGGCGCCGCCCGGCCCGGCATGGGTAGCTCGTGTCGTGTCGTGTGTTCTTACGTGTTGTGCCGTGTTGCAACAAGGCCGGGCAGCTGCGTGCCTGCCGCTTGCTTTCCTCGACCTCAACTCGCCTAGTAGCTCACAGTGCCTCTCCTCCTCCCTCTCCTAAGCATGCATGCCATTTGCCATCCCATGCATGTTCTCGTGACAAGACCGTGCGTCGTTTGCGTTGCATGCAGTTGCAGTCACACGAACACGATCGGGTGTGTTTAACACCTAAAATTTGGTGCAAAATTTTGGGCGGATGTCACATCGTACACTGTAGCACGTTTCGTTTGTTAGTGGTAAATATTAACCTACCATGGCGTAACTAGGCTCAAAAGAATTGTCTCGCAATGTACACCTAAAGCGTACAATTAGTTTATTTTTTTTACCTACATTTAATACTCCATACATGTGCCGACATTTTGATGTGATGGAGAATCTTTTTTTTGCATAATGAAATTTTGGAGAAACTTTGGGCTCTAAACGGGGCCCAGACAGGTCCTGATCGATCCGTCGGTCGATGGTGGGCACTGCTGGCCTGGTTTTACAAGGAAATGATGACCCACCATGCGTGCCTTTGCAGCGGCCGCGGCGAGTGGCCTGCAGCTGCTTCTCGTGCTCGTGTAGCCCGTGTGCATGCCGTGCAGCAGGTTTTGCTCTTGCATGAATGCAACACGACGCTAGGTACACTACGGGCCTCGCGCTTCTTCTTCGTTTCAAAGAAAAGGGAAAAAACAAAACAGGGACACATGCTAAACGCTTATACAGTGACGTCTTCAGGTCACCTTGGCCACTTTTAGGGTTCTTTGTTCGTTCATTCTGATGGATTGTGGGTTTTTTGCATGGGACATCACAGTAGTGCTTCCGATCGAACATCTCTGTAGCTAACTAGTCACGCAGATTGGACGGGATGGAGCTGGACAAGGTCAGCCGACCAGCAATAAAATGGGTCGGGTTTTATTGCTACGTACTGTACGTGCGGCCTACGGGTACGATCGAGTTAGTAGTAGTACTAATAATTCTTCTATCATTTAAACGTACTACGTACATATGGGCCCCAGAGCACGACACAATCAAGGCCGTCATCATGTATACACGATCTCACGCCGGTAATAATTACATATATCTCCTGGCCCGACCTGATTCATTAAGGGCGATCATTAACTTGCCAATATGTTCGTGTGTTGCACGGGGCCACTTGAGAATCAATTTGTGTTTATTCTTTTTTATTATGGATCGACGTATATGTACATATATAGAATAGTATTTCTTCCCTTGTTTTGTAAGGGAGGTTGTAAGGAAAAATGAGTCACTATTGTTAGACTTTGCTCGCCTAGGTAAGCAACCTGTGGGGTGTACTCCCTCTGTCCCCAAAATGTGTGTAAACTTTTCGGTTTTAGTGCCACAACTTTGACCGGGATTTGTACAAAATACATGCAACATTTATATCTTCAAATAAATTTGTTAAATAACTAGGTTTAAAAGATCTTTCCAACGATACTAATTATGTATGATAAATATTAATATTTTTAATCTATGATTTATTAAAGTTGTGTTCTCGGGGAAGCGCAGTTTACAAATATTTTGGGACGGAGGGAATACACTCTGTACTCCCTCTCAGATCGCATTTAGAAGACGTTTTTGGAGAAAATTTTGGTCAAAATTGAGAATATAAATCATGAGTAACTTTTAAGACGTTAAATTTGGAAATATGAAAATTATATGGATAGGTTTGTCTTGGAAGTTACTTTCATAAAAATATACACATATAACTTTGCAATAAATATTTTTATATAAAAAAGAAGTACTCCCTCCATAGTTGAAAAGAAAAAGACGTTTAGGACAACGACACGATCTCCAAAAGCGCAACTTTGACTTCTCTTTTCTATAAAAAAAAAATATTTATTAAAAAATTATATATGTATACTTTTATGAAAGTATTTTTTCAAGACAAATCTATTGATATGATTTTCACATTTCTAAACTCAACGACATAAAAATTATTCATGATTTATGTTCCCAATGTTTGACCCAAACATTTTCCAAAACATCTTTCTTTTCAACTATGGAGGGAGTAAAAGTTATGTTTTCGAGACTATGTCGTTGTCCTAAATGTCTTCTCGATTGTGATACGGAGGGGACTATTTGGGATGAATAACATAAATCCAGAGTGTGAAGTAGAGATAGAGAGAGAACGAGAGAGATGGAGAGGGGAATGGAGTGTCTCACCATAGGTAGAGCCTTCCATGAAGTCGGTGAAGTGCTATCCACGGGGCAAATGATGGTCTGTGCCGAGGAGGCGGTGACCACGGCAGAGTCCGATGGCGTGTCGGTGGTGAAGGGCGGTGGTGCTTCCCATCGCTCACAGACACCCCTCTCCATTAGTCTAGGTTTAGGGGATAAAGGGGTGGCGACTAGGTCAACCATGTGAATCGAGCTGGCGGCCCCCATCTCCTCTTTATAGGGATGCCTGACGAGGGGGCCACCAGCCATGTCTTGGTCTAGGTGTCCCCGATCTCGGGGGTCCATCTTGACTGTTTTGTCGAGACGAGTGATATCAATTCTAACAACTATGGTGTCAATGGCATCACATGTAGTTGCATCCACATAGCCATGTATGGACGTCGGCCACCATGCATCAAAGTCATAGGTGTCTCGTACATGTCGAGCATGTTGTCGGTTGTCTCATTTTGCTTAATTGACTTCCTAATAATAACATAGAAACCATAATAAGGCCTGTTTGGTTCACCCCTACTAAACTTTATTAGCTACTAAAATGCCAAACACCGACCACTAAAAGGTCCACTAATCTTTAGTGGCTTACTCCTGTCTTTGAACGAATCAATATTTAGGCCAAAAATTGTCTCCAAATTAAAAGAAATCAATTTTTAGAGGCGGCGGCTGTTGATATTTCTTAACGCAATCACATAAGGATGGATTTAAGATCCAACCCCAGGACGGCGCCAGAAATGTATAATGATATCTATCTAAATGAGGTTAGCCTGGAGGTGGAGTTTCACATCCAGCAAAAAGGTTAGTCGGGGTTAAAAGAGTTAGACGGAATTAGTAAGGTATATATCTCTACATCATTATCCATAGTGGAATTAATCTCACCAGGATATGTGTACCCCACATTATAGCATCACCTACGTACTAGTCTATCACCCTAGCAAAGCAATGCTAAGAAATGCGTGAATGATATTCTTAATATGTCACTTGAATTCTCTTGAAATAATATGAATATGATATCTGCAAGAACACGGATAGAAATATCATTGTAGCACTTCACCGAGAGTCTATCCGGGTATCATATTTATATTTTACCACGGGGAAGGGGTAGGCTTATGGGTAGATTGATTGATTCAATTGCAATGTGGTAATGTAGAGTAAACCATATGCATCGAACTAAACTCAAACTAGGATGAGTCACATAATAAAGATGAAGATAGATAAATGATATGATAATTGCCAAGTCAAAGATCATGGTATGCCACTAGAATGTATCATAAAAAGGCTAAATTAACATGGTATAGGTAGAGCGACAGAATATTCCTAAGTTACTCATAATCATATGTCAATGAATACTATGATTAGTGCAATACATCTAGTCATCATGGAATGAAGGCAATATATCTATGCATGGTGAACATTACTAAGGAAGATCGAGGGAACAAAGCAAGTCTACTATAATAATAAAGCTCAACGAGACCTACATTCGGAGGGTGGACTATAAAGGACTCAATGGCAATATCACATCCACGATCTACCACACATCCCGGAATATAGGGTGCGATCCACAGGCAAAACGTTGTATAAACTCCACGTTTACACATTGTCAACCACCCACAAAGTGCGCAACTAAGGGGCGCTATACAACTCCATGCTTGAATACAAAGACGATCTTACTAAACTAGATATATAATTATAATAAGCATGGAAACATATAACTAAACAAATACTTACAAATTAGATAAAAGAGAGAAGCCACGAGAAGCTCGGCTCCCGCTACTTCTTGACAATCGGGAATCTAAGACTAGCTTGACTTCCTCTAGAACTAGCCTAGATAGCTTATGCTCTAATTATGGTGGAACTAGGCTTGGGACCTTGACTTGGGGTCTTGATGATGGGACTTGGTATGGAGTAGAATGAATTAAGGTTTCACTCAGGGGTCAGGGGGTCTTGTTATATAGCCCTGGAGGATGCACTATGGCCCTTGGATCAAACCGACTTAGATGAATGGTGTAGATTGCTCCTCAATGGCGATTATGAACCGACATAAGAAGGTGAGGCTGACATGTGGGTCCTAGGGCACGGCCGCCCTGGCTCCCTACCAGTGGGTCCCACTTTCGGGGGGCTGTGGTTCGAGTCTTCTAGAGTCTTCTTACTTGGTTGCCAAGTTGAGTTGCGTCATGGATAAGTCTTTGCATCGTATGGCTTGCAAACTCTAGCATTTTCTTGTTTAATCCCTGAAATTATATAAATCACCAAAACTCATGGAATTATGTTAGTCAAGCCCCTAAACTATGTTGATATTTATTTTAAGCCCTTATTTCATTTTAGTTGACTATGAAAATTATACCATAAGATACCAACAATGGCCATCGATTCACACTAGTCTCTCTCGTAGTGCGGGTTGAATTTAACGCAACCTCTCTTGTACACTGATATTGAAGACTCCAAACAACACTAATTAATTTGGCTTCTTTGTAATTAGAGAGCTATCAAGGTTCCACAGCTTTAAGGAGGGCCCAGATGGTCTTTTACCTTCTTCGCTAATCTGCCCTAAAGTTGCTAGAAATTCATTCTTTAAGACATAGAGGGAATACTAAAATATAAAATTTACAAGGGATACCCCTCATAATTACCTACTACCTCTCCATCTTGTCATTTAATAATGGCAAAACAGTCTTTGTTCAATTAATTTAATGTTGTTTAGCTAGTCATGGCGACAAAATAGGGGCTTAGTGACTGGTTTTAGTAGCTAAAGTTTAGGAGCCAAGGTCCAACAGGCCTTAGAAGTTGTTCGACCGATTTAATAGTATTGTGTGAGAGAAAATAAAACGTAAAAACAGGCCAAAATAAGCGGAGAGAATGGCAGCCAACCGCTGCGAAGGCAAGAGGCGGGGCAAAATAATTGAATATATAGGCTAATTTTATTTGTAAAGGGAAAACAAATTCAATAATATGAGTATGTACTACTGGACAAAAATTGAATAAAGAAAAAACCTAGGTCTTAGAAAATTTGGGCAAGAACATCAACTTATTCGCAAAAAAAGGACGAAGGCAATAACCAAGATCAGATATCGTGGTCGTATACTCGTCGTTCTCAGATGTTGTGGTCGTCGACTCATCGTTCGTCCTCGGCTGCCTGATCGTCGTCGTCGCTTAGAAGACTGAAACGCAGGCGTCGGTGCCCTACCGCCGCAAGTCTGTCTGTCGATCTCATCTTGAGTCGCGTGGTGATTGCCCTCGATGGCGCTGCCTGGTCTTGCAAACGCCGAAGAAGTCGCGTGCATTGTGGGTGTTGGCGGCTCGACTGCTTCGCCTCCTTGGAAACAAAGAACGACGATCTACATGCTGATGGACCACTACTCAATTAGCTAAAGGGTACGGTGTCTTACATACTTGGGCTCGGGCCCCTCCCGGCCCGGGCCCTCGGCACGTCGCACACCCCTGCCTACCCCATAAGGCCGGCACTGCAACAATGTTTCGTCTCGTCAAATTGTAGGTCGCAGTCTCCGGCTCTAGCTCACTCTATAGTTTAGTTTTACCGGTATCGTGATTTGCTTCTCCATTTCTGTTTTGCTTATTCATGTGTGATGGTAGAATTGATATCCAGCATCAGTAGCTTGTCCCTTGATTCGATGTGTGGATTATTTTGTTGTGTAATATTAAAATCTACTTATATGGATTGTGAGTTGAAATGTTGTCAAACTTTTATAAAAAATATGTATACAAATGTCAACCTGCTGATATAAAACAGGGGATAAAAACGCAAAACCTCGTAATAAAACAAGGGTAAAAACGCATAGGTAAAGTTATCATTTTTAACACCGTTAGAGGTACTTAACAGACTAAGAATAGACTCTTCCATTGTTTTGAAAAAGTGAGGATAAAAAACATATTTAAAAAACAAGGTTAAAATCACCATTGCAACTAAAAACAAGGGTAGAATCGCCAAATCTTTAATTTTAATTACATTAAAAAATATTTGTATTATGAAAAATAAATAGAATTTTATACTAGGAATATATTGATTGATGCGGCCCTATTGGGCTATTGCCCATGCATCTATCGTGCATTCGGGCCATCACTCGCACAACGTGTGACCCCTTCGGCCGTGGAAATAGAAACAAGAATTTAAGGCGGCAACAAGAGAAACGGGCTTAAGCTGCTCTCTTGTTCATTCGGGTGTGTTTAGATCACCAAAATTTGGTGCAAAATTCTGTAGCATGTTACATCTGACACTGTAACACGTTTAGTTTGTTAGTGGTAAATATTATCCTATCATGACGTAACTAAGCTCAAAAGAATCGCCTCGCAACGCACATCTAAACTGTGCAATTAGTTTATTTTTTTACCTACATTTAGTATTCGATACATATGCCGACATTGTGATGTGATGGGGAGTCTTCTTTTTGCATAGTGGAATTTAGGGAGGAATTTGAGGCTCTAAACAGTGCCGTGTCATTTTCCATGCCCACACGCCCAAAGTTAACGGTCTGAACCATGTGTTGGCGTCTGTTGCTCATATGGGTCATGGCATTTTTGTGTTCCCTATAGCTGTTTTTTTTCCAAAAGCGTGTCCATTGACACGTATTGGCCTATAGCTGTTGAGGACACAGCGGAAGCAGGCCACTAATGTGCTGCTAAATAATATAAATATTTATTTATATTTCTAAATAATAAATATATTAAAATGGTTAAAATGAAAGACAATTTCATTTAGCACTATAGCTAGAAAATGCACTCTTTTTCGGAAGGGAGGTAGCAGAGGATTGGCTTATTCCATCGGGAGAACGTAAAATCAGCGAATGTCTACGGGTGTGTTTAGAGCCCAAATATTTGGGCAAAGTTTGACAATTCGACTAAAATTTGACACTTGTAGCGAATTAAAAAGATTGTAGCCCATAACATGGCTGCCATGTGTATGACAATATATGACAATAACAATGACAACGAGGGGAATTAAGGCTCTAGTTGCGGCACGACAACATCTACTGTATTACGGTTATATAGTACACATGTAAATGACCAGTGGGACCCAGATGGCATTGAATTATAAGACCACTCATCTCGAAGCAAGGTACAGATGCCTAGCTGGTAGTTTTCGTGCCCGCAACAACAGTAAATCATAATTCCCGTAGTATATGAATGCATTATATTTATTCCTCTACTCCCTCCGTCCCCAATTTGAATTTGTTACCCTAAATTCCGTCATCATCTTATTCGATCTTCGTCTTATTCAAATTTTTTACACAAATATAATTTATTTTGTTATGACTTATTTTATTAATGAAGATACTTGAATACTGATTAATTTATTTTTACGATTTGCATAAATATTTTGAATAAGGCGGATGGTGAAACATGAAGTTTTAAAAAGTCAAAACGACAAACCCATGGAACGGAGGGAGTATGTGTCTTTTAGCAGGAATAATAAAAGCCTTGAGCAACGTGGAACGACACAAACTTTCAAAAAATGTGAAAAGCGTCCTAACCCAAGTCCAAGGTAATAAATTACATGGTGACATTTGCGTGCAACAGGCATGCATGCATGGGGCATGGCTCCACTCACAGGCTTTGCGTGGCCGGGAGACTAGGCAGAGGTTACTGTAGCATCTCCCTTGTTGAAGGTGGTGTTGTGTGCCTGTGTCTGTTGTGGTGCCTTCCTGGCGCTAGCGTCTCTGCCTACTTTCACACTCACCAATTGGGGCGCACCTGAACCAGCTGATGGATGAATATGAATCCACGCTGCTCCTTTGGCTTCACGTCATGTGCTTTCCTCCTCTAATTTTCCCCACCGTCCGTCGCTCACCATACCATGCCTGCGTGCCGCAGCATGCCATTGCCATTCACCCCGTTCCATCAAAAAATTCAGCGCTGGGTATGCAAGACGATGGCTGCAAAGCCAAATTTCGCGGAGTTTGCCGGCCGGGGCTGAATGCGGATGAGATGTTGGTTGTTTTTGTTGCCAATCTGTGTCACGTGGCGGGCTGGCGGATGCACTGGAAAAGCGCGTGCACCGCGCAGGGAGGGGACGCCACTGACGAGTCAGCCAGTCAGTCCCCCAGCACACGTATCAGCGCGAATCTGACAAGCTGATGCAATAGGATTCGCATTTACTCCGTACTAGTATACGTGGCCTGCTGCCCGCTAGTGATGCTAGTGCTAGCGGTACTATCTACCGCTACTAAAACCTAGTAGCTGGCTTCATGTACCAAATCCAAAGCAATAGTCTCTAATCTGTCGCGGAAACAGACGCACTAGTTTCACGGGCACCACTGCGTGCGCATCTCGTGCTCACGCTCCAAAAGCTGTCTATGCAGCTCCGCGAACAGAGGACTCGCTCGGCTTGTGCAAATCAAACGATCAGCGAGTCACGCAGACACTTTGCAATCATCTCATCCCCGTATAAGAGCAAGTATTATAGATTTAGTCGGTTCTTAAGTGCAACAAAGATGCATGGTGGTGGGCCCATTCTTTATTTAAAAGCATATCGAGGAACACCAGCCAATAGCGTCGCAGTGCATGCTTCTTCCGCCCATTTCGGCCGGCGTCTCGCCGTCGCTCGCTCCTTCTATTTTCTGTTTTTTTTTTCATCCACGTAGGATCTCAGCCAGCTCTCAGCCCCTTATAATACTTGCTCTAACCAACCATCTCTGTGTCCGTCACGGTCACCCAGGACACTGGGCGTACCCACGACCGTCCGTCCGGCCCGGTACACCAGCAGAGGAGAGGGAGAGAAGAACAAGCACAAACAACAAACCCATCCGTCCACGGACGGGCACACGACGGAGTACTATGCAACGGCACTCGGCAGGTAGACACGGGGATCAAACCCAAACCAACCCGGCGGCAATTACTCCAGAAATCACCAAATCTCAGCACCCGCGCATCGCATTCAGCGCACCCACGGCCAAGGCCAATCCAATGGAATAATAAACGTACTAGTACATCCGCCAAAGCATTCACCTAGTACCCTCATCAAAGCACATAAATTTACTCTTACTGTTTGGCAATCAAATCCTCAAGGACAAGATATTAGTATGTACTACTACATCTACCTCATCAAAGGTTTGCCCATTCAGCATTTCAATCTGGGCCTGGGGAACCCTGCAAATAACTCTGCATTCACCTCACAAACTGGAACAGTACGCTTAACACATCAATCAGACGCACAAGAAAACATCACGGCCAAACATTACCACCTCCGTCCTCACATAATTAACTACAGGTTCGATAACGAGCATAAATAAATTGAAGCTACGAAGCCACGGTGCAGAGGTCACAAGCACAAACAAGGTGTGCGCCGAGAGCCTGAGACTGCAATTCAGTACTGGATACATAGAAATCCATAATATGGAGCTTAGACACCATAGGATAGTCAGACAGTTCGACTAGCATGGCAGTTAGATAGTAGGCCTACTACATAGGCGGTGGAGGACGACACCGAGGGAATTCTTCTTGCAGAACTCCTAAGGCCCGCCAAGGTGGGCGCCGAGCTCGCCAAGGTCACCATCATCGTCCTGAAGGCGGACAGCGTCCAGCTTCTGCCTCAGGACCGTGATTGCGTTCATGATCAGCTCGTAGGCTGTGATGGCGCCCGTTGTTTCAACAGTGAAGATGAAGCTGTCCTCCTTCGCATTGATGACAACTAAGCCTGGCTTTCCCATGGCCTCAGCGTGCTTGATCACCTCTTCATCATAGGTGTATGCCTCAGCATTGTCCACCACCACCTGATAATTTACACAAAATAAATGCAGCTGCTCAACACCATGGATTTATTCATTTATATATATTTATTATAAAGGAAATCCGCTAGTGAAAGAGACACAAGCAGCACTGTATGATGTTGTGCCAAGTGGCCCAGTATTGGTGATCAATTACAAGTTTGATTTGATTAACGACAGACAAATCATTCAAGCGGCCAAATTTGTATTTGCAGTTGCCACAATACAGAAGCTGAACAACCTTTTTTTTTTAGCATCCAGAAGCTGAACAACCTGATTTGGCATGATGAAACAGTAAAAGCATGCACGGCTAAACCTCAGATTATCTCTGCCAACAAGAGTGCAAGACCAGTGAATCATGCCAAGCACTTGGCTGCAATTGTTGTCCTAGCAAGGTATTCTATAAAAAATTGCTGTCTCAATAACTTACCAGCGATATTTACAGTGAAATTCCCCCCTTAGATTTCAGGTGAAGCCTTCATGTGTCATTTAAATATCCTAATTCTACATTATGCTATTGTTTCTGTTGAAGGGACAATTTATGGTTAACCTAAGTGCTCTGCATACCCGATCATTTCAGAAAGCATAACAGCATAGCTGGCAGGCTGTGCTCGTTACCTTTACAGAGAATAACCTACATTTGCAAAATAAAAATTGAAACATAAAAGGTGATTCATGGTTCTAATACATGTTAAGAGTTTATTAGTTTTTACGATGACCAAGATCGGCTTTCAAGAAATTTGGCAGAAAAATTATTGTTGATGTGATGAGAGAAAGGGACACTTCTAAACATAAAAGGTATGAGGAGCAGTTGAGATTGAGAGTTAGAACGCAGAGTACAGGAACTGGTGAGGTGGTTTGTAACCGTGGCTGCTGCAGGATTGCCGGTCGCCACCATCAAAGAGAAACCCACTCGCATGAGTGGTTTATTCCTTCTTCTACAGTTTCTTTACAGCAAGGAAAGTGCCCTTTATACTCAGCTGCACTGTTAACAAACTTCAAACAATCCTAGCGATTAATGACTTCCTAGCCAACCCAACCGGTCCAGTTCTTGCCAATCCTAGCCACAGGCTGGGCTTGGTGGATGTCGAGGGCGCCACCGCCTATACTGGCGCCCTACATGTCAAGTCCACACAAAACCACAGTGCAACTAGGAAAGTCCAAAGTTGCCACACCAAACCAACACACAGCTAGAGGCAAAGACCTAAGGAATGAACCTCTCGGTTTTTTTAGAATATATCAGAAATTGAAAGATTTTACAAGTTTTTTTCTCAAATACACAGGAGAACTGGTACATTCCTTCCTCAAAAGGAAAAAGAAAAAGGTCAAGTATAAAAATAAGGCCCATTAATGGTACTCCCTCGTCCCTCCGTTCCAAATTATAAGTCACTTTGACTTTTTCGGTACATCCATTTTGCTACGCATAAGATATAATAATATGTCTAGATACATAGCAAAATGGATGAACCAAAAAACTCAAAGAGACTTATAATTTGGAACGGAGTGATAAGGTGGTCCGATGGCTTCTCTGTGGTGACCTTACAAGTCAATAAACAGTGTAAACTACATTTGCACAATCACTTGCTGATTTCCCTCCAAATGATGATATATTCTCAATACTGAGTCTTAATGCCCAAAATGCAGGAGATAAAGAGATATAACCATTGATTAAATATTAGTGATGCAAGCTATGATACTCTTTTAAGTTCCATCAGAATTTGTACTCCCTCCATAGTTGAA
This sequence comes from Hyparrhenia diplandra, assembly GCA_015847255.1. Lineage (NCBI taxonomy): Eukaryota > Viridiplantae > Streptophyta > Magnoliopsida > Poales > Poaceae > Hyparrhenia > Hyparrhenia diplandra. Next base: position 59,321 of record JADLZK010009012.1, on the reverse strand, counting down.
AAGAAAGACGTTTAGGACAGCGACACGGTCTCCAAAGCAACTTTGACTTCTCTTTTCTATAAAAATATTTATTAAAAAATTATATATGTATACTTTTACGAAAGTATTTTTCAAGACAAATCTATTGATATGATTTTCACATTTCTAAACTCAACGACTTAAAAAGTTATTCATGATTTATGTTCCCAATGTTTGACCCAAACCTTTTCCAAAACATCTTTCTTTTCAACTATGGAGGGAGTACGTGGCTATCCAATTATGGAAGTTGGTTTTTTTCATACTTGCATTTGCGTGTACACTTTAAACTGCAAATTATCAATTTTAAGGGCATACATGTCTTTAACTGCATGTCAAAACACAGGTGCATTGTGTGGCTAGACCTGGAATGGATTAAAATCCAAATCCAACACTAGAGGCATCCAAGAAAAATCTAAACATGAAGAATCCACCTCTAGTCCAGTTTAAAACATAGAAAATCCAATCCAATCCACCTGCGGAACATCCATAATCCAATTAACATCCAGCCGATGATGTGCCCTTGTCCTGGAGGTTGGCCTGGTGGCGGGTGGTGTAATCGGCACAGCGCCAGGTAGCTGGTGACATTAGAGAGCAGAGATCCAGAGAAAGAATAGAGCTGGATGGAAGTCTGCTTTAGTCATGGACAGGAGCATCCGGTGGGGAAGTCTGCTTGGAGGTGACCCAGGAGCAGCAACTCCACCTAGGTGGTGTCGCACAGAGGAGGCAGCCTTTACCTGTCGCTGCAGTGAGAGACCAGGACGGAGAAGAAGCGACATATGAGGGCACGGATGAATATCCGATGGATTTTTGGACATCACATTCTGGGTATCCACAATCCAAAATGTTTTACCGACTTTAGGTACAAACATAGTTCTAAGGTGTCGCCTAGGCGTCCCCGGCGACCCCCAGCGCCTTGCAAAAGGCTCACCTCGGCGGGCAAGGCGGGCGTCTAGGCGTCTAAGGCAGGCACATAGGCGTTCGGGCGGTGGCACATTGTCATGCCTCGCCTTTATGCCTTAAGAAGTTAAGAACTATGGCTATATATACTATACAGCTCCAACCCAATCCAATCCAATATAGTCCATGAAGAAAAAATCAAATAACCTTTGCACAATCCAAGTCCAACTCCACGTCTACATGTAGCTAGGTGACCTGGATGCCAGAAATTTTCTCACCTAGGCTCTTAGGCCACACCTTTAGAACAGTGTGTAGGCAGTCCCTCCCTCCCTACCTACCTCTCTAACCACCGATCTCTACAGAACATAGACCACAAGCTGTCCTACAATTAGGCTCACCAAACTGATACGACAGATTTTGAAATACAGTATAATGCAAACTACATTAGTGAAAGCATACAGTAACCACTATACAAGGAAGTAGTCGTTGAGTAGTATCATGTTGCAGCGTGGAACTGTAAAGTACTACATAATGATAAATATTTAATTCTACGGATCACATCAATGATAGGTCAAGACAAGAAAAAATAATTGAGAATTACTTGAGAAAACAAGCTGACCTGGTTAGCAGAATCAAGCTTAAAAACTTTTGTAGGGCTACTTTTCGATCAAGCCTCTTTTCTCTTCCAATGTCAATGTTTCCATTAGTTCTTCACTGATATGTATTTCGGGCTCATACATGAAAGTCACGGTAGCAGCTGGTGACCATTTGGCATGGTCCTTGCCAATTCCTTTTCCTAGCAATGGCACGAAGCTTTAATTCTTGCCCCCGACGCTTTACAATAAGTATGCCTCTGAAATCAGCAACATACAATAAGTTGACTACTCAATAAGTATGCCAAATGTATCCATATTCAATGGAAAAAAAAACACATTTCTTTAAGGAAATAGAAATAGTTGTTTCTAAGCAAATCTGATTCAATTGTCTTCCCTCCAGATTCCCAGTAAAACAAATTCCTAGCAAAAGTTTGCCCAGTATAAAGTGCACTGAATTTATATACCCCATGAAAACATCTATACAGGCATAACATGCATCCATAGCAAGTGTTTTACCTTTTTTTTAGTGGATGAAACTTTTGAAAGGTTTTGACACTGAACAGTGAACACAAGAGTTAAAAACAGCTACTAAACAAAAGACACATCTAGAACCATGCATTTTTATATCCATGCTTCAAATCACTACCAATTAGAACAGAGATTATTACTATATGCTCATACTGCAGCTGTCCTAATAAACAGTGCAGTACAGGGATATTTCTTTTGCCCCTGCTATTTCAACATATTAAATTGATCTAACCATTAACACTTATAAAGTACAAGAATGGTTAAGCATGGTTAGAAGGCAATTTAATAACAGTCATATAGTATCCATTGCAACCCTAAAGTGGAATGCAGATGGCACAAATTTCTTTTGTAACAAGAGAATGTGCACAAGAAGCTAGGGGAATGACTATAGAGGTTTCACCAATGAATATTTATGAGTGAAATTTGAGGATACTAATGCAACCATTAAGAATTAAGATCCGTTACATAACTACAGCCCTAGGGAGCCACTTTCCCCTCTTCATGGTGAAAAAAAAAAAATATATGGGCCCCCACAAACGGCGTGATTCTAACACCCCACCCCCTATTTCCTCCAGCACACCCTTTCAATGTTGGAAGCTTTGATTAAAAGCGTGGCTGAAAAAATCTGTCCCAAACAGGGCCTACAGCAGTGCATAGGTTGTTGCTGATACAATGAGGCACCACATGACACAAATTCAGCATACTTGAACACCAAAAGGTCAGAGACATTAACAGGGGTATAAATAAGTTCCAACCAACTTAGTATAACAAATAGAAAATTTACAGAAGGTGGACCACGGTTGCTAGGAACACTGAAGGAACTAGAATATCTACATCACTCTAGAACAAATAAATCGATCCACTAAAAACAGTTTACTTGTCTGCCAAAGCAAGGAGACATGTTGAAATCTAACGCATGCAGATAACACAATGCTAGATGGAGATCTCAGATACAATTGAGTTCAAGCCTCAAATAACATTACACATTCTGATGGACCAATCATTCAAATCAAAATTTAAAATTATTAAGCATGGCAAATAGTGGAATAAATTGAGCAACACAGAATAAGACCACAAGCAGGTAGGGCAAGTAGCTAAATGATGGATGACTTGCCTATTCTCGTTCGAAGTGTTGGCTCCAAAGGGATCGGTGCCGCCGAGCGCTTGCTGGTAGGCGCGTGCTTGGTCGACTGGGCAGACCTTGGGATCCATGGACCTCAGGTCGTTGGATGTGACCTCGAGCGTCTGGTCGGAGTCGGTAGCGCGCGCGGCGAGGTGGAACTCAACGGAGCAATACTCGCAGGAGCCGTCGCCGTCGCAAGCGTCGCAGTCCCGAGAGAAGCGCATTTGCATGGCGGCGGCGGAGGTGAGCGGGATGAGCCCCAGACGGTGGGCGATGAACTCGTCGTTGAGCACGGAGGAGTTAACCTCGATCTCGACGAGATCGATAGCGACGGTTGGGACCTCGGCGATCATGACGCGGCGGAGGGCATTGGCCATGCTGGCGTCGGTGTCGCGGAGCTCGAACTTGGCGTAGTCGTCCTTGAGGTCGCGGATCCGAACGCGGGGGAAGCGTTGGTACGATGCGCCGGCAGGGCGGTCCATCTCCCTAGAACGCGCGCCGGCCGCCGCCGCCGGAGAAGAGGGTCCTGGGGTTGGTTACTAGTGTGAGTGCGACGCCGCAAGGGTTTTGGGGCCGGGGTGGGGAATTGGGGATTTGGGGGAATACGGCGACCGCGAGAACACAGAGGGGGTGATTGGTTGTCCTGACCAGCCGAGGGCCATCCGGGCTCATTTGGTACGGGGCCGGCTGTTTTGGTTCCCCACTCGTGCCCAAACGGTGCATCCGTTCGTTCATTTCAGTCCCTCCATTCCGGCTCCTCTCGTCTTCTCAACTCGAGCTTCCCTCTCCGTCTGGCTCGCACACAAGGTCGCCGCGGAACCCTAGCCTCGTCTTGGCGGAGATGGAGCCGTCCCCCACGATAAAAAGCGCGCCGGGTTCGGTCTTTGGCATTCTTGTAACACCCAGGTGTTATTTACCGATTAAGTAATGGATTGGACAAAAATAAGTTTAGTTATGGTTGGTTGAGTTGTTGGATGAAAAGATGCGAAAAAAGAATAGGAATCAGAGCTTACCCCCGGTGGAAACCCTAAACCCTAACCTTTCTTTACCCCCTTTTCGTTATTTAAAAATCTAAGCAAAATTTGACAAAACTTCCAAAAGCTAGTTTGTAGATCTTTTTTCTTGATAAACAAAAGATATGTACAAAGTTTTTCAAGTTTTTGAGTAAATTTAAAAGTAATTTTGAATTCAAATTTATCCCTTTTTGATCCCATTTCAAAAAGTCATATTTAGAGGCCGAATTTGAAAATGTTCCAATTGTGAAAATTGTAGATCTTGAAAAGTTAAGCAAAGTTGCTTTTTTGGAGTTTTTTCGAGTTCAGTTCAAATTTGTGGAGAATTTGATCAAAAATCGAAAGTTAGGGTTTGGGTGCTCTGATAACCCGGCATGGGCGCCCATGCGGCCCTTTGTCGCCGCCGGTCGCCGGGCCGTCTCGGCGGTTCGGCCGTCCTCGCGTGTTCTGACCAGGCGGCGAGCTTCGCGAAATCGCCGACCACCTCATCGTTTCTCTCTTTTTTCGTTAAAACCGGCCACCACCATCCTCTTCTTCTTCTTTTCTTCCTCAAAATTAAATTACCGCCGTCGGTCTACGCCCATGCCCGCGCCATCTTTTGCCGAAGTCCCAATCGCCCAGCGATTGACCGAACCATCACATCCGCCTCACTCTTGCGCTCGGTTGCAACCGCTCGCGTCGCCTTTAAATCGGAAGCACCCTTCTCGCCTTCTTCTTCCGCAGGCCCCATTTGTGCGCCGTCAACCACCCTCGCCGTCGGCGGCCCGTCTGGTGAGCCCGCGGCGAACCACCTTGAGCCCTAGCCGCCTCGTGCTGTTACTTCGTGCGCTTCGGCGATTTTCGTAGCCGGAGCTCCGTCGCGCCGAACGCCATTGCCACCGCCGGTTCCGCGTCGCCGCCGCCGCGGTCGCAGCCGTCGGACTACCTCCGGCTTCGTCACGCGCAACCAGCGTGAGCATCGATGTTGCGGTGAGCTCCTTTCCCTTTCCGTGCCCTTGGTTTTGGCCCGGTATCCCGCTAGTATCGCGGAACGCGACGCCGGCGAAACTCTGCTCTGCTCCGCGCCAGCGCCGCACGAAGAAGCGTCGTTAGGGGCCCGTTTAGATTCGATTAAGTTAGGGGTTTTGCTTTCGCCCGTGCTTCTTTGAACTTTGTTGCTACGCTCGGCGTCGCCGGGGATGGCTCCGGTGAGGCAGCGCCGCCGTTGTTGCCGTACTGCCGCCCCGCCATGGAGTTTCCGTGCTCGAGAAGGGAAAAGTGGGGTCAGGTGATGCGGGGGAGGAGAGGGGAGTCGTGGGGAGGAGTCCCGTGGTGGAGAGCTCGCCACGTGGGGAGCCGATTAAGCGCCGGGCCCATACGTCGGCGTCGGGAGCTCTGCCTCCCAAACCCCTCTTGTCATTGCAGGTCGGCCTGTTGGGCAGTACCGCCAAGTCGGGCGGTTTCGCCCAATGGCCGATTTCCAATTTATTTTGTTTTGTGATTTTTCTTAAGTATGAATAGTACCCGATTTTGTGATTTTCATATAAATTCATATGCTTGTTTAAAAATTCTGAAAATTTTTGTAGAGTCTTCTTATGAGTATGTTTACGTATGAAAATTTTGAAACTTAGGTTTTGAATAGTTCTTGCATGTTTTAAAAAATACCATCTTTAATTGAAAATGCATCTTCCATGATTTTTAGAAAATAAAATATTTATTCAAAAATCATGAAAATTTATTTGGTAATGTTTTTTTATGATGTGAATTACTTGTTTAAAAAGTTTGGAGTCATTTTAAAATGTTTAAATTATTTTCTATTTCATGCTCTATTATTTTATGTGTTTAACCTAAATGTTTAGTGTTTAATGACTTAGGATTTGTGTGACTTTTGTGTTGTTTTGTGAATCTTGGATCATACACACTCAAATGGTCCTTGAGAACTCCTTAGGCAATGGTGATGACATCTTGTAGAGTAGTTCAACAAGTTGGTTTTGTTGGGTTGCAACTTTATCGTGAAGGAAAGTTGTACTCAAGTTGTTATCATTTCATGCATCGTTTGAGCATCATATTTAAATTCCATCATGTTGAAGCATACATTATTACGTGTAGTGAACGAGTGATGTGGTTTCGCGATGATCGAGCTTTGGAGAAGGTGTATCCACTAGAGATGTTGGTGTCAAGTATGACTCGGATGATCCGATCACTTGAATCTAACTTTCCCTGCAAAGCAGGCAAGCCCCTGATACATTTAAACCTTTCCTTGTATTTTACAAAGCTTTTACACTTATGTTTATGATATGTTGCATTAAGTTCTAGGAGTTGGGCGATAACCTAATTCTTTGCATTAACATCCTTGATTATTGCAATACCATCCTTGTTAACCTTTGTTTTATTTCGAAAATGTTTAGTGATGCTTAGCCCTGCTTAATTAGTTAAGCTTTGTTTCTTCAAAATGCTTTACATGAGAATATGGTATATTTTCGGAAAAGAAAGAGAAGTAGAAATGAATTTGAGATCGGACGGGACGTAGGTTGAAAAGCCGGCAGGATACCTAGCCGTGCTTGTCCCGTGTTGGTCGTTTAAGGACCGTCCGTGGATTGGCCCTTGGATCAAGAATTTATAATACTGGCCACATACTCGTGTAAGCCCGGAGATCTCGGAGGTGAGCCAAATCGAACGCACAACCGCCAAGACCGGAGTGGAGAGATGGCGGGAGTACAAGTTACCCTCGTGGGTTAAAGTCCCGGATTGGAGGTGTGTACGGTACTCTCGGGTGGCGAGGACGCGGTCCCGTTTTGACGGTCCGAGTGAGGGTTGACATATGCAAGTTTAAGTTCTACATATGTCGTGGTGGTGAGGTATCCCCAACTGGGTTTTTAAGCGGTTCGAATCGGGCGTTTGCTCCACGAGAAAAGGAGACTTGATCCTCGCACCCTTCTCCGTAGTAATTGATGGAATATGATTTTGAGGAAAGAAAGTTGGCTTATGAAAGAAATGTTTGCTCTAGTATAGAATCACCTAGAGTATATGAGTTACCAATTTGAAATTAAAACCTTGAAAGTAAGGATTCACTTTTAGTAAGCTTTTCTGCAAAATGAGTCCTTGATTCTTGCTAAAACCTTTCCTTGATTTCCCCTAAGCCGGCATTCCTAAGTCTTCTCCTTTTTCCTTGACGGTTAAGTCTTGTTGATTACTCCCGTACTTAGGGTTTGTTAACCCTTGTTGTTGTAGGTCTTGACTCGTCTTTGTTAACCAAGGTTATGTCGGTGGGCATGACATGATCCGGTTGTCTTCTAGTCTACTCGGTTTACGCAAATTAATTAAGTTAAGTTTACTCAAATGTAACTTACTCACATTTTGTAAAATTAATGTTATTATTCTTCCGCACTCGATCTATATTTTTGTAACAAATGTTGTAATGTTGTAGCTACTCCTTTGTTGATCTTGGTATGAGTGGTGAAATCGGGTTTTCGATGACACCCGGACGAGACTTCTTAAGTTATTGGGTGCATCTACACAACTGTCGAGAGGTCTTTGGGACAAAGACAGTCTTGAGTGGGCCCAATAATTAGGAGGTTACATTACGATTACCGCCTCCTTTCCCCGCCGTCTACCTCCTCCTCTCTCTGCTGCCTGTGCGCGCTCTCTTCTTCCTCTCCCTTGCCGGTTGGTCGCCGCTTCCATCACCGCCGGCGGATCCTAGCTTGGGTCTTTGGTGCTGCGGCTAGTATACCCCCCCTCCCTCTCCTCCCCTCCTCCTCCTCCTCCGATTAATGCGTGGTTTGGTATACCCGACCGGATCTATTTTGATTTGTTGCATTTATTTTGATTGATTCGGTGCACGTGGTTGGTATACCCTTTGGGATCTATGGATTTCTTTTGTAGATCCACTCGTTCCATGGCTAGATCCAACGTCTGTGGTTGGTATACCCGGCTGGATCTAATGATTTCATGTGCAATGCTATGTATATGTGATGTTATTTTGCTCTGTGGTAGCCGGGGTTCACTGATGATGAAAAATTTCTATGTTAAACTGAGCTCAGTGCCTACTAGGTCGATGATTAGCTCATTAAAATAGATCTAGGCGCTGGAGGAGCACCTTTGGTGTGGCAACCGCCCTAGTTTCTAGTTCACTTATGCTTCTTTTTGCAACCTTTCATTAGTTCACTTTGCACGATGGTTCATTCCTCGTCTCTAATTTGTCCCTCGCATGTCATTTTCATTGTGCTTAGAAATGGATTTCCAAGCCATGCGTCGTGGAGCATTTGCCATGGTAGTTCTTTGTTGCTTGCTTGCGGTTTTTCATGTGGTTTTAGGAGGAGGGTGGGTGATGCTAGATCTGTGACCTATGGCCCCATGCTTGAGAGAGACCAACAGAGGCATCACAACCTTAACTACATTTACAACTCTACTGATGTCCATTGTGTCAACCTACTTAGGATGAGAAGGCAACCTTTTTTTCAGCTTTGTGATATGTTTAGGGCTAGAGAGCTTGTTACAGACTCTATCCATGCAAATCTGTTGAAGAACAAGTTGCAATGTTCTTGCATGTGGTTGGCCACAATGAGAGGTTTAGAGTTGTAGACCTCGACATTTAGGAGATCGGTTGAGACCATCGGCGAGGTTCTTTTTCTGAGAGTCCTGTTTGTAGTAGGAGAGTTGAGGAATGAAATGATACAACCTCCACCCACAAATGTGCCTCCTAAGATCCATGCTAGCGAGGAGGTGGTACCCATACTTCAAGGTGCAGTGGTACCCTTTTGCCCATTTTAGTTTCACTGTTCCACCAGCGTGTTTGCTTACATTCCATAATTTTGTACATGTGAAATAGGACTCACGTAGGGAGCAATTGATGGCACACATGTCCTAGCTAGGGTGCCTAGGAGGATGCAAGCTGCCTTTAGGGGTAGAAAGAACACCCCAACACAAAATGTGCTAGCGGCCGGTGTCATTTGACCTCGTGTTCACCTATGTGCTTGCTGGTTGGGAAGGTTCTGCACATGATGCCCTCATTTTTGACTGATGCCTTGAACATAAATGATGGCCTTGCAAATAAAATAGGACTTAGGATGAACTCACTGGTGTTATTTGTGTTCTGATTTCTGTTTGTGATGATATTTGTGATGACATTATTTGTTTTTATGAGACCTTAGGCACTGAGCAATGATGTATGAACAATTTACTGCTTGTATTGTAATAATTCTGTGATCCATTCTTCCATGTTCTTTTGTCATAATTGGGTGTTGCATGGGCAGCCATGGCAGGTTTAGGTGACCAGATTAACTGGATAGATGCCGATGCCATCCTTGTGGGTGACAATGACCCTCCCAGTAGTAGGCGGGCTGCACCACCCGGCCGAGGTCCAATCAAATGGACTCCTGTCCTCTCCGGTTTCATGCTAAGGAGGTTCTATGACCTCATTGCCTAAGGTGTCAAACCCCGACAAGGGGTTTAAGGAGGTTCATGTGAGGCAAGTTCTGCGTGCATCTTTGTCGACTTTCTTTGGGGTCAATGTGACTGCCCAGTTTACAACCACCTTAGGAAGTGGAGGCAGAGGTGGGTCAAGGTGGATAAGCTTAGGGACCTTAGTGGTGCTCTCTGGAACAATGACCTCCACATGATAGTCCTAGACGAGGACCACCTCAATGGGCACACTAAGGTTAGGCTTGGGTACCTTGTTCTTAGTGTAATGTGTTGCCATCATTGATGCTAATAGTTCATTGTCTTTGGTACCTAGGATCATCCTAAGGATGCTAAGTTCCTCAATACTTCTATTGAGAACTTTGTTGAGATGGAGGCAATATTTGGTGGTGTTCAGGCCACTGGGAGGTTTGCTATGGGCTCAAATGAGCCTCTGGGCACTGACATGGGCCAGGTTGATTGTGATGCTACTGGAGAAGTGACTGACCATGCTAAAACTGATGCACAGTCTGGTAAGGCCACTGGTGCAGAACCTACTGTTGGCACTGAGGAGAAGGAGAGGGCTGGAAAGAAAAGGAAGGTCAACTTTGAAGAGGCTGACCTAATGGCTGGCATGGTTAAGGCAGTGCATGCTGTTGGAGAGGCTCTCAAGGCTCCACAGCACAATGAAGTGCACTCTGACCTCTACTCCTGTGTCATGGGGTGCCTTGGGTACACCCAGGAAGCACTGATGTTTGCTCTGGTCTACCTCCTCAAGAACAAGGTAGAGGGCCTTTGCTTTGTGCAGATGTCTGAGGAGCATAGAATCCTGTGGCTTAGGACCTACCTTACCACTAGTTACTTCCAGTAGTGAAGTGGGACATGCAACTAACCTATGCTAGATGACTATTTTTGTGTAGCACTGACCACACCTAGTGCTAGGAATGATGTTGAGGGGCATGAACATTGAACCACAGCTCCTGGTATTTTTGTATAGCATAGGACATGCATGAGATGGTTTGTGGCAGCCTGGACTATGGTTGCTGCTAGTACTTGTGATGCTGTGCATGCTCACAGCTGTTTTAATTTGGGCAAACTGATGCCTGCCTAATATCTTGCACCTGTCTATTTTCATGCACCTGTCTATTTTCATGCACCTGTCTACTATCATGGACCTGTCTATTATGATGCTCCTGTCTATTATCATGCACCTAGCTATTATGATGCTCATGTCTTTTATCATGCTCTGTCTATTATGATGCTTTGGCCCATGATGATTTCAGGACATGGCTGAGGTGTTCTTGGGTTCTTTTGCCATGAAACTAAGCCTAGTGGGGTCAGTAACTAGTTTTAGTTCCTGTTCCAACCAGGCTTTGTTGATGGTAAAGGATACACACTGTCTCCTATGATGAATGTTAGCATCGAGGCTTTTTTTTGGCTTATTACTCCAGTTCTTCTCCCCTAAATGGCCAATGATGCAGGACTTAAAATCTGAGGTGGCACTTGACTATTCATTGGTGTTGTTTCATGGCAGTCATCAAGTATTCTAGCATCATCCACAGGAAAGCAACCTATTGGACATATGTCCTTTATGGATGGCACCCTGTGGATGGTCTAGAATACTCCATGCCTGTTATGTTGTTTACTGTGTTTGTTACCTAATATGGTAGCCACCTGTGATGATTAACTTGCAATGTGCTCAGGACTTCAGTGGTGGTCTGAGTGATTCTTTTACAAAGGCCACACAAAGATCCATATGAGGGCTGCGTGGGGAGTTTGTAAAAGAAACACTCACAATCTCCATGATTGTCTCTGATTGAAAGTAACAGATCTCTGACTGAGGCCTCTTTGTTTCTGTTACTCCTTTACTTTCTTCTACTTTGTCCTATGATGCAATCACAATAAAGGTGAGGTGGCTTCTGTACATGGTAGTCATCAAGTGTCTACCATCATCAACAGGAATGCAACCATTTCTGGATGACATCCTGTTGATGTAGGTCGACACTCCATGGCTGCTGTGTGTTTTGCTGTCTTTATTAACATTTTTAGAAGCCACCTATGATGCTTAACTTTAAGCTGAGGCCTTTTTTCCTCCTACTCCTAGACTTTTTTGCACTTTGGCTTGTTGCTGGTGCTGGTCAACTCAACATTGAACTCAATTTCCCAAATTTCCATTGGCCGATGATGCAAAAACTATTCAACTGAGGTGGCTTGTTTGTTATATATTTGTTTTCAAGGTAGTCATCAAGGCATGGCATACCTCCCCTTCCAAGCAACCGAGTGCTTACCCCCCTCTGGATGGCTGGGAGGGGACGATGCCATGTCTCCATGCCTGCTTTGAGCTACGGAGTTCGTACTTGATCCCACCAATGATGAAATTCTGTAATGCTGAGGCAGAATGCTTTGTATTTTTCATGTTGTTCATCGAGTCGTCGAGAAATTTGCAAGCCTTGGCGTCCTACTGATCAGTTGAAGTTACAGTTCGTAATCATTGATAGTTGAGGTTGCAAATTCCTCGACGATTTCATGGGCACCATGTGCTTTTAGCCTGTGATGAGGACAGGGCCATTTGGTGTGACTGAATTGATTCTGGACTTGTTGAGGAACTGGGTATCCTTATGCTCCAAGTGCAGACATGAAAAATATTGGCACTTGTACCTGAGGCATTTCTGTTGACAGATTTATCTATTCTGTGAGGCTTATTTGTGAAGCAAAACTGTTTTACTGTCATTTCTCATTGCTTATTCCATCTGTTTTGTCAAGGGCATGGCTTGGTACGTGGTGTACAGAGGGAGGGTGCCTGGTGTGTACAGCTCATGGGCAGTGTGTGCTACACAGATCAGTGGGTTCCCAAATAACTACCACATGAGTTTTCCTACCAGGGAGGAAGTGAAGCTTCTTACTTGGAGTACAATTTGGAGGTGACAATGTGCCTCTGTTGGAGAATCTTTGCCGCTTCTTTGCTCCGACCACCGCGTATTACTGTTAATGGACAATCTTTGCTCCAAATTGTGCCACTTGGCTCTTTCCCCGCTTTGTGTTGTTGTCATAGTTACGGTATCCGGAGTCCTTGTCTTTAGCTGCTTTGTTGATCATTTTCAGTTTTCATTATTAGCCGGTGATGATTACATTCATCTCATTACCTTGGTCTTTCTTCTTTGCTGGATTACCTGTGATGATAAACAATGCCTCCACCTTGTTGGGCTTGTGAGGAACTAGGCAAATGAGGGGATTGGTTTTGTTTCTCATTTATTTCATCGAATCATCGAAAACTTACATGCCTCGAACCTGTTAGTTCTATTCGGACTTTACGGGCCTGAGGCCGCAAGCTTCCGGTGATTTCATGGCCTAGATGATGTCCTATTTCAAACTGGAGATGTGATTTTGTTCCTTATGCTCCAAGCCCAATCATGTCTGTGATGAAACCATTGTATCCGAGGCTAAACATTCATGGTTTTAATTGTGTTGTCTTTGGTTCATGCATAGTTGTGTTTGAGAGAGTGAGAATGATGGTGGTAAGGTCACCAATGATGGTGGTCACCCTCTTTTTCATGATTCAACAAACTGGTTCAATGTGCAACCAAACAAGCCAACTTGTATCACTTCATTCAAATAAACGGTCCATACTGACAACCAAACAAGAGTTGCCTTAGCCTGTATCAAAACACAAAATGCAACCAAACAAGAGAGAGTGCATGGAACCGCCCCCGGCTCGGGGGGCGGGGATACCCCTCTCATCCCGGCTCACCTGGTGCGGGGCAACCAATCACCCCCGAGAGACCGCGAGAACACAAAGGCGACCGGGAGTACTCCCTCCGTCAAAAAAAAAGAAAAAAGAAAGAAAAAACCCTATGGTATTAGGGTCGGTTATATTTATTAGTTATAAGTATTAGTGACATCGGAAGCCATGAGAATTAGCATTTATATACCTTGTTGTCACGGCCGTTTTCCTGGTCAACGAGAGGGGAAAGACGGGAAGGCGTGGCGTGAATGAATCGACAACGACGCCGGCGTAGAAGGGGCGGCGCAGCGGCGGCGTCGGCCGGGGCGCTGCTTGTAGCGGCGGCGGTGGTGGAGAGCTAGAGAGCTAGATAGGTAGGGTTAAACCCTAAATTATTTCTTGATTGCTTGTCTCATGATAGTTGCCCCCATATTTATATGAGGGTTTACAATTGGTAACGGGCCAAGCCCATTAGTTTTTTCTAGCTTACTTTAATTTAACTAAATAAATTTACTAATAAAGCTATTTAATAATTAAATATTCAGCCACTCCGCTTATCCCTGACGACTTCGGACCGAGTGAGTGTGACATCTCTCCCCGCCTGAGATTCAAATTTCGTCCTCAAAATTTGGAATTCGGATATATTTTGTTTGAATAATTCAAATCCTCTCATGAAGCATTTGCGGTACCGCCTTGTTCTTCCATTTGATGAGCACCTGGAAAGCGACCTTGCCTGGGACTCTTGATTTAAGCATTATCTCGTGGTTCGAACTGGTGTACCTTCGTGAATACACGTGGCAACTCGGAATATCAATAGGAATTTCCCCTCGGTGTGGTTTAAGCATGCCGACATGAAAGGCGTTGTGGATGCGGGTTCCAAAGGGTAGATTCAACTCATATGTAACTGGAGTAATAATTTTGCCGATCTTGAATGGTCCAAAATATTTGGGAGAGAGCTTGCCTTTGTATAATGGTGATATAGTTGCAAAGAGTCGGGATAAAAGTTTTAGCCGGACATAATCACCCACTTTAAACTATTTGTCTGTATGTTTAGCATCAAAGTGTTTGTGGTAATAATCTTGAGCCAGTTGTAAACGAACCTTTGTCTGATTGAGAAAACAATCACGCTGAGATAATAAGTCATCTACTGGCGGTAATGTTGTCTCACCCGGATTGTAGCCTCTGATTGTAGGGGGTTCGCCCCATAGACCAACTTAAATGGTGTTGTTACGGTTGATGCATGATATGAAGTATTATAACAATAATACTCTGCCCAAGGTAACCATCTTACCCAATCCTTTGGTTTGTCACCAGTTAAGCAGCGTAAATACATTGTAATAACCTTGTTGACTACCTCGACCTGTCCATCTGCTTGAGGATGATAAGCTGATGTTGGTGATAAAATAATATTGGACAGTCTGAATAGCTCTTGCCAAAATTGACTTGTGAAAACCACATCTCGATCACTAACAATGGACCTTGGTAATCCATGTAATCTAACAATCTCTGAGAAAAATTTCTGAGCAACTAAGGTCGCTGTGTACGGGTGAGAGAGTGGTATGAAGTGAGCATACTTGGATAAACGATCAACAACTCGTTAAAATTACCGATTTGGTGCCAACTTTCGGAAGAGCTTCAATGAAGTCCATAGAAATATCTTCCCGGATCTGTTCTGGATTTGGTAAAGATTGAAGAAGTCCAACAAGATGAAGGTATTGATTTTGTTAGCGTTGACACACCATGCAATCATTCACAAAATTGCTAACAATGCGTTTATCATGTTTAACAAAGAAAGTCTAACGAAATCGATGCAATGTTTTTACGTATCCCCTCATGAGCTGAATCGTGGATTGCATGAAGTATGGTCTGCGAAGATGTTTAGATGATTGTGAAAGCCATACCTTTTTGTTGAACGAGAATAAACCCATTACTTAACTTCCCATGTTGAATCCTTACCATTGATTATGAAATCAATAAGACTTATGGCTTCATCATCAATGCAATTTCCTCACGTAACTGGTCAAACAAACCCAATTGAATTTCTAAAATAGCCATGATAGAAGATTCATCGGTTATTCGACGAGATAATGCATCGACCCACCACATTGGATTTACCCAGTTTGTATTCCACAAGAAAATCATAACCAAGTAGTTTGCTAACCCATTGATGTTGAGGAATAGTAGATAGACGCTGATCTAAAATGTATTTAAGACTGTAATGATCGGACCTTATAATAAAGGGGCGGCCCCAAAGATATGGTCGCCAATGTTTGACTGTTGTTACCAGCCCTATGAGTTCTCTTTCATAAGCAGCCAACTTTTTGTATTTATCCGGCAAACGTTTGCTAAAGTAAGCTATTGGACCATTGCCCTCGGTGTAAAACAAAGCACCCATACCTGTACGGAAGCATCACACTCCACAACGAACAATTTATGGAAGTCCGAAGTCAAGGACCGGGTGCCGATGATAATGTCCTCTTAAGATGCTCAAAGGCTTTTTGTAGCTAGTGGTGTCCAACAGAATGAATCCTTTTTAAGAAGATCCGTCAGAGGTCGCGCAAATGTGTCGTAATCCATGATGAATTTCCTGTAGTAACCTGCAAGTCCAAAAAACCTCGCAGTTTGCGAAGAGTCGTAGGTATTTGGCCAAGCGATCACGCCTCAATTTTCTCGGGGGTAAAACAAACTACTCCAAAGATCGGAAATAATATGTCCCAGATAACACAATTGTGATTGACCAAAGAGGTATTTAGATTTCTTTAAGAAAATATTGTGCGATGCTAGTACCTTGAAGATCTCTTCCACATGTGAGAGATGTTCACCCGGGATTTGCTGAAAATCGAAATGTCATCGAAGAAAACCGGGACAAACGTCCTTAGAAAAGGTCCCAAAATATCATTCATCAAAGCTTGAAAGGTTGAAGGTGCATTGCATAAACCAAATGGCATGACCAAAAACTCAAAGTGCCCATGATGTGTTCTGAAGGCTGTTTTCTCAATGTCTGGGGAATGCATGCGTACCTGGTGATAGCCTGAGCGGAGATCTAGTTTGGTGAAGAATTTTTCACCTTCTAACTCATCCAACAATTCAACAATGACAGTATTGGAAATTTGTCTTTCATAGTATTACTATTAAGCTCCCCGATAATCAACGTAGAATCGCCAAGTCTTGTCATGTTTCTTAACAAGAAGGACAGGTGAGGAAAATGGCGAAGTGCTATACCTGATAATACCTTGAGAGAGCATGCCAGAGCATTGTCGTTCCAATTCATTCTTCTGTATCTAAGGGTAGCGGTAAGGTCGAACCACTGTTGGTTTAGTAGGATCCTTAAGATGAATGCGATGGTCATAGCGACGCTGAGGTGGAAGTCCCGAAGGCTCTTTGAAAAGTTGTTAGAATTTGTATAATATAGGTTCTATTGGTGCATCAGAAGAAAGTATATGAATACCTGATGAATGGTCTGTTTCTTTAGAGAGACTGTGCCATGTGATCGGTTGTCCTTTGCGCTAGAATTTCATAATGAGCTTATTAAAATTCCAAACAATATTTCCCAGGGAGCTCAGCCATTCCACACCCAAGACAACATCATATCCACCCAATTTAATGCTAAAGAAATCTGCTTTGAAACTTTCAAGAGCAATAGAAAACTTAGCATCATCATACCTCCCAACATTTGTTATATGTTGGCCATTAGCAACAAATGACTCAGAGAGGTCGATGTGAGGTAGAACTTGGTAAGTCCAATTTAGTAGCCAATTCGTAGTCCAAAAAATTATGTGTTGAGCCGTAATCCAATAAAGCCAATAAATTGGTACCATTTATATTGATAAGTAATTGCATAGTGGGACAAGTAGATATGCCGTTAATCCATGGACCGATATTTGAACATCCGAATATCGACGGTGATTTACCTTTGAGTTCTGTTGACATGATGTCGTATAGAGACGCGTCTAGCCAATGCTATAGCGATCTCCATATCGTGGTTGGTGCAGTTGGACATCTATCTGAATCAGAGGTGCTAACCCAGCAATATATAGCATGACCTGTTGTTTGGGGGAGAGGTATTGTACCTTGTTCAGTGTTGCTGTGAATTTATTTGTGTAATTATCCAAATTTCCTAGTTGTCGTGAGGCTGTCAGATCACCAAGA
This sequence comes from Hyparrhenia diplandra, assembly GCA_015847255.1. Classification (NCBI taxonomy): domain Eukaryota; kingdom Viridiplantae; phylum Streptophyta; class Magnoliopsida; order Poales; family Poaceae; genus Hyparrhenia; species Hyparrhenia diplandra. The sequence goes on along the minus strand of JADLZK010009012.1, from coordinate 41,897 downwards.
TGATCATGTAGTGTAGATCCAAAACGCCTGTTAATATCTACAGAAAATTCTGGCCAAGCTGGCTGACGTACTTCATTTTCTCAACGAATAAACCAAGATAATGCGTTCCCTTGAAGATGGAACGAAGCAAGCTGCATCTGATCATTATCTTTGATTCCTTGAGTGAGAAAAAATTTATCGCATTTATACAGCCAATGAGAAGGGTCTCCTTTACCATTATACTCTGGAAAAAATAATTTCACATTATTGCTGGTCCGTCTGGGACTTTCTCTGAGTAATTTTAGGGGGAGTTTCTGTGGTGCTGTCTGGCCGGAATTATTGGGGCGGTTCTGTGGTGCCGTCAGTAGGAATTTCGGAAATTTCGTAGGGAATTTCTAGATGAAAATCTGGGCAGTCTGATGGCTGCAGAATTGTTGGGTCGGAGGCGCGGCAGATAGGGGACTCATCGGTGTCCATAGACCGTAGAAAACGCTTGGAGGGCGGAACGTGCTTAGTTGAGATGGGGGTGATTTCGCCTTCATGGTTGTGATGTAGTTGTTGATGATGCCGTTGACGTCCTCCATGAACTTCTTGCTCCTGGTCGAGGCCATTGGATCGCCCGGTCTCCTGATACCAATCTGTCACAACCCGCTTTCCGGTCAACGAGGGGGAAAGACGAAAGGCGTGACGTGGCGTGAATTGACGACTTAACGCGGGCGTAGACGGCGGTGCGATATGCGGCGGCGCGGAAGGCGGCGCTGGCGGCGCATGGCCAGCCTGATGCGGCGAGGGAGCTGCGGCGGTGGTGGAGAGCTAGAGAGCTAGATAGGTAGGGTAAAACCCTAAATTATTTCTTGATTGCTTGTCTCATGATAGTTGCCCCCATATTTATATGAGGGGTTTACAATTGCTAACGGGCCAAGCCCATTAGTCTTTTCTAGCTTACTTTAAATTAACTAAATAAATTTACTAATAAAGCTATATAATAATTAAATATTCAGCCCACTCCGCTTATCCCGGGTGATTCGGTGGATGAGTGTGACACTTGTTAAATTTATTGATTCGGCTATATTTATTAACAACATACGAAGTTGAAATAGGTGATTAGCATTTGCATATGATGCTGAATTTGCAAGTTGAACATTTGTTCTATTATTAGAATAATAATATTGTCCAACATAGGAATTGAGTGTAACCGACTAGAGTGCCATCCTTGGTTGTTGCATCAAGTCATGAGCAACATGTGTTTGGAAGAGATAGAAACGTAAGGGTAATCTATGCAACATAAAAAGAACAAAAGAAAGACTTCTTTTGGTGCGACAATCTTTGGTTTGTCTGCCTCCCTCCATGCGATCCCTATGCCGTCCGCCCAAAAAAAAAGGAAACAAAAAATCCCCTCCATCCTCCACGCACTAAAGAAAAGGAAAGAATTTAAAGGAAACAAAATTCCCTCCATACGATCCACGCAACTAAAAAAAGAAACTACTATAATTAGCTCAATCAATCCGCCCATCATGCATGCAGTCAATAAGGAAAATGCTCCCTCTTTCGTTCTCACGCGCAACAACCGTGCATGCTATAAAAAAGAGAACTGTTATAATGAATGCAATCAATCCCACCATTAGTGCCCTAGCTTAGGATCAATCACGGGAGATGTACACACGATCACCTCACCCCCTTTAACGGAGATCGTCAATGCCGCTCGCTCCGGTGCCCTGCGACGTTGTCGCTGATTCTCGCCTGGTTGGTAAGGAGCAATAGGAACTTCGGCAAGGTCAGTCAAACGACTCAACTCGCCTTCTATCACCTCATCGATCCCTGTCCCTCACCATTTGCCCTAGCGCGCTGCCCTCGCCTGCTCACCGCGTGTCCTCGGCATCGCCGTCGTACAAGCCATCGCTCTCTCCTTGTCCGCACCGGCCCGCTTCCTTGACATCAACGCCATCGAGTTTGACTTCTTACTCGACAACACCATAGTTGAGAGGCAAAGATCAACGGATCGTGCAAAGACCTATATTTCAAGACAAGTGTTCCTCGCCTTCCTATGGCAAAACCATATTGTTCGCCTTCCCGGTCTTGTTCAAGGCACACGGGTGGTTCAGGGATCTTGTTAGTTCAAGGCACATAGGTGGGGATTAGTTTGACAAATATATGGTTCAGGGATCTTCTGGACATGACACGCGTCAAGCACTGTACAGGCATGCAAGTTCTTTTCTAGAGTCATTTTTCCTTAATTCCATAACGCTCATTTGTTTTTCTCATTTGACAACATAGGGGAGATGACTTGATGATGATGTTGGTTCCTTTTTTCTATGCTCTCTTATTTAAGCATTGGATTTTTTCTTGATACTTTTAATTTCTCAGTAATAGGCTAGGTGGACATTTAAACATGAGGAGAATTTCTTTCAATGCGTATAACCCGGGATCATTGTGAAGTGGTTACACATCAAATTAAATTCAAGATATTGTATGGTCATATCTTTGCTTTGTGTTTTTTTTGATACAAGTGCTATATGCCCGTCCCACGTTAGACTAAATTCAGTATATAGTTATATATTGTATGCTTATATGTTGCTTTGTTTTTTTTTTTTTTTTGAAATATAAGTGTTATATGCCCGTCACCACACTAACATTAGCATGCTTGGATCCCTCGCCCCGCCATTATTATTCAGTTGGTTTTTGCAGCCATGCTTACTTTGCAACCGAAGTCTTTGGACTGATTCACACATCCCGAAAGGTCCGCCCTCGCTTCATGGTCTCACTTTTTAGTCTCTAATCTTGGATCCATGTTGTATTGGTTTTGTCATAAGGATTGCAAAAATGTGGCATGCGCAAAGATACATGTTTGAAGAAATGCCAAACCACTAAAGCTTATGTACATACAGTGCGTGTGCTTGTCATTTAGTCTCAATGTGTTGTATTTTCCTATTCAATTTTATCTCGCCGATCACAATTGATAGATATGATGCAATATTTTTTCCTTTTTTGGTACGTAGCATCTTTATATGCATAAATAATGCTATGATACTAGCGATCAATGCTATTATGTTAGGCCTATGAAAATGATTATACCCAGACAGTTCTCAATGAGATGAGTACACCCGCATATGTGGTGTGTATTGGTGAAAGATAAATAGTTTATATTCTTCATTGGATTACTTTTTTATTTTGGCATTTTGTCCGACCTCAAACAATTTCAATTAATTCTTTCTCGGTGAAAAATGGTGATTTTTGAGGAATCAATGAAAAATGGTGATTGATATATATTTCGATGAATGGTTTGGTTTGGCAGGGGCTTTAGAAAGTTGGATCCCCGACAAATGGGAATTTGCTAACGAGGAGTTTTCGAGAGGACGAAGGCACCTTCTCAAAAACGAGGAGCCGAGCTTCTCGTGGCTTCTCTATTATATCTCATTTGTAAGTATTTGTTTAGAATACAATTGCCATGACTTTATTCTATTTAATGATTATATTCTTAGTTATATGCTTCTATGCTTATTATGATTATATATTTAGTTTAGTATGTTTGTCTTTATATTCAAGCATGGAGTCGTATATAAGCCCCTTAGATGTACACTATGTGGGTGGTCGACAATGTGTAAACGTGGTGTTTATACAACGTTTGCTCGCGACATCACCCTATATTCCTGATGTGTGGTAGATCGTGGATGTGACACTCCCATTGAGTCCTTTGGAGTCCACCCCGAATGTAGGGCTAGTTGAGCTTTGTTACTATGGTAGGTTAGTTTTGTTCCTAATCTTCCTTAGTAATATTCACCATGTGTAGATATAATGCTTCCATACGATGATGACTAGGTGTATTGCACTAATTGTAGTATGCATTGACATATAAGTAGGAGTAACTTAGAATATTCCATCCATCTTACCTATACTATGGTATTTATCCTTTTATGATACTAGCTAGTGGCATATCATGATCTTTGACTTGGATGCTATCATTATTATTATGTTATTATATTTATTATGTGACTTACCTCGTTTGAGTTTAGCATGATGCATATGGTTTACTCTACATTACACCACCGCAAGTGAATCATCATTAAATCATCAACCTACCCATAGCCCATCCTTTTCTTTTTTCTAGAATATAAATACGATACCGGATAGACTCCCCGGTGAAGTGCTACAATTGGGTAATTCTATCTCAGGCGCTTGCGTATACCGTAATTATATTATCATTGCAAGAGTTTCAAGTGTCATATTGAGAATATCCGTTCACGCATTTCTTTTAGCGTTGTGAGCTAGGGTGGCAGACTAGTATCTTAGGCAATGCTAGAATGTGTGGTACGACTTTTGTGCCCTATCATGGTGAGATTAACTCCACCATTGATAATGCCGCAGAGTCATACACCATAACTAACTCCGTCTAACTTTATTAACTTCCCGCTCTAACTATTATTGGAATGTGAGATTAACTCCACATCCAAAAGCCGACTTATTAGATAGATACCATTTATATATTTAAAAGGCCGCCCTAGATGTGGATCGCGCGTTAGAGATGTCAACAAGCATTTTTGGCGCCGTTGTTCGGAAGAAAGGGTGCTAGCCAAACCTAAACACACATACATGGATAGATTGATATCACTTGCATCACATAATGTATCAAGGACCCATTATCAACTACTTAAACAAAGCTTACCCTTGTTTGTCTACTTGTCTTTGATTTTATGCGGGGTAAAAATATTCATTGGAGTAATCGTCCCAAAGAGTAATATTGAAAATCGAAATTATTAATCGGAAGGGCAAGAATTCAAGCTCGAAACAACTTTTACACCTATTGCCTATTTTTGAGGCCATGGTCGACAAGACACTTTGTGAATTTTTCAGCTCAACTACGGCCAATGTTCGCCCGGACCGAAGTTGCAATTGGGGATCATGATTTTGAGCTTAAGCCTGGGCTCATTAATATGGTACAAGCTAGCCAGTTCTACAAAAGGCACATGAGGATGCTAGTGCTCATCTCCAACATTTTTTGGAGATTTGCAAGACTATCACCATTAAGGGAGTGCCAAGAGATGCAATCCTACTCCGTCTTTTCCCATTCTCGCTATTGGGAAGGGCGAAAGCAAAGGGTTCTACGCTACAAAAGATAAAAATACTACCTAGTCACTTTCTTTTCTATCGCCTTCCTTGCAAAGTTCTTTCCTCGTAGGCAAGACCAATGCCTTACGGGGAAGATTGCAAACTTTCAACAACAACAAGATGAGTTTGTCCCGGAAGCATGGGAACGTTTTTCAAGATAATATCTCGAATGCCCACACCATGGGATGGAAAATTGGTTACTTATGCATACCTTTTATCATGGGCTCACTACAAGTGCTCGTGAAACAATGGATGCCGCAGCAGGAGGCGCTTTCCTATCACTCACACTTACAAAAGCTACTGAACTTGTGGAAAAAATGGCTTCAAACCGTAGTTGGAACAAGGAGCCGACAACCCCGCAAGAGGTCGAGGAATGCACCAATCGAAGGAGGTAGACATGTTGTGCCAAAAAATAGATCTAATAATGAAGAAACTTGAGGAGAAAGCTCACGAGAAGAAAGAAGTCATGCAAATTCTAGACTCCAAAGATGACATGTGAAGAATGTGGCAACATTGGCCACTCGGGCAATAATTGCCCGTAGATTGAAGAGGATGTGAACTACATCAACAATAACAACAATTATCGCCCCTCAAAGAAAAATCAAGGTTGGAATCGGCAAAGAAAGACCAAACTACCAAGGTAACTATACAGGTAACTATCAAGGTAATTTGAATAATTTTAACCAACCTTCTTTAAGAGATCTTGTTTTAAATCAAGGAAAAACTATGGAAAACTTGTCTAAGAAGTTAACTACTAATGATAAAATGCTAGAAACAATAAACAATAGAATGGATAGTTTCTCTTCTGCGATTAAAACCAACATAGTTTTAACAAAATGATAGAATCTCAAATTTCACAAATGGTAATTTCTGTTCCACTAACCACATCGAGGTAAAACTCCCGGCGGCCCGGAAGAATTAGAATCTGCAAATCTTGTAGACATTTTTAATGCGTGTCGCTACTTTACGGAAAAAGTTGGAGAGCCACTGGCTGATGACTCCCTACCACCCAAGGATGGCAGCGGATCGGGTTCGGTGGGTAATCCGCTGGTTTTCGGTCCCGCTGGTTCGGGTTTGGGTACAATTTTTCACCCAAACCCGTGGTTTTGGGTTCGGGTTCTTCGGTTTTCGGGTTCGGGTTTAGTATTCCACCCGTGGATATCCAATGGATACCCAAAATAAATCATTTGGAATTAAAAAATATGTTTATAATATGTGAATAATAATTTATTTACTTAAATTATTAAGTTTATTCAAAGTTGACTCATGAAAATATTTATTATTTGTTGTCTCTTGTTTATACATGTGAATATATGTATATATATCCACGGGTAATCCGCGGGTAATCCGCAGGTTTCGGGTATCCATTCGGGTTTTGGGTATCCGTTCGGGTTTTGGGTACCCGGGTTTGGTTTTTGGATTTCCACCGAATCGGTTTTGGGTTCGGGTTCGGGTTCGGGTTTCAATTTTGGGTTTCGGGTTTGGGTGCGCGAGACTCCACCCGATCCGAACCCGACCCGTTACCATCCCCGACTACCACCAAAGAAAGAAGATCCGGGGAGGCCAGTCATCACCATCCAAATTGGACCACACGTGCTTGAGAATGCACTATGTGACTTCGGCTCAAGCATCAACATTTTACCATGGGTAATTTATGAGAAAGTTAATGGTAATCCATTATTATACACAACCATGTGCTTGCAGGCTTGCGCATCGGTCGCTATGCTATCCACAAGGCATACTCCAAGATGTTTTTCAGTACAAATTGGAAAATCATATGTGCCGCCAGATTTTGTAGTAATTGAGACAGGGGAGGAGTGAAAAGGCACCAATCATATTGGGTCGACCTTTCTTGAGCACAATGTTTAGGGCAATTATCTATGCCCGAGTGCAAAGATATGTTTCAACATCAAGGGAAGAAAAGTAGTTAGTTTCAAGAATAAGACACTCACCTCTCCTGCTCATCCGCAAGCAACATACAATTGTGAGATGCCACCAGAACCTACACTCAAGAATACCAAGAAGAACAAGAATAAAAACAAGAAGGCTCAAATTTATAAAGGTAATGATGATCAACAAGATAGGTTCCGAGAATGACCATCTACTCAAATCTCCAATGCTTTGAATAAGATGGAAGGTCCGGGCATCCCAACTATATCATGCACTATCAACTGCTTGACCTTCAATAACACATATTGTGATACGAGATCCGGCATCAACATCATGGCCAAGGTAACATATCAATTATTATTCGATAAAATGCCCTTGTACCCAACATATGTGCAAAATGCAGATGGCGGACCAATTATGCCGATTTCCCGAAGGAATTGCGAAAAGACGTGCCCGTGAAAATTAATGATCACTATGTCCTCACCGACTTTTTAGTCATGGACATGGGCAAAGAGTTGAACCCACCACTAGTGTTGGGAAGACCATTCCTCAATACTACACGCGCCATCATCTACATAAGAACAGGGACAAATTCACTTCCAATTCCCTACGAGAAAAGGTACGATTATACTTTAATTGTTATACTAACTATGAAAAGAAGAATGTCGATCAAATACGTAGACGCCCCCCAGAAGAAGAAACAATTGAAGATTCAAGAAGAAGAAGAGGTAGAAGGACCTAGAGAAGAAAAGACGTCCACCTCAACAAACGAAGATTGTAAAATCTCGGAATCAAGGTGGTAGATAAAAGAAATAATAAACCCAAGACAAAAGATATGCGGGTCACTAGAACCTCCCGAAACAAGAAATGGATAAAGAAAAAGACAACTCCCAAAGACATCATCGGGAGAAACATCGATCAAATCGTCGAGCCACCAATTGTGACTACCGACATACCTTGGGAGTAATGAGCGAAAACAAGAAAGTCTTGTTCGGAGGACTTTAAATCCCCGAATTTTCACCGAAAGGTAATTCAGATAAGTTATCCATATTTAATTCCCAAAGATTGCATATTTACTTTCTCCAATTGCATAGCATATTTCCCTTTCCTAAATTACATTAGAAAAGACAATAAAAATATTTAGTGCTTCGCATGTTTTAAAAAGCTAAAAGCCCCATGTGAGTAAATCTAAGGCTTAATACCCTCGAGAGATATTTATTGTGGTGGCATAAAAATAAAATAAAAATGCATTCATAAGTTCTTTATTTTCTTTTTGCATACAAAATAAGAAAACCCAAAAATACTTTTGCTTCTAAAAGATCCCAAAGCGACAAAAAGCAACGTGGCTAACCCCTAACGCTTAATCAAGTTCCACTAGCTTTGTTATCTATTTGAGTTTAGCAGGATTTCGAAGGGAGAGAGACATGATGAGTCGACACCACTCATTCACCATCTACCTCAACTTCCACATCATAAACCCGACATTTCAATCTAGCTTGGGGAGAGCACCCCCAGTTATCCCGATAAGTACTTTACTACTACTATTATTATTAGCTAGATATTTGGTTTGTTTAGTTTGCTTAAGTTGCTTAGAGTGAGTCTTTATAATCTTTAAAGAGTCTTTGTTATAGTATGAATAAATGATCAAGAGAGGGTGTACACCTTTTATGCTTGTGCTCAACTAAAAAGAACTTAAAAACAAAGGAGATGATGAATAGTTGCTCCGTCTAATGTCTTTCAAGTACCTAGCTTTCAAGCTTAATTTCTCTCGAAGCTTAAATATAAAACTGCTTTGACTTGAGATTTACCCTAAACCCGAAATCTGTGGATTGCAAATGCTTGCTCTAGAGTCTAGGTAATTGACGGATATGAGATATGAAAGTTTTGAGTCGCTATTTCTCTTGCTCCTAGTGACACTAGATTTCGAAATTTATCTTTTGAAAATTATAAAAGTATACATGATAAGTTCCGTATGACAGAGTGTTGAAACTCCTACCACGACCATATATACATGCACCATAGATTAGGAAAACCTTTTTGATATATATAGGCTACTTGCTTTGCATTGAGTTTGGTCAATCTTTGTCGACCCTTAGAAACTTGTCATGCCGATGTACACTCCATCCATCCATCCATTCATCCACACCATCCACATATTGCATTCCACTAGACTCCACTCATATATGTATGCCGCTTCCATCCTGGAAGTACGCATTCACTATACACACCCACTATATATCCGCCAAATATGTTCCACTCCTAGCTTGGGAGAAGAGCAACCAAAAATATTCCATTCCAGTCGACAATCTTATAAAGCTCTATTATTCTTGTTTATCTCTCAAAAAGTTTATTGCAAAAGGAGACTTGGGTTGTTAGTTTAAAAAAAAGGGAGATGAAAAATGGACAAGTGTCCTACGGGCGAGTAGAGCCTACCTCCCTAAAAGAAAAAGAGAATAAAGGAGAGTTAAAAAAAATAGACAAGTGTCCGCTGAAAACAATGGGTACTTAGATGCCCGCCTCTCCATAAAAAGAAAAGAAGAAATACAACCCAGGTTCTCTCAAATGTTTTCAAGTTTCAAAAGAGAGATGACTTTTCAAAGAGCTAGAATAGAATTAGACTTTTTCTCATCATACTCATTCCATTCCATTCACACCTACCATCATATTCAACTCATTCCATCATGCACATGCATCGGTGTGACTCGTGACTTTGGATCCATTGTTTGAACTTACAATATATGCCTAGTAAGTAGATTTAGTTTTCTCCCCACCTATGAACTCCGGATATAAGCTTTAGATATAGGGTGAGAAAGAAGAAGGCATAGAGTCCTACTTTGCCTTAGTCCAAAAATACCACATATTATGAGAGAAAGGCAAAACAACCTTATTGTCTTAGTGAGGATCCACCAGTACCACAAATAAGAGACTTGAAAGGGTCATACTGAAGGAACTTTGAGTTTTATTTCGAAAATTAGCCAAAAACTCTAGAATGATGGTTGAACAAATAGTTTGAGACCTAGTGCTTGACTTGATTGTTCTATCTTTCAATTGCCCAAGATCACAAAAAAAAGCTATAAGCTCCATGATTAAAGGTAATATGGGTAAGTTGGAAGTAGAAATAGTTTATTCCTTTCCTGAGATGAAATTTTGTTTGAAAGCATATGTACTTACGAGGTATGAAAGCGTTGCAGCAACTCCTGATCCAACAACATAGTCTTGCTAGGGACTAGCAAGAGGTAAGCTTGGGGGAGCTTGTTGGTATACCTTATAGTATAAAATATAGAGGTTTTTTAAAACGAAAATAAGGGCTTAAAATAAATATTAACATAGTATAGGGGCTTGACTAACATGATTCCACTAGTTTTGGTGATTTATATATTTTTCAGGGATTAAACAGAAAATACCCAAGAGTTTGCAAGCCCTACGACATAAAGACATATCCGTGACGTAACCCAATGTGGAACCTACACTAGAACATTCTAGAAGAGACCGAGAGAGCACTAGAAGGAAGGTGGGGCCCGCCTGGCGAGCCAGGCGGGCGGCGGCGCCCGGTGGGGCCCCTGTCGGCCTCCCATTCAAGGTCGGTTCACCACCGCCTATGAGGAGTAATCTAGTCCATCCATCAAGGTCGGTTTGATCCAAGGGCTCTCGTGCATCCTCCAGGGCTTTATAACAAGACCCCCTGACCCCTGGGTGAAACCCTAATTCATTCGAAGTCATTCTAGTCCATACCCAGTCCATCATCAAGACCCCAAGTCAAGATCCTAAGCCCTAGTTCCACTATAATTAGAGCAATAGCTATCTACACTACTACGAATTGTCCATCTCTGCCGGCTCCAACCCCCTTCACTTCTGCGGCGAACCCGGCGGAACCATAGCGACCAGTGATGTGGGGTTCGAAACACTACGGGTCAAAACACCTCAGTGGTGATGCGAGGAGAGACTGCCGGTTTGATATCGGCAAATAAGACATCACCGAACAATCGTCGGGTGTTCCACGACCCGCGGCAGATTTTTGATCCAAGCAATGTAGGTTCGAAAAGTCACCGCGAGTTGATATTGGGAGCACTGTCGGGCTTTAACGAACCGACAGAACTGTGGGGATAACACTATCGGGTTAGACTGAGCCGACAGTGTATCGAAGAGCTAACAATGGCGGCTTACTTTGAACCCGTCAGTGAACTTTACGTGAACAATGTCGGCTGATCTCAACCTGATAGCGTTATTAGAGTGGAGACTATCGGTTGGTTAATGCGGCCGGCAGTGATGTTTTTGCGCGTCTATGACGGTTAGTAATTCAAACCGATAGTGTTTGGTATAGTTACACTACCGGTTTGTTGCTCATTCACTGCCGGGCCCATGCCACCCTGGCGTTTTGTTTTAAATTTTTGAATTTATTTGTGGAATTCAGCTCTTTTTAAATCTAAAAAATCATCATACATTAATATCGTCAAAACATTACGAGGATTTAATGGCTACATACAACAAAATCCACCTAATGTTCTAGAAACTAAGCCTACATGAACTTCTAAAATAAAAACACCAATGACCATAGAGTCATAGACATAAATAAAAGCATGACATCTTTCCAAAACCAATTAAGCAGCAATTCTCGCAATCTTCATAAGTATGTGGGGTGGCTTCTCTTCAATCTCGGGGGCGGCTAGTTTGCACCATTGTAGGCGGCGACGGCTTCACCTTCGGTGTTGTATTTTCTCAGTAACAATTATTAGCGTAGCCTTGGACTTGAGCATAGCAATCTTCCTAGGTTAGATAGATCCCCGACGCGCGACCAACAAACACTACGTACCACGCCATGCTTGCCTATACATGTCACCAAAATAGGATGATATTGCTTTATGTTATTCATAAAAGTTGTACAAGTAAGCACAAACATAACAACACTAACTCATGAATTTCAATCACAATTCGAGCACGGGTTGCGTGGCCAAGGGAGCGGGCATTTCAACAAACACCTCAAGGGCGTGACCCGACGCACTCCTGGCTTTTTCGTGCGCCTCTTGCGCTCCTATCTTGTCTTGGAGGATTTGAGGAGGACAAGGTCGCGGACGGTGCGGGGTCGGGCGGTGAAGAGGAAGACGGCGTGGTGCTGCGGACGGCGAGAGGGTGTGGCGGCGGTCCTCCGTCGGCGTGGAGGAAGACCAAGCGGGCGACGCGAGGCTAGGACAGGGCGGCGAATTAGTTCTCATTCTCATAGGTAAAAACTCGTACACCTAAAGGGATAATTAGTTCTCACCGTGGAAGGGGCCGAAGGGCGAGGGGCGCCGGCGCGGCGTTGGGGACGTCGGAGTGGAGGAGCGCGGGCGTGGGAGAAACGCCGTCAAGCCTCGATTCTCGCTAGGCGGAACGGCCGGGGATCTTGTGAGCGGACGGCCCGGGCGGCGTAGGGGGCGACGAACGGCGGCGTTGGAGTTGGTGGTGCGCTCCGTCGGCGAATCCGGTGCTCTTTACGGCCCGGTGGGGAACGAGAATGGTGCGGTGTTCAAATGGCTTGCCAAAATTTAAGCTCAGAGCCACTCACCTATATATATAGGCAAGGCTGGTTTGGGCGCGGTGGGGAACGAAATGGCGGGAGGTTCAGATAGATTTGGAAAATTTCACCCCAATCCTATTCGCTGTCGGTTATTACACGCAACCGGCAGTGAAATAGAAATGCTGCCACTTCATGGATGATCATGTACCTTTGTGAAGGATGTGTAATCCTCCATGGTGGAAATGGCTTGAATTTTTTTTTCCAGTCATGTACACCCAAAATATGACCCCACACAAGTTCTTAGGTTTTTCTGATAAATATTTTAATTACTATGATTTTCTTCTACCTAAACTGGCGACAAGAAGGCTAATTAAACCATGGAAACACAAGAATATGTCTTGGACCTCCACGGTGATTTGCCTCCTAGGGCACATGAGACCCCAATGGAAAAGTCTAGCAGCATTCCATGATATCTTTTTGTGGGTACGGATATATGAGTTCAAACTATAATTACAAGGTGGCGTCGCGCAAAAATTCAAATAAACGGGAAAAGTACCAAACCAACTCCGAAAAATCTCAAACTTCGTGGGTGCTTCCCAATTTGCATGTGAAAGGCTCGATGTAAAAAGTTTGAGACCACTACAACACCGCAAACATATGTACCACATGGAGCAATGGAACTACACATGTCACCATAGTCCTGCATGTTCGATGGTAGGGATCATGTACCTTTGTGAAGGATGTGTAATCCTCCATGGTGGAAATGGCTTGAATTTTTTTTTTTCATGTACACCCAAAATATGACCCCACACAAGTTCTTAGATTTTTCGATAAATATTTTAATTACTATGATTTTCTTCTACCTAAACTGGCGACAAGAAGGCTAATTAAACCATGGAAACACAAGAATATGTCTTGGACCTCCACGGTGATTTGCCTCCTAGGGCACATGAGACCACGTGGAAAAGTCTAGCGACATTCCGACTCTTTTTGTGGAGTGCATAATTTGCGTTTCCTAAGCGCAAATGCCAAAAAAGGCAAAAGCACCGGGAACCACGTATTGACTCCCCACAAACATGTCTTCGCGGGGAATTGTTACATTCCAGCTACCATCCACGGGATGTCGGGTGGCATTCTCAAGCATTTGAGAACAAGTCCGCAAAAGCACGGAAATCACCCATGATGTAGCATTTCACCCTGAGATATTCGGGGTATCGTTATTTATATTTTCCCAAAGGAAGGCATGGTGTAGGACTCTAGCGGGGGCATGAACAAGGCGACATGTCTATGCAGTTGACCAATACTCAATACAGGGGTAAGTCATGATAGTTTAAGATAGTGTGACACACACTTGGGCCAACCTCAAGGATAAAAGGAAAATAAAGAATAAAGAATATTCCTAAGTGGAGCTATTCTAAAGTAGCTGTGCAAAAGAACAAGTTAATAATCATGCAAACATAGATGACTAGAGTTTTAGGGTGAGAGTGAGATGGATGGGGAGACTCCGGAGCCATACGGCCCAATAGAAGCATTTACGAACTCCTACGGCACACACGAGGGTGGGGGATTTCAAGGGGTGAAGACAAGGCTTGTCACGACCAAGCCGCCTACCCCCTCAACCCGTGGCATGCACTCACATTCGAAGGATACCGGCATCCGGACACCACGTCCGCATACTAAGACACTACCCATGTCCCCTATGGCCCCCACCCTACGGATGGACCCCAATAGGACACGAGCAAGCCCGAAGGACACAACGAACCGCCACCTCGCCAACTCTTACTCTACTCAAATACATGGCATGAATGGTTAGGCCCTAAGTTCTATACGACTAACCACGACATAGGAACTATAGTCTAGTTCTTCTATCATGATTGTGTCGAGAACAACATGTCAAAAATATAACATGTAAATACTCTAGCTCTATTGCACAAGCATATGAGATCAAGACTTGAGGATAAACCATAAATGTATTCATACCGAATATTCCTTCTCCCAAGTACAAGCTCTCCAATGAAGCTTAACCTTGCTCCAACTACTACTAAAGACTAAAAGAACTAGAGAAGTGGAGGAGTAGAGAGGAGAGGAGAAGAAGAGTAGAAAGTGAGGAGGCTCCAAATGGTGTGTGTTGAGAGAGGGAGAGAGAGGGCCTACTTATACACTTGGAGGAGGGGCCTAAGTGCTAATTTACACCAAAACCGACCTGGTAAACCTTCCTTGTATGCGCAAACCGACCAACTAAGGCGGGAAACCCCGGTTGGAAGGTGCACGAACCGCCTCCCGAGGTCGGGGAAAACCGCCTTAGGGAGGGTGCGGCCACTGGGGTGGTGCTTAAGGGCCCCAGGCTCGGCGGCCCATCTCGGTATGGTGTCGTCTTTCGCCTGAAAAGTTGTGGGCCGGACTTTGCTCGGCCCGCATTTGATGTTTTGGGTCGATTTGCTCTTGGGCTTGGATTTTTGCAATAATGCGCTTTCCGGAAGGCGTACTTTGGTCGATTTTTCACTTGCTTTTATTATAAATCAGAAATAAAAAACAAAGACACTACAAGTGGAATTTATTAGTGATAAATGTATATGAGTATAAAAGGTTTAATTTTACTCCTTTATGGTAGTAAGTTGACCACGAAAAAAATGTCGTTGGTTACTTTCAACATACGCTCGATTCAAACTATAATTACAAGGTGGCGTCGCGCGAGAAATTCAAATAAAGCGGGAAAAGTACCAAACCAACTCCGAAAAATCTCAAACTTCGTGGGTGCTTCCCAATTTGCATGTGAAAGGCTCGAGAAAAAGTTTGAGACCACTACAACACCTAAGCAAACATATGAACCACATGGAGCACAGGGAACTACAATTTGTATAGTCTGGTTTTGATGGTAGGGATCATGTACCTTTGTGAAGGATGTGTAATCCTCCATGGTGGAAATGGCTTGAATTTTTTTTTTTCAGTCATGTACACCCAAAATATGACCCCACACAAGTTCTTAGGTTTTTCTAATAAATATTTTAATTACTATGATTTTCTTCTACCTAAACCGGCGACAAGAAGGCTAATTAAACCATGGAAACACAAGAATATGTCTTGGACCTCTACGGTGATTTGCCTCCTAGGGCACATGAGACCATGTGGAAAAGTCTAGCAGCATTCGGCTCTTTTAGGTAGATGCGCTCGGTTCAAACTATAATTACAAGGTGGCGTCGCGAGAAATTCAAATAAACTGGGAAAAGTACCAAACCAACTCCGAAAAATCTCAAACTTCATGGGTGCTTCCCAATTTGCATGTGAAAGGCTCGAAAAAAGTTTGAGACCACTACAACACCGGGAAACATATGAACCACATGGAGCACAAGAACTACAATCTTTGTATAGTCTTGGTTCGATGGTAGGGATCATGTGCCTCTGTGAAAGGATGTGTAATCCTCCATGGTGGAAATGGCTTGAATTTTTTTCCCAGTCATGTACACCTAAAATATGACCCCACACAAGTTCTTAGGTTTTTTTCGATAAATATTTTAATTACTATGATTTTCTTCGACCTAAATGGGCGACAAGAAGGCTAATTAAACCATGGAAACACAAGAATTTTTCTTGGACCTCCACGGTGATTTGCCTCCTAGGGCACATGAGACCACTGTGAAAAAGTCTAGCAAAGATTCCGTCTCTTTTCATGGGTACGCTCGGTTCAAACTATAATTATAAGGTGGCATCGCGCGAAAATTCAAATAAACTAGGAAAAGTACCAAACCAACTCCAAAAAAATCTCAAACTTAGTGGGTGCTTCCCCATTTGCATGTGAAAGGCTCGAGAAAAAGTTTGAGACCACATGGGCCACAAGAACATTACAAATTAATTAGAAAGTAACCATACAACCTTACAAATAATTAACATAGTAAACACACTAATCATCATCATCGTCGTCGGGATCAATATTGGGTCCAACTTGTGATCCATGCACACGAATGTAGGATTGTAGAAATATCGGGTAATTGATGTCACGGATTAAGTATCCGTTTGAGTCGATGAAGGTCAATGCCCTTATGATTGCACTCTCTCGTCCCTCGCAAGGGCGTAAAAATGCTTTCGACCATAGATATAACCTCTTGAGCGACCGGTGCCTAAGTTAGTAAACCTTATGCAGTATTGTCGCCCTTCCGTAGTTCGCTGGCCAAGGTGTGCCTGAAGTCCCAATCGTACCCGAAGTCGGTCACGTAGCTTGGTCGAGAACGGCCGCCAAGCCACATGCGGCATAAGTAAGATCGTGGAGCAAAATCTGCAAGTGGGAGAATCAAAATGAATGAGGATGATGTGAATCTATCTAATATGCATTGCCAAAATGATAAATTTAATTTATTACCACCTCATCATGGTTGTAACTCCCAACATATTCGCTATATTGCCATGGGGGATATTATCGGCAGACAAGGCAAATATCTTGAAGTCTGAAATCGGGCACAATGTAGCAAACACGTCGAAGAGAATCTAAGCACAAGGAAAACGGCATGGTACTCGGCGTTTTGCACGTCGTTCTCTCGTTTCCCCTCTCGTGGATTAGGTGGTCATTTGTGTCCTGGAATCCTCGAAGGGATGTAAAAACTTATTTCACACGTATATAGTTGATGACCAGGTGGCGATGCTCTAGATGTCGTGGTCTCCACAAAACCGGAGATAGAGAACCGGCTAAGTGTTGTTTCTAGCCATTGTATTGGGGATAAAGTCTGAAACATATAAATGCAACAAAATGACGTTAAGTTAAACTAATTATCCATGTATTTGTTATAGTAAAATAAGAAATAAAAAATGTTAGAAAAAATTACATACGATGGTTTGATAAGGGAATGACCTTGTGTCCACACCCAGGGCGAATGGCTCATCGCCGTGGAAACCTGGTTCTTGTGGTGGCGGCAAAGGCGGAGGACCGCCACCACCGAGCGATAAAAAGGAAAAAAAAGAACAAAGCTCATAAATATATATAGTATATATATATGTATTGTTTATATGCATATTATATAGGAATTATAGACAAGAAAAAATATCCTTACCAATGTAATATCCTGGAGCCATGAACAAATCTCCTAGAAAGAGAGAGAGAGAGAGTGAAGAGCCGAGTGGATTTAGTGCGAGTGACCGGAGCTCGTGGATGCGTGCTTGGGTATGTGTGTGGATGCGGCCGGGTGCATTGATTTATAGCGATTGATCGGTGCGGTACATCGCTACCGGGTATTAAGATATACCCGGTAGTGATAACAACATGACTACGGGTTATTTGAATGGAGCCGGCGGTGAATACAATATCACTACCGGTTGTTTGTATGTATCCGGCGGTGAATTCACGGTGTTGTCACTTCACTCGGTTGCATGCATGCATTGTTGCGATCTTTCTTTGCATATGTACAGTAGATGCTTCATGCAAGCTGGGGTTTTGGTTATCTGTTCTTAAGGGGATATGGATGTGAATAAAATTCATTATCTGTTCTTTGTTTTTGTTACATATATAACTTTATTTCATTCACATTAGATTTGGATATATATATCTGTTGAATTTTCCTCACAATATGCAGCATATTTCATTGACGCAACCGTCTTTATTGCAACCGTCTTTATTATGTTCGATGAAGGGTAAAAAATGGGAACTCAAAGGTATCGAAGAGACAATCAAGATTCATATCAAACAGAAATACAACAGATAAGAAATTTGATTGCATATATTTCCATAACAAAGACCTTACATTACATATATTTCCATAGCAAAGACCTTACATAGAGGTAACAAAAACCAATTCGCGAGATAGGTCAATGCTACAATCAAAGTGTACAAACACATTAAAATTTAACCACCTCAGTAAGTCTCTTGTAGCATCTCCTCGGATCGAAGAAGTGGCGAGGCTGCTACGTGCACTCATTGAGGAGGTTGGAGGATGAGATTCACCGGGAGCTTCATCGTCAACCCAAACTTGACCATTGGACCGAGGATGAAATCACAGTAACTAGGTCCAATGAGGGTTGTTTTTCCATGGATGCACCATATGATTCAGATACTATATGCCCATGTGCCTGGGATATTGGCTGAACACTAGCACCCCAAAGCACAAGGACTCCGGACTCTTAATATGAGTCCAGAGTTCGATCTTGAATCATGGCACCCACAGAAGCTGCAAGCCCCGGTGTCTCTCCTTCATCAGTAAGACTCTTCTAGCACCTTTTCTGTAAACCATTTTCTTGGACTAGGCATATCTGTATGTGGAGGGCTTTCTCCCAAAGAAAGGCCATATGTATGTGGAACTGGAAAGTACTGCTAGCAAAGAAGATCGAGGATGAAGAACAAGGAAAATAAGGAGAAAAAGATTTCCTAGATCCAAAACCCATGACACTAAAATTCAAAACTAAGCCCTCTGTATTTTGAGGAGAGGGTTAGGAACTACTGGACGAACCAAGAATGCAAGAACAGAGAGGAGAAACTGGGTGCAAAACACAGCGTCCCCCTTGCCGTTTAAATAGGCGAGATGGCGTGGTTGAGTCGACTGCCGTTGTACGGAGGGCGTGACAAAGATGCGCGAAGATTGGTGCGATGGTCAGCCGATCGAGTTGAGAACTGTGCGGCCGTTGAATTTTTCGAAATCACTGCCGGGTCTAAGTTTTCACCCGGCAGTGATGTCGAATACCACTGGCAGAAAGATCTGCACCGGCAGTGATCTACACATCACTGCCGGGTGTGAAACTACGCCCGGCAGTGATCTACATCACTGCCGGGTGTGAAATTACACCCGGCGGTGTTTTTTAATCGACATTGATTTAACCTTGTCGACGCCGCACTTGTTGGTGCCACAAGGCTTTCTCATCGATTCGGAGACATCGCTGTCGGTTTTCTAACCGGCAAAGTGAATGCTACAACAACGCGTTCTCCAAGCAAGCATCGTGCATGCAGCACAAAGCCACTGTAAACATGCTAAGTGAGCGTGACAACTACAAATTGTGGTAAAAAAAGAAAAAAACAATGATGGCTATCCGTTGGGCGGTACAAAGTTTGATTCTATAAATAGCCCGGCGGTGTTGTGGGCGTGCTACGACTTGTTGAGTGTGTCATTTTCGTGCTCCGGCCCGGCGAGAAGTCTCTCGTCTCCCTCCCTCCCTCCTGCTCCCTCACCCGTCGGCATCGAAGGTGCGTGTGGTTGATATTGTAGCAATGGTAAACAATGTGAAGCATGCATTCCTTGTTTCAAAATAACAATGCTAAACTTCGATCATCGTTCTTGAAATAATGGTCAAAAAACGGCTTGTTGGGGATCGAACCGGGAATTTCGGGATTGGATGTTGGGAAACGCCGTGCCGGCCGAGGAAGCGGCCATTGGAAACGTCTTAAACGCGCGCCCGGCCGGCCTTTAGTGGGGAGACGGGCGATCGCGGCGGCCATTGGATGAGCCGGTCATGCGCGCGTTTCTGTTTTCATGGCACCGCGTCTTGGGAATGACTATGGACTGCATGCATTCCATGGCTTGCTACTATATAAGAACGCTCTGATTTGGTATCATCTCCATCGCTAATTAGCCTCTCTCTTTCCATAAACCCCAGGCAGCTAGCTTCTTCTTCATCAACGAGATGGCCGGCGTCTACACCAACGAGGAGCTTGTCTTCACCATGGGGCGCCTCCACGATGCCCTCCGGAGCTCACCGGCCTGGCCGAAGAACTCGGCACGCCAACGGTGGCTTGGCCGTTGGTGGAGAAGGCGAACTTCGCCTTCAAGGTCGAGGCCATGGCCGACATCCTCGCTAGGGGGATACCGCCGCCGGGCGGAGCGGGCTGCAGGCCCGCCGGCGGGCCTTGGCCGGCGGCGAGGCCGGCCGGCCCGGCGACGACGAGGCCTAGGCGGCCGGGCGGCGAGGGAGGCGATGGCGGCGGCGCCGCGCGGCGGCCGAGGCGATGGCGGCCGTCGCTTTCTTTTTTTTTTCGTTTTGTAAATATATTATCTAGTAATATATAATGACTCTCAAGTCATTTTTAATTCATCTTCGTTCTCTGTTTTCTATCGTTTGTTTTCTTGTTCCTTCTTCATTCAACCCCGCGAGCTATCGGTTCCTTTAATTTGCTTCCCCTCCCAAATCGCTATCGGTTCTAATTCAACCCGGTTGTGTCAATCTTGAAATCTTTTCGGTTCTAATTCGAACCCACGAGTGATCTGTGTCCATCAAGACCATCCGGGGAACGATTCAACCCGGTGGTGATCTCGAGTCTTCACTTCTTAGAATTTGTTGAATCCATGGAGTTTCTAAGTTTCCCGCTGAACGGTTCATCATCGCCGGGGCAAGCTTCAACACTTTGCCGGTGGATTAAATTCTTGCAAAGTGATGCCGGCGGTAGTGATGAGCGAATCGTAGTAGTGCTAGGTTAGCTCTAGAGGAAGTCAAGTATTGTCTTGGATTCCTGGATAGTCAAGAAGTAGAGGGAGCCGAGCTTCGTGGGCTTCTCTCTTGTATCTCATTTGTAAGTATTTGTTTAGAATACAATTGCCATGACTTTATTCTATTTAATGATTATATTCTTAGTTATATGCTTCTATGCTTATTATGATTATATATTTAGTTTAGTATGTTTGTCTTTATATTCAAGCATGGAGTCGTATAGCGCCCCTTAGATGTACACTATGTGGGTGGTCGACAATGTGTAAATGTGGTGTTTATACAACGTTTGCTGCGCGACATCACCCTATATTCCGGGATGTGTGGTAGATCGTGGATGTGACACTCCCATTGAGTCCTTTGGAGTCCACCCCCAATGTAGGGCTAGTTGAGCTTTGTTACTATGGTAGGTTGGTTTTGTTCCTAATCTTCCTTAGTAATATTCACCATGTGTAGATATAATGCTTCCATACGATGATGACTAGGTGTATTGCACTAATTGTAGTATGCATTGACATATAAGTAGGAGTAACTTAGGAATATTCCATTCATCTTACCTATACTATGGTATTTAGCCTTTTATGATACTAGCTAGTGGCATATCATGATCTTTGACTTGGATGCTAGCATTATTATTATCTTATTATCTTTATTATGTGACTTACCTCATTTGAGTTTAGTATGATGCATATGGTTTACTCTACATTACACCACCGCAAGTGAATCATCATTAAATCATCAACCTACCCATAGCCCATCCTTTTCTTTTCTTTAGGTAGAATATAAATACGATACCCGGATAGACTCACGGTGAAGTGCTACAATTGGGTAATTCTATCCGTGCGCTGCGGATACCAGAATTATATTATCATTGCAAGAGTTTCAAGTGTCATATTGAGAATATCCGTTCACGCATTTCTTTAGCGTTGTGAGCTAGGGTAACAGACTAGTTTAAGTAGGCAATGCTAGAATGTGTGGTGCGACTTTTTGTGCCTATCATGGTGAGATTAACTCCACCATTGATAATGTTGCAGAGTCATACACCATAATTAACTCCGTCTAACTTTAGTAACTTCCCGCTCTAACTATTATTGGAATGTGAGATTAACTCCACATCCAAGGCGACTTATTAGATAGATACCATTTATACATTTTTAAAGCCGTCCTAGATGTGGATCGCGTTAGAGATGTCAACAGATGTTCATATATGTTTTTTTTACCATCTCAACGAGAGGCGAGGCAATGGTGAGACTCATTTCCTATTGTACCCAACTTCACAAAAATGGAAAAAATTGGTTGTGCAATGGTCTCGTGTTATATATACGTGTTGTCGTTTGTAGTTGTGGATAGATAGTTTTTTTTAGAGAATGTTGCCTTTTATTAGCTCATATAATAGAATTACAAACACCATCTAATGGCGATAAAAACACACATGGCTTGTCTTCCCAAAGATAGACAAAGAAACCAAGCTCTTCTCTAGTCTATGTGTGTCCCCATTTGAGCTCCTTTGTGAACAAACTCCACATTTATGGAAACTTCGTCTTCCTAGATTTAATCTTGTGGAATGTTGGACCACACAATTCTAAATCCCTCTCCTAGAATACACCTCATCATTGCATTAATGCACCACCCTTATCTTCTATAGAGTAAGATCTTATGTCGCTAGCCTCTCCTAGCACGCAACCGCTTCAACCACTTCGAAATTGGTCAAACCTCCCAACACTAAGCATCATCTCTTGCCATCGTAAATGCAACCGAGTAGTTGGAATTCTTAGCCATGGTTGCATCGGCATTCACCTTTGTAAAGCGGAGGATGGGGGTATCCATCTTGGCGCCATTGCCTACTTGGCGCTCCTACCACTCCCTATAATCGGTTGGATCATCGATAAATCCTCCATAGACATCTCCATAAAGCAATGCATCGAGAGAGAGGGTTTTGGTAGACATCCTCATGAAACACTTTTTTGCATCGTGGTGCCATATCGCCCAAAGATGTAGCACCACACGTGTTAGTGCATCATGAGGCATGGATTTCAAAACAAAAGACAACCATGATTTCGCACCCCTTCATTTATGATACTCAAAACTTCAATAATCTCCTCCCTCTCAAAAGCCTAGGCGACCTTTGCTAGCTATATAACACTCGTGGGAGCATGTTGCTAGATAATTTTCACCCCTTACAATAAAAGAATAATCAAAATCAAGAGTACTTTCAAACTTTCTACTTGAGCCTTGTGAACTTGAGTTTCGAGAACTCACTGTTAACACCAAAATTTGGTAGAGCCTGGATGACTAGCGGGCGGCGCACGATGGTTCTGGTAAGGAGTCATTCGCTAGCGATATGGTGCCGCGGGTACTATGGCATTCGGGAAAAACTGCCGTTATTCGGCTAAGGGCCTGAGTCCGAGAAGGAGCCGAGCAAAGAGATGGTTAAACAAGCGTGGAGCGTCAAGAGGAATATCCGGGGACGAGGGCCCACATCACGTGCAATTCCTACGACTCAGAAGACTTGGAGGACAATGTATCTTAGCTAGATATTTTTGTTATTATTATTCGTAATTAGTTAGGACTCGTCAAGCCCGGGGTATAAATATGAGACCCCTAAGAATCGTAAAGCGATCTACCAAATCAAATACAACCAACCCGGCTCCGTGCCTTGGCTCCGGCCACCCTTCGAGTCCGATCGTGTCGCCGATCTCTCATGAGAGGATTCATCGACCCGTCGACCTCCCGTAAAAATGCAAGAACCTTGCACCATGTCTAGTATCGTCGGGCGGATTTAGATTATTGCAAGAAGTCTTGTTCACGCTTAGTATCGTCGAGGCGGATTTAAGCTATCGAGGGGCAAGAGGGTTCTTTTGTTCGATCATGAGCCATCCGGTGGGCTAAGATCTGGCTAAGAGCTAGTTATCGGCTTCATTAGATCCGCAAATCTAATGAATTCATTAAGTTACCAAGTGGTGCATACTTCTTATTTGATTATTCATTATTATGATGATTGCACACACTTTTTGCCAATTTAGATTGATGTGGCTCGGCTTTATCTTTTTGATTAGATCTAGATGTCATCGATTACTTTCAATGTTTATCATTAGCTTGTCATTAGATCTATCTGTTCTTTCATAGCCGAGCCTAGATCAATCTAGGTTGTCACGTGTTCTTGGGTTCTTCTTGGCGTTTAGTCATGAGTCGTCTAGCAGCTAAGGTTTTACATGTAAGCTTCTTCTTCATGGACCACGGATTCGCAAGCTGCCGAACACGCTTATGTGTTTACTTGTATCTTGCATGTGTAAATCTACCTATCGTTAGAGTCTAGTCGGCAAGCCGTATCATGCGGTGGATTAGCTTGTTGCGCGGTGTATCATGCGATGGATTCTTTGTTAGGGCGAAGAGGGTTTAGAACGGTTAAGTCGGCAAGCCGTATCATGCGGTGGATTAGCTTGTTGCGATTGTATCATGCGGTGGATTCTTGCCGTTAGGACCGATCGGGACCGAATCTCTCGCTTTGCTTTAGATTAGGTTTGCATATGTACTTTATTTGTCTATGCATACGCGCTTCAACGAGTAATGAGTATTTATAGATCTATTTAGATGTATGCGTGCTTTTGGCTTATCATGATTAGATTGTATCATGCGGTGGATTGATCTAGTTGTGGTAAGTGGTTTATATCTCTGTAGCAAGTGGTATCATACGGTGGAATAGCTTGCAAGGGTTTAAGCTTGACGGGTTTAGGAAGGCTAGGCGTCGCGGCGGACTAGTTGGATGAAACCTATGCATGTGTCTTTTTAGATTATGTTTATATTTATGAGTTACCTGCTTTTGTTCCATGTTGTCAATTAATTCGATCCATGCAATAGAGCTTTATGATGTCATATCATAATGATCGATTTTACTTGTTCAAACATGTCTTCTATGATCATTCGGCAAATCGTTACTACTACGTTACATCTCTATGCATGCTTACCGAATGCATTCTTTATCTGACGACGACGATAGCTCTCATAGCTATATGTCTTTACATCCGCCTTAGAGCCATACATGAATGTCTTGGTCTCACGGGGCATGTTCCGGATCTCACGTTTACTTCCTTGTCAATTAACAGTCAAATTGATCGCACGCCTCAAGACGCCTCGGGCGTAAAGTAAAGCCGGCTATTCCGGCTTGTGTGCGCGGCGCAAGGAGTAGGATTTTGTGCCTACACACTTTTTGGCACGCCCGATGGGACACGTCAAGATCAAAACACGATGCCCGACAACATCGACAAGAGCAATGTCATTCAGCTCGGATGGATGACCTTCCACCGACACGAGGCCACAAAGTGAGAGACATGTGCGCAGCCTTCTCTCAAAAGTGCATGTCATGCTTCTCCAAGAACAAGAGCGGCACAATCATCCAAAAGACAGATCTTCCAAAGATAGTGATGCCCGGTGATAAAGAATATGCTCAAACAGTTTCTAACACGGAAGAGAGGGCAGGAAAGGAAGATGAGGAACCAAGTCCTGAAGAAATCCGTCAGATGGAGGAGATTGTTGCAGCTGCCGTTGGGAATGCAATGACCAATCACAACACGGCGTTCTTCAACACTTTTTGTGACATCATGAAGGCTAGCTTTGGACCCGAGTTTGATCAACACTTTGAGGCTCGGCTTGGTGAGCTTTCGGGGCCAAGATACATGCATGCGCCTAAGCCACCACCAACGAAAGGAGCTACAAATCAAGAATCTGGAGGAGAGAACAAGACACATGGAGAAGCGGCATTCGGTACACCTGGGAATCCTCCAGCATACAACACATACTCAATAGCTCCAATGGCGGTGGGTTGTAGAGAAATCCCTTTGGCCCAGTTTACACGCGAACTTAGCTGACTACTCCACAATTCATGCTATGCCAAATCCTAGGTATAGGCTAGGCGGATGATCGGGACAATCTCATGGACCACGAGAATTCAAATATGGACATATTGCTAGCGAGGATGGCCGATATGATGCAACACCAATTTGGGATTAAGCCCAAAAATCGGCCCTATGTGTATCCACCATATCCCCGATTGGTACAACAGAGTGGTGCTTCCTTCAAGATTGAAGCCTCAACCGACTTGACCAAGTTCTCTTGGATAAGATGACACTTCTACTACCGAACACATCGGTGGAAGTATCGATTCGATTAGGAGAGCTTGCCAATGATGAAGCATGGAGGATTAAACTTCTTCCCATCATCCCTTACGGGGCGGCTTTCACATGGTTTGCCACGTTGCCCGGCCAATTCTATTGAACATGGTCAGCTGGAAGACAAATTCCATTCATACTTCTACAAAGCGGTTCTAATGAAAAAGAGCTCGTCGACTTGATGGGGTTGACACGTATATAATGAGACACCACAAGAGTTCTTCGCGCAGTTCGAGGAAACAAAGAATTCCTGCTACTCTTTGAACTTGTCGGACCATTAGTTGCCGGTTGTGGCCATTCGGGAATGCACCCGACCATCGGGGAAAAGCTAGCCGGCATGGAGTTTGATGACCTAGGACAACTCTCGAGGCGTTTGTCACTCATGGCCAATCAGTTCCTGAGCATCAAGAAGGATACCCGTTTTCAGAAAGGGGGCAACGTGTCTTATCAGGCATACCACCACTTTACGGAAGAGGGAGAAGATGAAGATGATGGCTAGGAGGACATAGCAACACTGAATTCACTTGGAGCAAGGAGCCCCGTCCCAGTCAACCAAATATGGATGAAGACACTCAAGGGGGCATATGACTTCGACGTCTCCAAGTCGGAAAAGCTCTTTGAGTTCTTAGTCAAAGAAGGACGCATCAAGCTGCCAGAGAATCATTCTATGAAGCGTCCGGATTGGGTCAAGACTGGCAAATATTGTGGCTTCCATGATATGATCTCTCACAACATTATCGACCGCCGAATCTTCAAACAAAGATTCGTAGGGTTATACAAAGGAGGTCTCCTCGAGTTTAACAACAAAGATGAAGGTGGATAAGGAGCCCTTCCCCGCAAACATGGTTGCTTTTGATTTGTCCATGGTTTACGCCGGTGATCCTAAGGGCAAAGCCCCAATGAAAGTGCTTGACTTACGAAAGGGCAAAGCAAAGTGGTTCGATTGACCCTAGTCGGCAGGTGTCTAGTGTTGAGCTCCAGCAACATCATGTTTGGTTCCCAAATAGCCGAACAGAAAAAGGGGAAACCTCCAAACCAAGGGTGACATCTCGTATACCTTCGAACAAGTGGCAAAGACAAAGAAGAGAAGCAATATTGTAGAGATCGCCAGCTTGCCGGGGAGCAAAGCCAGAGATATGAAGAGGAGATGTACCACCGAGAACAGGGAGGAGTACATGAAAGAGCAAGAGGAGTCTCATTGGGGACTGTCCTTTCTTTAGGCATTCTTTGGAATGAAGGCTTGAAGCCGCCCGCTAGAAATAATTGCCCCCGAATGCGAAGAGCAATACCACGGGTATCGACAGGCATGAGTCAACCGCCCCTATCCAAGAAAGACGGGGCACGTTTCCCGAGGATGATCGGCGCTTAAAAATAAAGACAAGTACACCTCACGTCGGTAAAGAGGATTGCGCATCAAGCATGGGCTGATGTGGAGGATTCTGATGATGACATGGACTCTCCTCAAGAGTATGTGTGGCAAAAGGGGCAGTGGTGCCCTCCTGGTCTAAGGAAAAGCCAGAAGAGAAGAGTCCAACGTCTCAGGAACAAGGGGCTCAAGGAAGCAACAAACAACGCAAACAAGTATGGCGCCCAAAGAAGAAAACTCGGAAGCCATCATTCGGGCAGAGGAGTATTCGGCAAGTGGGCGTTCGCGAGATGTTAGCATGGTCTTCTACATCCCAATAGAGTTTGCGGCACCTACAGAACAAGCTCACTGCGGATCCAGGAGGAACAAGATGCCTATTCGGATGAAGAGGCCTATTCTGATTTTGACAACAAAGAGATGATTGATCTCCTAGGACAGTTGGCTTTATCAAGACAGGCTGTATTCGATAGGCCTAGGAAGCACAATCATTTGAAGCCTCTTTACTTAAAGGGATATGTTAATGGAAAACCTCTGACTCATATGTTCGTTGATGGAGGAGTCGCAATCAATATCATGCCATATACAACTTTTAGAAAGCCGGGATGACTAAGGAGGATTTGCTCAAGACAGACATTGTGCTCAGGGACTTTGCTGGAAATCCTTCAGATACCCATGGAGCCGTTCACGTTGAGTTGATGATCGGCTCAAAGACATTGATCACTACCTTCTTTGTGGTCGATAGTAAGGGGTCCTACAGCTTATTACTTGGAAGAGATTGGATCCATGCTAATCAAGGCGTTCCATCCACCATGCATCAAGTCCTCATCCAATGGAACGGTGATGACATTGAGATAGTGCAAGCCGATGATTCGATAAGCGTTCTTTGCCACCGAACCATCGTTCGGGAATATGAAGGCGTGGAGTGCTTCTCGGAAGAGAATGGGAAGAAGGTCCTGTCAAGATTCATTACAAAGACAAGCGTACCGATCGAGATAGTCGGGTCTCATAGTAATTTCTAAGGAGAGATTTCGTGGTTCGGGCTTTTAGAGAATCGATTATTGTCAAATGTGATTGGCCGACACGTATGAATTTAATAGTTTTGAGCAAAAAGATTTGTTCTATTCATAAAGGATAGCCGATGTGTAAAACCATCGCCTTTAGCGTAAAAAATACTCCATAGAATTGGAGAAACGGTAGGCATAAATATTGTTATGTCGCCTTTAGTGCAAAAAATATAAAAAAACATCAAAGTTGTCTTATTCAGAAACTTCAAGAGTCTCATTACGGGACGTTGCCGCATACATTACAGAATTCTTTCTATTCGGCGAGAAGATGTGTGTGCATATTTTTCAAAGATAAGGTTGACGATTTCACTAGAGCTACTTTATTCGGTAAAGCATACCAGGGAGAAAAACATGAAAAGATAACCATGCAATATCGCTTTACCAAATATCATCCAATGTTTGGGACCATGGAGTAGCACACGTAAAAAGTTTCAACAAAGATTACACACTCGAGGAAAAGCTTTCATGTCGAAAACAACCGAGGCCCGAAGAGAACTCACTTCGGTTAAGGCCTTACTCGATCATCTTCTTCCAAGATTGCTAGGTTGGAAACTTTGGCCTTGCATCTTTGATGCTCTTCATGATTCTTCTTGATTATTGCTTTAGCCGAGCTCGGAGATTCCGGAAAGCCGGCTATTTTGGTTTTCTTCTCCTCGATTGATTTGTTTAGGGCCAACAACTTTTCTTCAAGCAAGGCCTTCTCTTTTTCGCGCATCGGCCAATTCGGGTTGCGCTTGGTTCGAAGCTCTTTGTCGATTTGAACTTGGAATGCGATTCAGTAGTATTCTTCTTCATGGTCTCCATAGCAGCCAGCAGAGACGATTTTAGAATGGAATGCTCATTAGCCAGTTTGATGGCAGCAATGTGCTGATCTAAATGAAGAATATGATTCATGGCTGATTTCAAAGGAATTGGGATCTCTTGATCAAAGTGTTTAGCCAGCTTCTTTTATCCTCGGGGCATTTTGGATCAAAACACCTACATCACCTTCAAGAAGAGAGAGGATCTCCTTAAGCCTTGTTTGGTTGGCTTCAGAAAGGCTCTGCTGGGACATAGCTTCCTCTCCTTGCTCAAGCGTATCTTTGAGAAAGAAAGACATGCTTGGTGTTGGTTCCTCTTCGCCCTAAGAAGAAGAGAAAAAGAGGTGTGTTAATATAGCCGAAAAAGGTTCTTTTCAGGAGCTGTACACTTGAGGACAAAGAGTACCTGATTCATGTGTTGAACAGAGAAAGTTGAGGAAGTTCATTCACATTGGAAGTAGGAGGAGATTTATCCTTCAAGAGGCTATCTTCTAAGATGAGCTCAAAGTTAATAGGAGAATGTTGAGGAAGATTAGTCTCATTTCTTGATTGAGCCTCATCATCTCGAGAAGAAGCACCGGTAGAGGATTCTCGATTCTTCATGGTTGGAGTTGATGGGCTCAAAGATTTGGATTTCCTTTCTTTCCCATAGATTGGGTTTTCTCGTAAGAATTTTGCTCACCTTCAAGGGATTTTGCTGCCAAGTTAACAATAATTTTGTCCTGTTTCAAAATATAGAGAAGGCCGAATAAAGACATTTGGGTACTTTTGGCCAAGAAAATAAAGGAAAAAGGAGGAGTGCACAATTACCAATCTTTTCGTGAGTCTTCGAAGTTTCGGATTCTCGGAAAAAAGAGACATCATCTTGCATATGTGTAGTATTCAAAACCGAACCAATCAGGGAGATGAGGAGAAAGTAAAACAAAGACAAAAATCAATTATTACAACATGCAAAGAATGGCATACCCTGGAAATTTGCTTAGTTCTTGGAGATCTTTTCTTCTTAGAAGACTGGGGGTTGCTAACCAATTGAGTGGGAGCTTTTCTTTTCTTCATGTCCTTTAACTTCTCCTCAAGAAAGACCATGTGTGTTTTCATGAAAGTCTTCATGGCCAATCCTTCATCACCTAGAGCCGGGCGAGGTCCTACCGGATAATATCGAACTTCTCTTGAAGGAAGGATCGCTCAATATCCCGTTGGGAAAATCAGGTTTAACGAGGGAAGGAAAAGTAAAAAGAAAACCAAGAAAAGGACGGTCACCTCGCTATCAAGAGCAAATTCTCGCGCAGAGTGCTTGGCAAAGGGGATGAACCAACGAGTTGAATATATGAGTGTGTAATTCTTCCCACCAAGATCGGAAAGAGGATGTGCAACATCAATCGATTAAAAGGGTCGCCCCTGTATTCGGTAGATCTTTTCCTAAATTGAAGATCTTTTCACCGCAAAGATTCATTCTGATCTCTCTTGGCTTGATTGCTTTGGAGAAGAATAGTCTTGGAGGCAACGCCCATCACATCCTAACCGCCTTTGCCGCCATGTTCGGATTATAAAATTCATAGGTGGATTTCACCAAAATTCCATTATGAAATTCTCAAGGCAAGATACATGGTTTGATAATTGCATTGAAGATCCCCTGTTGATAAGTTATCATCACGACCAAGGTCATAGTTGAATTTGTAAGGGAAAATAAAATCTTCACATTCCTTGTAAGGAAACCGGAGGATTTCTTCGAAGCCTTTATAGAACATTTTGAAGAAATGACCGATATCCTTGTTGATGGTGATAGCGTAAGTAGCTTCTCCATAAGTCCGGACAAAGGCTTTAGTTGTTGCCTCCTCATCTTCGGCATAGTTAATCAAGGGAAGGCCAGGGAATAAAGATCTATCCTGACTAGTTTGTGCATGTACAGCTGCAACCACATTTGGACTAACCACCAGGGACCATTCACACAGGAAATTCCCTTCTTCTCAAACATTTGGGTGGTAATCTGATGCAAAGATATGGTAGGTAGCACCCGTAAGATACTTACCAAGGGCAATTGTCTTGTTGGTCGCGGATCTTCGGCCATGACTATGTGATTCAACACAAAGCTCGTTGGACTTGCCGCAAAAACACAAATCTACATAGCCGAAATTCAAAAAGCTTTGTATTCTTTGTCGGCAATTGGACCATTCTTCATATAGGACTCAATGTATTTCGTCCAAGGGTCGGCAGTTTTGATGGCTGTTTGGTTACTTGCCATATTGGTATTTCCAAGGGTGTACCTCTTCGGTGATGTTCAGGCCGGTCATCATGAAGACATCAGCCAAGGTAACGATCATTGGGCCATGACCAAGATGAAGGAATTAGTGGCATTTGACCAAAAATGAGTCCGCCGCCATCAATAAGTCTTCATTCTTGGGGGTGTTGGATAAAGACAACTCTAGACACCGAGATATGCCTTGAGTATCCCAGTTCTCGCTTCTAGATTTGGCCGATGAGATTCGCCTATACCAATTGCGCCATCAAGCGATTGGGGGGAATGGCCAGGTCTTGAATGTCTTCTTCCATTGTTTCTTTGGGGAAGTGCCGAATTTAAAAGAAATCCTCCGACTTTCCTTCTCAATAAATTCAAGAGGATCCGAAAATGCCTTTGGGGCCTAAGAAGTAGATGTCCGGATTGGCTTCATTGAAATCAAAATTTGGTCCTCATTCTCCTTTAAAGAAAAGTGAACGCCAGATAAGGAAAGCGAATCCGAAGTTGGAGTTATTGCTGAATCAACAAGGGAAATACGAAATTACCTCCGTAACTGCCGAGGGATCCATCAAGAAGATTGAATCGGAGTTCGATGGCAATCTAGGGTTTCGAAGTTTTTTGGAGGAGGGCGATTAAGCGACTAATCAAGAACAGCAGTGCTTTGAGCAAGGGAAGGGTAGATTGGTCAATTTTATAGCAAAAAGAGCCTCTTTTACTCTAAAATTGAGGGGGCATTATGTTAACACCAAAATTTGGTAGAGCCCGGATGACTAGTGGGCGGGCCAAGACGATGGTTCGATAAGGAGTCATTCGCTAGCGGATGGTGCCGCGGGTACTATGGCATTCGGGAAAACCGCCGTTATTCGGCTAAGGGGCCCGAGTCCGAGAAGGAGCCGAGCAAGAGATGGTTCGGCAAGCGTGGAGCGCCAAGAGGAATATCCGGGACGAGGGCCCACATCACGCGGCAATTCCTATGACTCGAAAGACTTGGAGGACAATGTATCTTAGCTAGATATTTTTTTATTATTATTCGTAATTAGTTAGGACTCGCCAAGCCCGTGGTATAAATATGAGACCCCCAAGAATCGTAAAAACGATCTACCAAATCAAATACAACCAACCCGGCTCCGTGCCTTGGCTTCGCCACCCTTCGAGTCCGGCCGTCGCCGATCTATCAAGGAGGATTCATCGACCGGCCGACCTCCGTAGTACCGGAACCTTGCACCATGTCTAGTATCGCCAGCGGATTTAGATTATTACAAGAAGTCTTGTTCACACTTAGTATCGCCAGCGGATTTAAGCTATCGGGGGCAAGAGGGTTCTTTTGTCGATCATGAGCCATCCGGTGGGCTAAGATCCGGCCAAGAGCTAGTTATCGGCTTCATTACATCCGCAAATCTAATGAATTCATTAAGTTATCAAGTGGTGCATACTTCTTATTTGTTTATTCATTATTATGATGATTGCACACACTTTTTGCCCAATTTAGATTGATGTGGCTCGGCTTTATCTTTTGATTAGATCTAGACGCCATCGGGTACTTTCAATGTTTATCATTAGCTTGTCATTAGATCTATCTGTTTTTTCATAGCCGAGCCTAGATCAATCTAGGTTGTCACGTGTTGCGGGTTCTTGCGCCGTTTAGTCATGAGTCGCGGCGGCGTGGCTAAGGTTTTACGTGTAAGTTTCCTCTTCATGGACCACGGATTCGGCAAGTCTGCCGAACACGCTTATGTGTTTACTTGTATCTTGCATGTGTAAATCTACCTATCGTTAGAGTCTAATCGGCAAGCCGTATCATGCGGTGGATTAGCTTGTTGCAGTGTATCATGCGGTGGATTGCCGTTAGGGACGAAGAGGGTTTAGAACGGTTAAGTCCGGCAAGCCATATCATGCGGTGGATTAGCTTGTTGCAAAGGTATCATGCGGTGGATTGTCATTAGGATCGATCGGGACGAATCTCCGGCTTTGCTTTAGATTAGGTTTGCATATGTACTTTACTTGTCTATGCATACGCGCTTCAACGAGTAATGAGTATTTATAGATCTATTTAGATGTATGCGTGCTTTTGGCTTATCATGGTTAGATTGTATCATGCGGTGGATTGATCTAGTTGTGGTAAGTGGTTTATATCCGTAGCAAGTGGTATCATGCGGTGGAATAGCTTGCAAGGGTTTAAGCTTGATGGGTTTAGGAAGGCTAGACGTGCGCGCGTACTAGTTGGATGAAACCTATGCATGTGTCTTTTAGATTAGGTTTATATTTATGAGTTACCTCGCTTATTCCATGTTGTCAATTAATTCGATCCATGCAATAGAGCTTTATGATGTCATATCATGATAATCGACTTTACTTGTTCAAACATGTCTTCTATGATCATTCGGCAAATCAGCATTACGTTACATCTCTATGCATGCTTACCAATGCATTCTTTATCCGACGCACGATAGCTCTCATAGCTATATGTCTTTACATCCGCCTTAGAGCCATACATGCGAACCGCCTTGGTCTCACCGTGCATGTTCCGGATCTCACGTTTACTTCTTTGTCAATTAACAGGTCAAATTGATCGGCACGCCTCAAGACACTCGAGCGGCCGAGTAAAGCCGCCTATTCCAAATTGTCGGTGTGCGCGGCGCAAGGAGTAGGATTTTTGTGCCTACACTCACAATGCGATTAGAGCAAATCTCATTGTTTGATCATGAAGCTCCTTCATTGTCACTATGTTGCCCAAACCGTAGTTACATGCGTGGTCTAGTACCACCGCCACAAAGAATGTCTCGCTAATGCGCATCTCGATGGCCTAGCTCTAGAGACAATGATGTAAGATTTATATCGTTCGGGGCAAACCGCGCTCCCTAGTCCAAAGGTGATCACTATCCAAGCTCAAATGCTCATACCGAGGCTAGTACAAGCGGGTCGAGAGAGGGAGAGGGCTCCCAAGTCTCTGTGATTGAGCCTAGTGCCAATATCGAGCGGGTGCGTGTGTGTGAGTGCCGTGAAGCCGGGTGTTGAACCTCTCCCCAACCTCGGTGGCCGGCCTCCCCTTTTATAGTCGCAAGGGGGCGTGGTACACGAGCTCATCACAAAGTTGAAGACTTTGAAGAAAAGTAAACACATGTACAGGCGATAGATGCGGGAAAGAGCTCCCGGTGAGCTCACTACGCGGGCAAGAGCTTCCTTCGAGCCCGTGAGCGCCCGGTATTGGAATTGGTCGCCGCCGACGCTGAATCGGGGTTTGGGCGGTGGTCGCCGCACCATCCCTAATCGTAGTTGGAAGACGCCTCTCGGGCGTGGGGGATGCCCATACCGAGGATGGGGAGGGTGTACCCGTATGTACCCGCACGACAATCGAGCGGAGTTGTTGGAGTCGACGGGGCATGGCGAGGCGGTCTTTCGACAGCTCTTTCCTCACTGTGAGCCCGCGGGGCTACAAAGTGGTCGCCGAGAGTTGTTGAACCTGCCGAGAGTTTTGACCAACTCCCGTACCCGCAAGCTTCTCCCGGAAGGCAAAAGGATGAGGTCTTTGTGGTCGCCGCCGAAGGCTCGGCGCTGGGAGCTCGAGCGAGGCGGAAAGAGGTCCCCGGATGAGATCGAGCGTGATGAAGACCGAGAGCTCGCCGGGGAGACGGCCGAGGCGAAAGACGGGTCTTGTCTAAAGAGCTCGTGGTGCAGGAGCTCGAGCGCAAGCGGGAGCCTTGTCCCCTCGTGGAAAGCCCGTGTGTGGCGAAGACCTCGCATGCCGTGATAGGTCGTCTTGTCTTGCCACGTCTCCCGTGCGATCGAGGCTCGGAGTCGCTTTTGGTTCGTTGACTGAGGATTAGGTGCTCTTGTATGAGTATCCCAAATATCGATCCCCCACAGCAGCCCCCGAGCATTTGGGAGAGAAGAGGTCTCTCCCAGATGCTGTTTGCTCGTCGGCTTCTGAAAGCATTCCCTTGCCATGAATTTCCTTGGTTATTTATCTATATTCTATCCGAGGACTCGTATATCGGATCAGTTGCTTTGTGAGTTCCTTCTGAAAGTTACAAGAAAGGTGACCTTTGAAGAGCAAGTCACTGACATCAACATTAACAGACTACAAGAAATAGTAGATAAGGGACTCCGCTTAGCGATCTCTGAAGGTAACGTTGACCAAATTGTCAAGCAACTTATGCCGTCCTTTGTTGGATCGAGAGGACATGAAAGATCGGAAAGTTGTCCTGCTTTCGATAAGTTTTATGCTACTACCTTTTTCAATTGATTGGGATTTACCAAGCTACAATTTACGTCCGACATTTCGCGGACCTTGCAAAGTGCAAATGGATTATTGATTCGACTTCAAATTTTGCCGGTCCTCGCCAGGTTGGGATCACTGGCATTCTATTGCCGCCACGTGTCTTCCGAACGTCGTGAGCATCCCCGACCCCTCTCAAGCTCATTTTTTCGTGTTGCGCCTCGTTGTACCCGCACTCATTTCGCCGGGTCATGTCTTTCTCGCACCACGCTCTTTTCTTCCTTTCTTTGTGCTCCATGTCCGCCCGCCACCCTTGCCATTGCACCGCATCGGACCCCTCCATGGCTTCGGTCACGCTTGTCTCCATGTTATGAATCATCACCCTAAGCTTGAGCCCGCGCGCGCACCATAGCCGGTGGCGCTCCACCCGAGAACCGCTTTTGACTCTCTCTCGGCTTCCTCTTCCTCTCAGGCGCCGTAGCATCTCTATCCGCTCCCACTCGCGCTATAAAACGCAACTGGGTACCTTGCCGCCACTTCCATCTCTCCAAAAGCCCATCGCAAATCTCCTCTAAGAATCGCAGAGTCGATCTCCTCCTCCAAGGTGAAGCCGTCTAGTTCAAGAAGAAATCGATCCAGAGACGGCGAGACGGGGAGCTAGTACTTCAAGATCAAGTTCTTATTCGCAGATTCAAAGTTGCTACCAAAGGTTGCCGTGGTGTCTCATTGAAGAAGTCCAGGTTTCGCCTTAGAAGGTCGAGTCTACATCCAAATGCCTTATGGCCCTAGGATTCATTCTGTGTCTTCTTGATATGTTGTGCCTCCTTGATCCCATCCGCTTCGGATCTGTTGGGGTCCTTCGCGTTTTGGTCGCTTATCTTCTTGGTGTTTCTTCTTTGTCCTCGCCCTGCCTAAGTTTCGGAGTGAGACTTTGCTATGTATTAGATGTGTCATTAGACCCGGGGAGTAATATTTGTATCCTCTTTGTATCACCAATGGTTTTGTAATCGTCTATCATCGTGGGGCAAGTTCTATCATCTTTAGAGCAGTTTTAAAGCTATGGAAATCTCTCGCCGTTTTCTTGAAAGTTCTCGCTCAATCTCGGGACAAGATTCTCGTTAAGGGGAAAGGCAGAACACCCCAGGTGTTAGTTACTAGTTAAGCAATAGATTGGACAAAAATAAGTTTAGTTATAGTTGGTTGAGTTGTTAGATGAAAAGGGATGCGAAAAGAATAGGAACCGAGAGTTACCCCTTTTGTCTGGAAACCCTAAACCCTAACTCTTCTTTACCCCCTTTTCTATATTTCAAAAATCTATGCAAAATTTGACAAAACTTCCAAAAGCTACTTTGTAGATCTTTTCTTGATGAACAAAAGATATGTACAAAGTTTTTCAAGTTTTTGAGTAATTTTAAAAGTAATTTTGAATTCAAATTTATCCCTTTTTGACCCTATTTCAAAAAGTCATATTTAGAGGCCGAATTTGAAAATCTTCCAATTGTGAAAATTGTAGATCTTGAAATTTTAAGCAAAATTGCTTTTTGGAGTTTTTCGAGTTTAGTTCAAATTTGTGGAGAATTTGATAAAAAATCCGAAAGTTAGGGTTGTGGGTGCTACAGATGCCGCATTATGGGTGCCCATGCCGCAAGACTGCCGCCGGGCCGCCGGGGCCGTCGGCGCTACCGGCCGCGTTCTTGTCGGCCACCCGCCTCGCCTCACGAAGTCGCCATCCCGTCCCCGTCCCTTTTCTTTCTCTCTTAAGGTCGAGTCGACGCCGCTTTCTTCTTCTTTCTTCTTCCTCGCCGCGTCGGCGACGACCACTCTCTCTCTCTCCCGCCGCGCCCGCCGCCGCTGCCCGAGCTCTAATCGTCCGCGATTGAGCACGCCAGCCGTCCACCTCGCCTTGCGCTCCATTTGCACCCACCTCGCACCCTCTAGCGCCCGAGCCAACCGCGCCGCCGCCTTCTCCCCGGACGGCGGCGCACCGGCTCACCTTATCGTCGGCGGCGGCCCCGGTGATCCTGGCATGGAAAACCAACTCGATCTCTTAGCTCTCTTGGCGTGGTGATCACGACCGGCTTTCTTGTTTTGGTAGTGGAGCAGGGGACACGCCTAACGCCATCCTGCCACCGGGCGCCGCTGATCGCCAAAGCAGCCACCGCCGGAACCCACCTCCGCCTCCGCCCCGCCGTGAATCCGCGAAAATCAAGTCGTGGTGAGCTCTAGTCACGATCGAGTCGCCGGTTTGTCATTTCATGCACCGTAGTCGCGGAAGCGTCGGCCGTGACTGAAGCTCAAGCCGTTCTTGCCGCCTCGCGTTTGCGTGCGTGGGAGTCGCCTTCAAAGCTCAAGTAAGTGAGGGGAAAGAGTCGCCTAAGCGATGCTAGGAGGTAGTGCGCCCTTGTTTTCGGGCGGAAAACACGTCGAGGGTGGCACGGGCGAGCCAAGCGCCATTTGCCAGTCGCCATCGTCGCCGGCGGGAGCCGTCGTCTTAGGGTTTGAGTTTTGGGTGTCGCTAAGTGCTGCGGGTCGAGGGAGCGATAGGTCAAGCCGCGTCGCCGGATTCTCATCACGGCGAAACGCTCTGGCCGCCGCCGCCACGGTCGGCCAGTGTGTGGTACCATCGGATCGGGCTCAATAAGCGTGCCGCGCGGGGCCCAGGCCGCCTGCTAGCCCAGCGGCCGAGCCGGGCTCTTTGAAGCCGAAGGCCGGTTTTCCTTTTAAGCTTGTTTTTCCATTTTCTTCAAGTTTGAATAGTGTCAAACTTTGCAAAATTCATAGAAATTTGAAAATAGCTTCAAAAAATTCTGAAAATTTTTGTAGAGTCTTCTTATGAGTATATTTACATATGAAAATTATGAAACTTGAGTTTTGAGTAGTTTTTTGCATATTTTAAAAATACAAATTTTAATTGAAAATGCATCTTCCATGGTTTTTAGAAAATAAAATATTTATTCAAAAATCATGAAAATTTATTTGGTACTGTTTTATGATGTGTTCTGCTTGGGTAAAAAAGTTTGGAGTCATTTTGAAATGTTTAAATTATTTTCTATTTCATGCTCTATTATTTTATGTGTTTAAATGTAATGTTTAGTGTAGAATGACTTAGGATTTGCGTGACTTAGGGGTTGTTTTGTGGATCTTGATCATACCACAATCAAATGGTCCTTGAGAACTCCTTAGGCAATGGTGATGATATCTTGTAGAGTAGTTCAACAAGTTGGTTTTGTTGGGTTGCAACTTTATCGTGAAGGAAAGTTGTACTCAAGTTGTTATCATTTCATGCATCAATTAAGCATCATCTTTAAATTCCATCATGTTGAAGCATACATTATTACGTGTAGTGAATGAGAGCGATGTGTGATTTACGATGACCAAGCTTTGGAGAAGGTGCATCCACCGAGGTGTTGGTGTCAAGTGTGACGGGTGGTCCAACTTCGAATCTAACTTTTCCCTCGCAACACGTGCAAGCCCCTGATACATTTAAACCTTTCCTTGTATTTTATAAAGCTTTTACACTTATGTTTATGATATGTTGCATTAAGTTCTAGGAGTTGAGTGATAACCTAATTGCTGCATTATCATCCTTGTTTATTGCAATACCATCCTTGTTAACCTGCTTTTATTTAAAAATGCTTAGTGATGCTTAGCCCTCGCTTAATTAGTTAAGCCGTTTTCTTCAAAATGCTTTACATGAGAGTATGGTACCTTTTCGAAAAAAGAAAGAGAAGTAGAAATGAATTTGAGATCTGACGGGACGTAGGTTGAAAGCCGGGGGGATACCTAGCCGTGCTTGTCCCGTGTTGGTCGCTTAAGGACCGTCCGTGGATTGGCCCTTGGATCAAGAATTTATAATACCGGCCACATACTCGTGTAAGCCCGAGATCTCTGAGGTGAGCCAAATCGAACGCATAAAGCGCAAGACCGGGAGTGGAGAGATGGCGGGAGTACAAGTTACCCTCGTGGGTTAAAGTCCCGGATTGGAGGTGTACGGTACTCTCGGGTGGCGTAGGACGCGTCCCGCTTTTGGACGGTCCGAGTGAGGGTTGACATATGCAAGTTTAAGTTCTACATATGTCGTGTGGTGAGGTATCCCCACCTAGGTTGTAAGCGGTTCGAATCGGCGTTTGCTCCACGAGAAAAGGAGACTTGATCCTCGCACCGCCTTCGTAGTAATTGATGGAATATGGTTTTGAGGAAATAAAGTTGACTTATGAAAGAAATGTTTGCTCAAGTATAGATTCACCTAGAGTATATGAGTTACCAAATTGAAATTAAAACATTGAAAGTAAGGATTCACTTGTAGTAAGCTTTTCAAAGAAAATGAGTTCTTGATTCTTGCTAAAACCTTCCTTGATTCCCCTAAGCCCCGCATTCCTAAGTCTTCTCCTCTTTCTTTGATCTGTCTTGTTGAGTACTCCCGCATTTCGTGGTTTGTTAACCCTTGTTGCGTGTGCCGACTCGTGTTTGTTAACCAAGGTTATGTCATTTACACGATATGATCCGGTTGTCTTCTAGTCTACTCAAACCAAGAAATTAATTAAGTTAAGTTTACTCAAACGTAACTTACTCACATTTTGTAAAATTAATGTTATTATTCTTCCGCACTCGATCTATATTTTTGTAACAAATGTTGTAATATTGTAGCTACTCCTTTGTTGATCCTGGTATGAGTGGTGTAATCGGGGTTTCCGGCGACACTGACAGGCTTCTTAATTTATTGGGTGCATCTACATTGATGTCGAGGTCTTTGGTACACCGACAAAAGTGTGGGCCCAAAGAATTAGGAGGTTCTCGTTACAAGACGTCTCCTCGGCGTGGGGATGCCCATACCGAGGATGGGGAGGGTGTACCCGTATGTACCCGCACGGCACCGTAGCGGAGTTGTTGGAGTCGACGACGGGGCATGGTGAGGCGTCTTTCGACAGCTCTTTTCCTCATCGTAGCCCAAAAGTGGCTACAAAGGGTCGCCGAGAGTTGTTGAACCTGCCGAGAGTTTTTTGACCAATCCCCGTACCGCGCAAGCTTCTCGGAAGGCAGGCGGATGAGGTCTCGTGGGTCGCCGTCGTAAGGCTCGGCGCGGAGCTCGAAGCGGGCGAAAGAGGTCCCCTGACGAGATCGAGCGTGATGAAGACCGGAGAGCTCGGCCGGGGGAGCTCTTCCGAGGCGGAAAAGACGGGTCTTGTTCTAAAGAGCTTCGTGTGCGGAGCTCGAGCCGCCAAAGGGAGCCTTGTCCCCGTGTGGAAAGCCCGCGGTGTGGCGAAGACCTCGCATGCCGTGATAGGTCGTCTTGTCTTGCCACGTCTCCCGTGCGATCGAGGCTCCTGAGTCGCTTTTGGTTCGTTGACGGAGGATTAGGTGCTCTTGTATGAGTATCCCAAATATCGATCCCCCACAAATTCCAACCGAGGTAACTCATTATGACCGGGCGGCGATCCTTCCTAGAGCCCACCGAAAAAGTGTACTCAGACTGCCATCCTCCCTAAGGCTATTATGCAACATCCCCTCAACGTCCAAATGGGAATATTTGAAGGATCGTCCATGAACCAGTCCAAGAACATCCTCCAATGGCTATCACCGAGGAATTGCCAAGAGCCATAGAAACTGTATCGTAGATGAGCGTTGTAGATATATATAGATCCTTTTTAAGAGAGTAGAATTTTTTTAGCAAATTTTAAGAGTTTTTTTTAAGAGGCTACTCCCTCCGTTCTAAATTGTAGTTCACTTTGGTTTTTCTAGATTTATTTTTTTACTATGTATCTAGACATATTGTATAACTAGATGCATAGCAAAACCAATATATCTAGGAAAAACAAAATGAACTACAATTTGGAATTGAGGAAATAGCGTGATTTTAGTTTTAATTAATAAGAGAGAGTAGATTTTTTTTTTTTTTTTTGAGAATGACACAAGACAACGCAGACGCTCACAACACGCACGCACACTCACCCCTATGAACACACGCACGCAAACCCTACCCCTATGAGCACCTCCGGCGACCGAGCACCCGGCAGACCCGAGATTCTCGGTCACCATTGGCGCCTCGACGGAACGCCGCTACCACTTAATGCATAACGCCGAAATCCTGGAAAATCCCAAGAAAAGGTGCGCAGCACCGTGATTTGAACTTCCTCGGTGGGTAGCGTCCCCACCTGAATGAGCCCTAACTACAAGCCAATTCGCAAGAGAGAGT